>CM051269.1:30241660-30406660 GCA_027921565.1 Artemia sinica
TTGAAATATCAGCAAAGATGACTCTGACAAGATAAACCATAATACAGCACTACAAAATATCTTAAGTCTTATGTTTCAAAAGAAAAATTTCAAAATGCACTTTGAAACATCAAGAGAGGTAACACTGACAAGATGAACCATGACACAACACTACAAAATATACTAAATCATACGTTACAAACAAAAAAAATTCCAAGATGTACTTTGAAACATCAACAGAGGTAAAACTAACAAGATAAACCATGACACAACACTATAAAAATATCTCAAGACATACGTTTCATAAAAAGAAAATTCCAAAATGCACTTTGAAACATCAACACACGTAACACTGACAAGATAAACCACGACACATCACTACAAAATTATCCAAAGTTATGCTTTTCAAACGAAGCAATTCCAAAATGTACTTTGAAAGATCAACAGAGGTAAAACTGACAAGATAAGCCACGATTCAACACTACAAAAATATTCAAGGTCAAACCATTCCCACGAAAAGATTCCAAAATGTACTTTGAAACATCAACAGCGGTAACACTGAAAAGATAAATCACGACACAACGCTACAAAAGATATTTTAAGTCATCCGTCTCCCACAAAAGAAATTCCAAAATGTACTTTGAAACATCAACTTAGGTAACACTGACAAGATAAACCACGACACAACACTACAAAAATATCCTAAGTCATACGTTTCATACGAAAAAAAATCCAAAATGCCCTTTGAAACATTAACAATGGTAACACTGGCAAGATAAATCACGACACAAAACTATAAACAATTTCCTAAGCCATACGTTTCTTAAGAAATTTTTTTTAATTGCACTTTGAAACATCAACAGAGATAATAGTGAGAAGATAAATCACAAAACAACATTACAAATTATCCTAAGTCATACGTTTCAGACAAATAAATTCCAAAGTGCACTTTGAAAAATGAACAAAGATAACAGTGAAAAAATAAACCACGACACAAGACTACAAAAATATCCTTATTCATACGTTTCAAACGAAATAAATCCAAAATAAACTTTGAAACATCAACTTAGGTAACACTGACAAGATAAACCACGACACAACACTTCAAAAATGTCCTAAGTCATACGTTTCAAACAAAAAAAAATCCAAAATGCACTTTGAAACATCAACAGAAGTAACACTGACAAGATGAACCACAAGACAACACTATAAATATATCCCAAGTCATGTGTTTCAAACGAAAAATTGCAAATGCACTTTGAAACATCAACAGAGGTAACGCTGACAAGATAAATCACAAAACATTACTAAAAAATATCCTAGTCATACGCTTCAAATGAAAAATTCCAAAATGCGCTTTGAAAGATAAGTAAAGTGTAACACTGATAAGATAAAAAACGACACAACACTACAAAAATATCCTGTCATACGTTCCCCGCGCAAAAATTCCAAAATGTAGGCTACTTTGTAACATCAACAGTGGTAACACTGAAAAGATAAATCACGACCCAACCCTACACATAATATCTTATATCATACGTTTCCCACGAAAAAATTCCAAAATGTACATTGAAACATCAACAGAGGTAGCACAGACAAGATAAATCATAACACAACAGTACAAAAATATCCTAAGTCATTCGTTTCAAACGAAAATAATTCCAAAATGAGCTTTGAAGCATCAAAAGTGGTAGCACTGACCAGATGAATCATGAAATAACAATACAAAAGTATCCAGAGTTATACGTTTCCTATGAAAAAATTCCAAAATGCACTTTGAAACATCAACAGAGGTAACAGTAAGAAGAAAAATCACGAAACAGCATTACAAAAATATCCTAACTCAAACATTTCAAACGAATAAATTTCAACATGCACTTTGAAACATAAACAGAAGTAACAGTGACAAAATAAACCATGACACAACACTATCATACGTTTCAAACGAAATAATTCCGAAATACACTTTGAAACATTATACAAGATAAACCACGAAACATACACAAGATAAACTACGACGCGACACTGGAAAAATATCCTATGTCATACGTTTCCCACGCAAAAGTTCCAAAATGTACTTTGAAATATCAACAGTGGAAACACTGACAAGATAAATCACGACACATCATTACACAAAATATCCTAAGTCACACGTTTCCCACGAAAAAAATTCCAAAATGTACATTGAAACATCATCAGCGGTAACACTGACTAGATAATTGATGACACAACCCTACAAAAAATATCCTAAGTCATACGTTTCAAACGTAAATAATTCCAAAATGCACTTTGAAACATTAAAATTGGTAACACTGACAAGATAAATCATGACACAACCATTCAAAAATATCGTCATACGTCATAAAAAGTCATACGTCTCCTACGAAAAAGTTCAAAAATGCACTTTGAAACATCAACAGAGGTAACAGTAAGAAGAAAAATGACGAAACATCATTACAAAAGTATCCTAAGTCATACATTTCAAACGAAACTTTTCAAAATGCACTTTGAAACATCAATAGAAGTAACACTGCAAAGATTAACCACGAAACAACACTACAAAAAAAATCCTATGTCATACTTTTAAAACGACAAAATCCCAAAAGCACTATGAAACATCAAAAGGGGTAGCACTGACAAGATAAATCACGAAACAATATTACGAAAAAATCATAAGTCTTACGTTTCAAACGAATAAACACTAAAATGCACTTTGAGACACCAACAGAGGCAACAGTGACAAGATAAATCACGGTCCAAAACTAGAAAAATATCCTAAGTCACAAGTTTAAAACAACAAATTCCAAAATGCACTTTAAAACCTCACCAGAGGTAACACTGACAAGATAAACCACGACACAACACGACAAAAAAATCTCAAGTCTTAAGTTTCAAACGAAAAAATCCCAAAATGCACTTCGAAACATCAATAGAGGTAACACTGACAAGATAAACCACGACACAACACTTCAAAAATGTCCCAAGTCATACGTTTCAAACAAAAAAAAAATCCAAAATGCAATTTGAAACATCAACAGAAGTAACACTGACAAGATGAACCACAAGACAACACTATAAATATATCCCAAGTCATGTGTTTCAAACGAAAAATTGCAAATGCACTTTGAAACATCAACAGAGGTAACGCTGACAAGATAAATCACAAAACATTACTAAAAAATATCCTAGTCATACGCTTCAAATGAAAAATTCCAAAATGCGCTTTTAAAGATAAGTAAAGTGTAACACTGATAAGATGAAAAACGACACAACACTACAAAAATATCCTGTCATACATTCCCCGCGCAAAAATTCCAAAATGTAGGCTACTTTGTAACATCAACAGTGGTAACACTGAAAAGATAAATCATGACCCAACCCTACACATAATATCTTATATCATACGTTTCCCACGAAAAAATTCCAAAATGTACATTGAAACATCAACAGAGGTAGCACAGACAAGATAAATCATAACACAACAGTACAAAAATATCCTAAGTCATTCGTTTCAAACGAAAATAATTCCAAAATGAGCTTTGAAGCATCAAAAGTGGTAGCACTGACCAGATGAATCATGAAATAACAATACAAAAGTATCCAGAGTTATACGTTTCCTACGAAAAAATTCCAAAATGCACTTTGAAACATCAACAGAGGTAACAGTAAGAAGAAAAATCACGAAACAGCATTACAAAAATATCCTAAGTCAAACATTTCAAACGAATAAATTTCAACATGCACTTTGAAACATAAACAGAAGTAACAGTGACAAAATAAACCATGACACAACACTATCATACGTTTCAAACGAAATAATTCCGAAATACACTTTGAAACATTATACAAGATAAACCACGAAACATACTCAAGATAAACTACGACGCGACACTGGAAAAACATCCTATGTCATACGTTTCCCACGCAAAAGTTCCAAAATGTACTTTGAAACATCAACAGTGGAAACACTGACAAGATAAATCACGACACATCATTACACAAAATATCCTAAGTCACACGTTTCCAACGAAAAAAATTCCAAAATGTACATTGAAACATCATCAGCGGTAACACTGACTAGATAATTGATGACACAACCCTACAAAAAATATCCTAAGTCATACGTTTCAAACGTAAATAATTCCAAAATGCACTTTGAAACATTAAAATTGGTAACACTGACAAGATAAATCATGACACAACCATTCAAAAATATCGTCATACGTCATAAAAAGTCATACGTTTCCTACGAAAAAGTTCAAAAATGCACTTTGAAACATCAACAGAGGTAACAGTAAAAAGAAAAATGACGAAACATCATTAGAAAAGTATCCTAAGTCATACATTTCAAACGAAACTTTTCAAAATGCACTTTGAAACATCAATAGAAGTAACACTGCAAAGATAAACCACGAAACAACACTACAAAAAAAATCCTATGTCATACTTTTAAAACGACAAAATCCCAAAAGCACTATGAAACATCAAAAGTGGTAGCACTGACAAGATAAATCACGAAACAATATTACGAAAATATCATAAGTCTTACGTTTCAAACGAATAAACACTAAAATGCACTTTGAGACACCAACAGAGGCAACAGTGACAAGATAAATCACGGTCCAAAACTAGAAAAATATCCTAAGTCACAAGTTTAAAACAACAAATTCCAAAATGCACTTTAAAACCTCACCAGAGGTAACACTGGCAAGATAAACCACGACACAACACGACAAAAAAATCTCAAGTCTTAAATTTCAAACGAAAAAATCCCAAAATGCACTTCGAAACATCAATAGTGGTAACACTGACAAGATAAATCATGACACAACACTACAAAAATATCCTAAGTCATACGTTTCATACAAAAAAAAAATCCAAAATGCACTTTGAAACATCAACAGAAGTAACACTGACAAGATGAACCACAAGACAACACTATAAATATATCCCAAGTCATGTGTTTCAAACGAAAAATTGCAAATGCACTTTGAAACATCAACAGAGGTAACGCTGACAAGATAAATCACAAAACATTACTAAAAAATATCCTAGTCATACGCTTCAAATGAAAAATTCCAAAATGCGCTTTTAAAGATAAGTAAAGTGTAACACTGATAAGATAAAAAACGACACAACACTACAAAAATATCCTGTCATACATTCCCCGCGCAAAAATTCCAAAATGTAGGCTACTTTGTAACATCAACAGTGGTAACACTGAATAGATAAATCACGACCCAACCCTACACATAATATCTTATATCATACGTTTCCCACGAAAAAATTCCAAAATGTACATTGAAACATCAACAGAGGTAGCACAGACAAGATAAATCATAACACAACAGTACAAAAATATCCTAAGTCATTCGTTTCAAACGAAAATAATTCCAAAATGAGCTTTGAAGCATCAAAAGTGGTAGCACTGACCAGATGAATCATGAAATAACAATACAAAAGTATCCAGAGTTATACGTTTCCTACGAAAAAATTCCAAAATGCACTTTGAAACATCAACAGAGGTAACAGTAAGAAGAAAAATCACGAAACAGCATTACAAAAATATCCTAAGTCAAACATTTCAAACGAATAAATTTCAACATGCACTTTGAAACATAAACAGAAGTAACAGTGACAAAATAAACCATGACACAACACTATCATACGTTTCAAACGAAATAATTCCGAAATACACTTTGAAACATTATACAAGATAAACCACGAAACATACACAAGATAAACTACGACGCGACACTGGAAAAATATCCTATGTCATACGTTTCCCACGCAAAAGTTCCAAAATGTACTTTGAAACATCAACAGTGGAAACACTGACAAGATAAATCACGACACATCATTACACAAAATATCCTAAGTCACACGTTTCCCACGAAAAAAATTCCAAAATGTACATTGAAACATCATCAGCGGTAGCACTGACTAGATAATTGATGACACAACCCTACAAAAAATATCCTAAGTCATACGTTTCAAACGTAAATAATTCCAAAATGCACTTTGAAACATTAAAATTGGTAACACTGACAAGATAAATCATGACACAACCATTCAAAAATATCGTCATACGTCATAAAAAGTCATACGTCTCCTACGAAAAAGTTCAAAAATGCACTTTGAAACATCAACAGAGGTAACAGTAAAAAGAAAAATGACGAAACATCATTAGAAAAGTATCCTAAGTCATACATTTCAAACGAAACTTTTCAAAATGCACTTTGAAACATCAATAGAAGTAACACTGCAAAGATAAACCACGAAACAACACTACAAAAAAAATCCTATGTCATACTTTTAAAACGACAAAATCCCAAAAGCACTATGAAACATCAAAAGTGGTAGCACTGACAAGATAAATCACGAAACAATATTACGAAAATATCATAAGTCTTACGTTTCAAACGAATAAACACTAAAATGCACTTTGAGACACCAACAGAGGCAACAGTGACAAGATAAATCACGGTCCAAAACTAGAAAAATATCCTAAGTCACAAGTTTAAAACAACAAATTCCAAAATGCACTTTAAAACCTCACCAGAGGTAACACTGACAAGATAAACCACGACACAACACGACAAAAAAATCTCAAGTCTTAAGTTTCAAACGAAAAAAATCCCAAAATGCACTTCGAAACATCAATAGAGGTAACACTGACATGATAAACCATGCCACAATACTACAAAATATCCCAGGTCATAGGTTTCAAATGAAAAAATTTCCAAATAGACTTTGAAAAATCAATACAGGTAACACTGAAAAGATAAACCACGACAAATCACTATATAAAATATCCTAAGTCATACCTTTCAAACGAAAAATAATCCAAAATGCGCTATCAAACATCATCAAAGGTAACACTGACAAAATAAACCACGACACAACACTATAAGAAATATCCTGTCATTATACTGAGGTTGCATATACAAGATAAACCACGACACAGCACTACAAAAATATTTAAGTCTTACGTTTCAAACGAAAAGCTTCCAAAATGCACTTTGAAATATCAACAGAGGTAGCACTGACAAGATAAACTACATCATGACAATACAAAAAATATCCCAAGTCATACGTTTCAAACGACAAACTTCCAAAATGCACTTTTAAACGTCAACTGAGGTTGCACAGACATGATAAATTACGACAGAGCACTGCAAAAATATCCTAAATCATACGTTTCAACAGAAAGACTTCCAAAATGCACTTTGAAACATTAACTGAGGTAGCACAGACTAGATAAACTGCGACACAACACTACAAAAAATTCTAAGTCATAGATTTCAAACAAACAACTTCCATAATGCACTTTGAAACATCACCGGAGGTAGCAATGACATGATAAACCACGAAACAATACTACAAAAATATACTAAGCCTCACGTTTCAAACGAAAAACTTCCAAATGCACTTTGAAATGCCAAGTGAGGTAGCACAGACAAGACTAACCACGACACAACGCTATAAAAATATGCCAAATCATACGTTTCAAAGGAAAAAACTTCCAAATGCGTTTTGAAACATAAACTGAAGTTGCACAGACAAGATAAACCACGACACAACACTACAAAAATATTTTAAGTAATATGTTTCAAACAAAAAGCTTCCAAAATACATTTTAAAACATCAATTTACTGACAAGATAAACCACATCACAACATTACAAAGAATATTCTAAGTCATACTTTTCAAACGAAAAACTTCCAAAATATAATTTTAAAGGTCAACTGAGGTTGCAGAGACAAGATAGATCATGAAACAACACAACAAAAGATGTCCTAAATCATACGTTTTAAACGAAAGAACTTCCAAAATGTGCTTTGAAACATCAACCGAGGTAGCACACACAAGATAAACCGGTACACAAAATTACAAAAACATCCTAAGTCATACGTTTCAAACGAAAAATTTCCATAATACCCTTTGAAACATCATCGAAGGTAGTAAAGACAAGATTAACCACGAAACAACATTACAAAAATATCCTAAGTCACATGTTTCAAACAAAAACTTCCAAAATGCACTTTGAAAAATCAACCGAGGTAGCACAGAAAAGATTATTCACGACACAACCTTACAAAAATATCCTAAGTCATACGTTTCCAACGAAAAACGTCCAAAATGCACTTTGAAATATCAATTGCGGTAGCACAGACAAGATAAACCACGACACAACACTACAAAAATTTCCTAAGCCATACGTTTCAAACGAAAAACTTCCAAAATGCACTTTGGAACATCAATTGAGGTAGCACAGACAAGATAAACCATTACACAACACTACAAAATATCCCTTGTCATACATTTCAAACGAAAAAACTCCCAAATTACACTTTGAAACATCAACTGAGGTAGCACAAACAAGATAAACCACGACACAGCATTACAAAAATATCTTAGGTTATACATTTCAAACGAAAAACTTCCAAAACGCACTTTAAAACATCAACTGAGGTAGCACCGACGTGATAAAGCACGACACGATGGTACAAAAATGTCCTAAGTCATACGTTTCAAACGAAAAACTTCCAAAATGCACTTTGAAACGTCAAGTGCGGTAGCACATACTAGATAAAGCACGAAACAACATTACAGAAATATCCCAAGGCATACATTTCAAACCAAAAACTTCCATAATGTACTTTAATGTACCATAATGTACCTTAGTTATACCTTCAACGAAAAAATTCCAAAATTCACTGTGAAACAGATAAACCAGACAAGATAAACCATTCACTTTGAAACAGGTAGCACAGACAAGATAAGCCTCGACATAGGTCTTCCTGTGGTTAGGTTAGGGCCCCCCTTGTTGAAATTGCTCACTAGGGACTCCCGGTTGACTTGGATGCTTGAGGCTTCGGTTAAATTGCTTGCTAGGGGCTTCCAATGGTTAGGCTAGGACCCCACTCATTAGAATTGCTCGCTGGGCCCCCGTTTGAATTGAATCCTTGGAACCCCGGTTGAAGTGCTTGCTAGGGTCTCCCGATGGTTAGGTAAGGACAACCATTGGAATTGATCGCTAGGGCCCTAGTTGATTTGGATGCTTCAGGCCCCGGTTGAATTGCCTGCTAGGGTCCTCCGAGGGTTAGATTAGGACCCCCCCTCCCCATTGGAATTAATCACTAAGCCTGCGGTTGAATTAAAAGCTTGAGACCCCCGGTTTAATTGCTTGCTAGGGTCCTCCGATGGTTAGGTTAGGGGACCCCCGTTGGAATTACTCGCAGGGCCTCCGGTTGAATTGGATGCTTAGAACTCAGTTGAATTGCTTGCTAAAGTCCCTCGATAGTTAGGTTAGGGGGACCTCATGGGAATTGTTCGCTAGGCATCCCGGTTGAATTGGATGCTTGGGGCCCGGTTGAATTGCTTTCTAGGGTCCTCCGATGGTTAGGTTAGGGTCCCCGTTGGAATTGCTCACTAGGGACTCCCAGTTGAACTGGATGCTTGGGGAGGCTAGGTCTTTCGATGGTTAGGTTAGGGCCCCCGTTGGAAGTTTTCACTATGTCCCTTCCCGGTTGAATTTGATGCTTGGGGCTCCGGTTGAATTGCTTGCTAGGGTTCCCCGATGGTTAGGTTAGGGCCCTCGTCGGAATTTTTCGCTAGGCCTCTGGTTGAATTGGATGATTGGGGCTTGGTTGAATTGCTTTCTAGGGTCCGCCGATGGTTAGGTTAAGTCCCCCATTGGTATTGCTCGCTAGGGCCCCGGTTGAATTGCTCGCTAGAGTCCCCCGATGGTTAGGTTAGGGCCCTGGTTGGAATTGCTCCCTAGGCGGCTCCTGGTTGAATTGGATGCTTGGATCCACTGTTGGATTGCTTGCTAGGGTCCCCCGATAGTTAGGCTAGGGGCTCTCGTTGGAATTTCTCGCTAGGGCCCTGGTTGAACTGGATGCTTCGGGGCTCTGGTTGAATTGCTCACTAGGGTCCCTTGAAGGTTTCCCCCGCAGCCTTAGTTTTTTTTTAGCATTGTAAGCAAGGAAATTCTGAAAAAAGTCTTGGAAAGAAAATAAAAAAATCGTCTTGGAATGTCTTGAAACATCTTGGAGAAAAATTTCTTAGAAAATGTCATAAGATGTTTGAAACGTCTTGAAGCGTCTTGAAGAGAAATATCTTGAAGTGTCTTGGGAAAAAATATCTTAATAAAATTCCCTTGCTTGGTGCTGGCATTACGTAAAAATCCACGTGTGTGCCGTGCTCAGTTAAAGCGGGGGTCCCCCACGGGCTCTGAAGAAATAGGTCACTTTTGAATGTGACATTCGTAAACACACCCACCCCCCCCCCATTACGAAAGAACTAAAGAAAAAAAAACGCCCTGGAAGAAAAAAAAAACGAAAGAAAAAACACCTTGAAAGAAAAAACTCCTTGAAAGAAAAAAACGTCTTGAACGTCTCGACAAAAATGCATTGAAAGAAAATGAAATCATAAAAAGTATGATGTGACAGAGATGTGTGCGCTGCCATTACGTAATACGCACGTGTACGCTGTCATTAGGTAAAATCCACGTGTGTGCCCGTCCTCATTTACAAGTGGGATTCCCCACGGGTCCCTGAAGTCTAGCTTGTCACGTAGGATTCCGTCATTCTCTATTACATAACACCTGACCATTTAAAACAGGGTCGTGTTTCAAATCAGGGGGCGTGTCTTCCCAAACGTAAAAATTGACTTAGCATCTGCAGGCTCCCATGGAAACAGGGCATGTCTTTAAAACTACGGTAGGGCATGCGTTTAAAACTACGGTAGGGTATGCGTTTAAAAGCAGACTGGAATACTACTAAAAATAGCATATTCAAATATTTTGCTCAAAATGCATGATACACTGATAGGTCTGTAAGATCTACCATCATTGGTGTTTTTTGTTTTCTTCACATTCGATGTTATAACTCCTATTAGGAAACTATCGGGAACAATGCCCCTAGTGACGAACATCTGGAAAAGATGTTGCAGATGAGAATAGAAGCTATCAGGTAAGTTTTTAAAATGCATCGTTGAAAGACCATCTGCGTCTATCCCATTCTTAGCTTTAAACAGACTTTTTCTTACGGCGGTTTTAACCTGTTTCAGTGATATGTCGACAACGCAATCCTGTCCTTAGAAACGTCCAACTCAGCTAGAAACCTCCTCTTCATAATATTTGTTTACGGCAAGATTTTGATCCCATAGACTGATGTGTAATAAGAATTCCAATCATCCATAGTCAGAGAAGAACTAGGTGAATGTCCATCAGTTCAGATTATATTTTGCCACGATGTCTTATTTCTGATGAAATGTTGTCCAATAATACGGTATTTTTTCAGCTCTGCTTTATATTTTCTTTTACTGCTCCGTTTCAACTCAAAGACATTCCCTTATCCAGGTCTTCCACGTACAATCCAAATGCTCAGCCACATTTTTGCGCGTTACTTTGCTGTCTGAAGCTCAACAGACTTGGACCATCTCTTTTTTTCTGTGCCAATCTTCTCGCTCCTAGTAGGGACTGCTGTTGATTCGGCCACTTTCATGGCATGAACAATCTGATGGTAATAAGTTTAAGATCACTCATGACAGATGCTAATGGCAATTTGATGCAAGAAACAATAGAGGAGACAGTGGCCATATACAAATCAGCATCGCATTTATTCCATTTCTTCTTCTTCACCCGCCTTCTTTTCTTTTGAATATTAATGTTCTGTGATGGCTGTAGATGAAAAGATAGTCCAATATGATCACCAATTGGATCATCTGTGTATCCTTTGACGGGGGGCCAAGGAATGGATCTACATGACAGAACGTGGTCAATATTGGATGTATGTCCATTATAATGGGTATATGCAAAGTCCAAAGACTTTGGCCGAATTTGAAATGAAGCGGGTTGGAAACTTAGAAATATATCAGAGTGGATATTTTCTTTTTCTGGATAGCGGTTGAAGTCACCAGCCATAATCCATTTCTCCCACTTTGCTCAAGAGGTTCTAGATGTCGCCGAAGTACATAAGATGCTTTATTCAATCCAGAGTGCATATGTTTCTGAACGAATAGCACATCGTACAGTTGAAGAAGATCATCCAGAGCCTTTTCTTTATTGCAGCACCAATTAATGTTCAGGCTTAGAGCTTTTATAGAATTATACATGAGTAACTCTTATCTCTCAAAATTTTGTCTAGTTTCTGACGTTTTAGGCTAAAACAGACATGTGGCTCATTGCAAGAAATACATTTGTGTTCTGCGTTACTTGGCGGGTCCTTGCTACTGGTGTGAGGTCCAGAACATACAGCACATCTGGATCACTTCTACAGCTTTCAATAAGGTGGTCGAAGCTTTGGCACGTAAATCACCTTCGTGGGGCCTGCTTGTACTTGACCGTTTGGAAAAAAACATATCCCGATTTAATTCCTTTAGAAATTGCCAAGTTCAATAACTGCATATTCTTGAAAGTAAATTTGACAGTTTTGGTTCGGCCAAAGCGTAATGCTTCCTCTATGAGGTCGGGGATTTGTGCTGCCAGCAAAATTACACTGATGTTCGTAGAAAGACCTCGCATAACGCTAACTTGTTTTTCTTCTCTAAGTTTACATTTGATATTGTTTGGGCTACCATTCGGTAATTTTGTAGAGAGCGGTAGAGGTATTTTGTAAAAAGCTTTAGCTTTAACAAAGTCACTAAATTTGACTTGTAGCTTGTTATTTTTATCTGCTTGACCCCTTGTATCACATCTTCGGATCGTAGGTGACTAAATGTCTGCTGTCTGGACAAAGGGTCCATGCAAGGAGTGTCTTCTGTGATTACAGAGCAAGTTGGAGTCTCTCTCGTTTTAGGTACAGCAGTGGCTGTTGATAGAAAAGCTGCCAGGTTTTCTAGAAAACGCCTCCACATTTTTTTGAGAGAATTAGTATCCTGGGAGTTTTTGTCCTAAAAACAATTTATATAGATCACGAGTTTGAGAAAATTCATTAAGAGCCTTAATTTTGGAAAAAAAGCCCCTTGAGTGGTGTCATATTTATGATTACATTTGAAAAGCATACATTAATTTGTGTGGTGAGTTTGATTGAAAGCCTTTGTGTACTTGTTGTTATATAGTTTAAAAGAATTTTATAGCCTGTTGATTAGCGGTTATTATTTTTTTTTTTTACTCTTCGTATTCGGAGGAAATAAAAAGTTTGAATTGAATTCAATTGAATACATCATATTTGCCTCAGTAGTGGGTGTATTGTTTTTAGTGTCTATGATGCAGGCAAAACTACACAAGAAACATTTGATTGAAAAGAAAATCGCATGAATGATTGCCCGTCATCCCCCCGTCCCCTGGAGTGACCGTATCGTTTTTATATCTATAGCGCATGCAACATTGTAAAAGAAACATAGCTAAGTATAAAATATATATATATATATATATATATATATATATATATATATATATATATATATATATATATATATATATATATATATATATATATATTATATATATATATATATATATATATATATATATATAATGGAAAAGTAAATGAAAATGTATATAAGACAAAAAATATGGCGCAATGAAAAGAAACAAATCATGACAGAGGAATATATCAAACAGTGGTGGATCCAGGGTGAGGGGGGCGCGCGCCCCCCTAACGTAGTCTAAAGTAGTGTTAGTCTTGAGGGAATTTTTAAGGTAGAGGGGAATTTCCCGGTATGATTTGAAAAAAGTTCAGAAATTGAATAAAAAACAAGTTTTTTTCAACTGAAAGTAATGAGCAACATTAAAACTTAAATTAACAGGAATTAGTCCCTATAAAAGGGGCACTGCCCCCTCCTCAATCCCTCGGTCTGTAGACTAAAGTTTGAATTTTGTCGTAATTCCTTAAGATAAACTCCTGAAACACAAGGGCCATTGAATTCAAATGAGAAGTATTTTAAAGAACTGTAAGACTTTAAGAGGTTTATATAATATGAACATTATTTTCTCGACTTGAAGGTAAAGCCAGTTTGTGATGTATGACAGCGAAAAACTGCACTACATTAAAGCACAATCTCTAGCGCGTTGTTGCCATTTTTCAAGTGAATGATTAAGTATCTCAATGCCAACCCTAAAAAGATGACCTAGCAAACTTTTAAAGTGAATGAGAATTGCACTTGACGACAAAGAAGAACTAAGAAGAGACGTTTTTGAGAATACTTTAATTTGACTCTTATACTGTTCCTGTTAATGCCTCAAATCCCATTAAAGACCCTTGTTGAGCATAGTGATGGATCAAAACCACAATAAGTAACTGACATTTATTACTGATGTACATCCAACTTTAAGTCTTATCTGATAGTTATATTACAATTTTAAGTGTTGCGTTGCAGGTTATAAAATCCGTTTTGTAATTTGGGGAGCTAAGAGGTCTTTTGATGAGGGTGTTTTTTCATTTACAAGGAATACAAAGACATGTTTTCTTGCAGTATTTTTTTAGGGTTGCCAAAGAAAACTGACACTTTTTTTCATATGAATTGTAAAAAAATATGTTTTTCAAAAAAATCAAAGAAAAGTAAAGATTAATACCAAAGCCTAAAACAAACAGAAATAAAGTAATGTATAAATCAAGCTTGAACAGAACAGACTTTACTAAGGAATGAACAAACAAAACGAAAACGAAAACAATCAAAATTAATAATCAGATCCAACTAAAAAATAGCAGGTATTATTCTTGCCCCCAATCTAGAAATAGGTTTGTAGATTAAATTTCTCTTGGCCTTAGGACATAGAAGCATAGATTTTAGACCATTCAAAACAAGAAATTTTGGTGCTTGTCTATTATATAAAACACACCCGAGAAGTGAAGTTTAGGTAAGGCGCCGGTTTCTGGGTCGACAAAATCATTTTTGTGGTTTACTTTCAAATCAGTGAAACCTACTTGTTCCAGCTCAGTTGTATTGTAGCCCTTCCAACAATCTGAAATGATTCTTGAACATCCTTGGTGAGACACTATATTCTATCACTTGTCAAAGCAAACTAACCGGTGTCCTCAAGGAATCGTGGGGTCTCTTTGGCACAGAAACTTGTGGTTGTAAGTTTGAAGCCGTCCAAGAAAATAGTTTTGGCCCTACCCAGGTCTAACTTTGGAAGGGGGAGGGTCTCCGAAACTACAGTTCATGTTTTTATTAGTCTCTTTGGCCCAGTAGCTTTTGGCTGAAAGTTTTAAGCTTTTTAGAATAAAAACAGTGGATTTAGATTTTCTTTGGAGGAGGGCATGATTTTACGTTAAATTGATTTCTTTTTTCTCTCTTGTTTGGTGCGGTGGGGTCTCAAGGACTTATAGATTCGAGTTTAAAGGCGATTAAAGAGAATTGCTTTGTTCTATTTTCGTGCGTTATCATTTGAAGACCCCTGCCCACAACCTATGCTTTTTTGCTTTACAGGGTCTGCTTAAAACAGAAACTTACAAATGCAAGGTTCAAACCGTTAGTAAAAGTGCCTTGCTCCTTTTTCAGATTCTAATTTCGGAGGGAATAATCTATTTTGTTAATTTTTCCCGATTAGTGGGGCCCTTAGCCCAAGAGCGATAGGACACAAGTTTGAAGCAGAAAATTTGACAAGGTAGTTTTGTGCCCTGTCCTGTATCAAAGTCTTTGAGCCTCTACAAGGCCGTACTCAGGATTTTTTTTTTTTTGGGGGGGGGGGCTACACAAAAAACCCTCAAAAAACGCATAAAAAATTTGTTTATATCCATTTTTGTTACGTTTTTACGAGTCAGACAAACATTTCAGGGGGTTCAAACCCCCCTAACCCCCTCCCCCTGTTTATGACCTTGAGCTTCTATTGTATACAAAGTTACCTTTGGTTTGAGTCCTCTTTGATCTTCCTCTTATTTATTATCCTCTAGCCATTAAATGTAAATTTTAAGGATAGTTATGCTGATTATGCATATCCAAAAATATAGTGCGCTATGTGTTTTTTGTGTTTATGCTAAATTTATTTGTTTAAATTGCCATCGCTTACAGTCTGACATAAATACTTTGGTCATCTCGTTCCCTTTGACTCGTTATCCCCTCAATATACGTGAGAAAGCCGTGGAAATCAAATCTCCAATGATTGATAGAACAGTGAATCCACGCGGAAGGGATGGGTAAAGCTTATGGAAAGTGCAAGGGGCTGATAACCGAGGGATAGAAAATCAGTCAAGATAATCCCCTATAAATATAGGTTAATTTTCCGAATGAAAAGTGGGCAAGGCTTCAACACACTTCACAGAAAATGGATAGAAAAGCTTAGAGAATGAATCCTATTATAAAATAAACAGAGATGGAAACTCTTTTGTTCTCCAGTGAAAAGATCTAAAGCCTTGACTTTTTGCTCGTTAGAATGATAGCTTCCTTAAATACGTCTCGATACTAAAGATGAAACAAAAGCGACTACTTTATCTGTCGCTCAATTATTTTTGAGAACCTAGATTTTGACGCTGAATTTGACGAGTCAAATGCAGCGACGAGTCAAATTTATTTGACGAGTCAAAAGTGCTTGGCACTTTTTTCTTGTACTTATTGGGAAAGCAACATAATTAGTATTTTTTTAAGTTGTATTATAGAGCAAGGCCGTACCCAGGAATTTTTTCGGAGGGAGTTTTACTCAAAAAAAAATTTCGGGGGGGAGGGAGGCTACACAAAAAAGCCTCAAAAAACGCATACAAAATTTATTTATACCCATTTTGTTACATTTTTACGATTCAAAAAAACATGTCGGGGGGAGGGGGGTCAAACTGGGTAACCCCCCCCCCTCTTGCCATAGATACGGTCGTGTTATAGAGTAATTTCTCCAATAAAAAACAACTGGAGAAACGAGTTTTGAACAAGAGATTTCTGAAAGTCGATCAATTCATGGTTAAGCTTTTGTGCAAATTTGAATTGCAAAAAAAATATATGCACTTTTTTAGCTTTAAGACTGGCGCTTGAAATTGGAAATACGATTTGGTCTCTAAAAATCAGTGACTTCCACAATTGAACTTTTGTACTAAAAATATTAAATAGCCGAGTTTTGATAAAAATGGGAAGGTTTGTGCCCAACGGCTGCTGAGTTACTCCCTGACAGAAGATATGTCTCCTATTTTAGTAGGGAAGAAAAAAAAACTCAAGCTTCATCTAAATATTTTCCTATTAATAGTCCCAAATAGATTTTCGTTTGCATCTTTTTTTTCTTTGAATTATTTTTCAAGAAGGAAATTAATCTTAGTAAAATTTAAGAACAACCATTAACACATTCCCCGTTACTAGGATGCTTAATAGTCTGACTGTGTCGATTGCCCTGTAAGGGTGTGAGACTTATATCCTGATAAACAGAAAGGGGGTGCAATCTGCTCGTATTTGAGACGTGATGCCTCCACCGCATCCCGAAGATAAATACACCGACTATACAACAGACAAGGAGGTTCGGAGACGGTTGAAATTTTATGACACAGTCTTAAATACAATCAGGCAGTTGGAACAACACTGGCTGGTTCATGTGAAAAAAAGGCTTCAAATCATTTCCCAAAAAGACACTAGAAGGAATAATTGATTGATGACTACCACGAAGAAGACCATAGATGAAGTGGATAGAAAGCTTTGACTGCCAGCGTACTGTTCAGCTATCCAGAACACGCAAGATAGATCGTCATATCGATCCTTGGTCCATGTCCTGGCAAGAGAGGCGGCCGTATGTCTCGTCAAGATGATGGGACTTAGGAAATAAGTAAGTAAAATAAGCATGTTTTTGCATTTCTTCCTTAAACTTAATTTCTAAGCAAAAATTGTTTGTTTTTTTTATTTGGGAAATAGGATTTACATTTCTTGACAAGGCATCTGCAAAGACTTTCTTATGGCAGCAACCACTTTCTGCTCATAATACCCGTACTTGGCATCGATTCACTACTAATAGTTTTTAAAAATGGTTTTGTATTGTAAAAGAAAATTTCATTTTTAAATTTAATGACTTTCCAGGTATAATTATCAAAATTTAAATTAGATTTAAATTTAATGTAATTTAATTGAATGTATCTTAATCTAAGCAAAAATTGTTTTTTTTTAATTTGTGAAATAGAATTTACATTTCTTGACAAGGCATCTGACATTCTTATGGCAGCAACCGCTTCCTACTCATAATACCCGTACTTGGCATCGATTCACTACTAATAGTTTTTAAAAATGGTTTTGTATTGTAAAAGAAAATTTCATTTTTAAATTTAATGACTTTCCAGGTATAATTATCAAAATTTAAATTAAATTTAAATTTCATGTAATAAATTAACGCATTTCAATCTATAAATGTCATATTATAGACTTGGAACTTGAAGCGTTGATGAGAAATACACTGTCTTTTATATTTTAACAAAACATTGCGGAAGAAGGCATAAAGTATTGGTGAAATTTCTTATAGCCTATTTTAGAAAGCCCCAACCATTTATTAGCCTAAAGCCTCAAGGTCTTGTTCGGAACCAGGGTGTTACACTCAACGAAGTCTTATATAAAAATGATGGTACGGATGGTGTCAAAATTTCCCAAGAAAAATTTTGTGCTGCATGGTCTTAACATATTTCTTACCAATTGCACTGTCAGTTAGTTTCTCCCTGTCAATGGGAAGAAGGCTTTCTGGAATTTGTACTTCTTTTTATAATTGTGCTTTAATTTTGATATAAGTAAAATTGACGTAGAACGTCAAGGGATGAGGGCTCATCAAACTCTGTAGTATTTCATCTTCGCTTGCACTAAATCTTAGGTACTTATACAAATAACGAAGTTTTGATTCCTGTTTTTACCTTTACCTGCCGAAGAAACTTTGTAAGCTATCTTCAGAAAAGAAAAAAATTAGCAAGCTAAGATTTTTAAACTTATAAAAGTCAGAGCGATTTGAAATAAATGCTGTTAGCTATTGATCTCCTTTCTGTTGTTCAATAAGCCATTTTGTTAGAAATAGACCAATCAGAACTATCTTTTGAACACTTTATTTTTTGGGGTAAAATAGCATAATGATAAAAAGCGTGTAAGCTATAGATGAATGTATTTTAGCATGTTGAGTATTAATTACAATTTCAACCGCTTTTTTTTATTTTACCACGTATCGTATCACAGACAAGGAAACTATTACCGAAAATAATCAACAACACAACATGAAAAGGGTGGATAATGAAGTTTTCGACGACTTGGTTCTTCGAATCTAATCTATACAGTATGACACAAAACTTTTGTAGTAGCTTCCGGGCGTCTTTTTGCATTCAATTTTGCTTATGTTTAGAATCTCAGAAGAAATAACTATAGTTAATATTGCGGATAAGGAAGGCTTCTCTAGCAAGCGCTGTCCCTACCTTGACCCCGGGATAAAAACCTCGGAATTTTAATCCTAGAGATATTCCATTCATAATTGCCTAATATAGTCATAGCTACTTTGGTACTTTTAACCTACCACAAAGCATAACCCAGCAAACATATTATCTTCACATGGCCCAAAAATATAATGTCGCCAAACTCTATCTGGAACTCAATTTCAAAAACTTCTAAAATACAATAATAGAGAGCTTTACGTTGGGATCTAGCAGATATTCAGTCATACCTACACACAGGAAGAGATAGAGGACTTATCCGCCCTCCACAGATGTTTCTTTGATATTCAGCTAAAAATACGCTTTATCATGTTTTGACCTGTTCCCTTTGGATCATCTCCAGGTAAGACTAAGGTGAGCATTGGCACCCATAGGCTGAATTTCAGGGGGTGGGGGCTTACCTGGTCTAATCAACACTTTCAATGCTGTATAAAAGAAACCTCAAAACAAAAAATATAAAACTATAAGGCAGTATCATTCTGTAAGAGGGGGCTGGCGCCCCTGCCCCCTTTTGGGCACCCATGAAGGTCAGCGGGACTCAAAAACTTTATTGTCGGAGAATTTGAATTAGGAAGGATTCAAAAATAGGCCAAATTCTTGAGCCCAAATCTTCCCTAAAGGTTCTTTGGGCTAATGTTGAGAGAAGAATTCCCCTTTACTTCAATTAATTAAAAAAACTTTTTCCACAAAATAAGTTTTTCAAAGAAAAGTAAAGAACTTCATTAAACAAAAAATGAGCAAAAATAAAATCGAATTATCTACCAAGCGTGAAATTACCACAAATCAGTATCGATAGATAAATGAAACCCAAAACGAACAGAAATTACAATAAATAACCAAGTCAAACTCAAAACGAGCAGAAATTAAAATAAGTTGTGCTCAAAACCCCTATACCTTCACAAGGCCAGAACATAATTTGCACTTTACTGATAGAAATATAAATGTTTTTACTTTTATAACTTTAATAAATCAAATAATATTAACATTTTGATTACTAAATATCGGTATATGTATATTAAACTGACAATGCATATTAATTTGTATTTTTTTCAGTAAAGTGCAAATTATGTTCTGGCCTTGGGAAGGTATAGGGGTTTTGTGCCCAACTTATGTTAATTTCCGCTCGTTTTGAGTTTGACTCAGTTATTTATTGTAATTTCTGTTCGTTTTGGGTTTCATTTATTTATCGATGCTGATTTGTGGTAGTTTCACGCTTGGTAGAATATTTGATTTTATTTTTGCTCACTTTTTGGTTAATGGAGTTCTTTACTTTTCTTTGAAAAACTTATTTTGTGGAAACAGTTTTTTTTAATTAATTTCTGTTCGTTTTATATTGACATGGTCTTTTCAGGGAAAAAGAAAATAATACTTTAAATCTTTTCGTTTTTTTTAAGACTTATAGTTTGGCCTGCTATCTGTATGCTGGAGAAAAATTTTCAGTAATTTTTAACAACATACACCCTTTTAAAAATCTGGACACAAATGGTAGTGTTTTATATAGTTTCATACCTCTCTAGTTGACCCGAAATGGAAAACTTGATACCATTAGCAAAAAAATCTGTTTACTTTCTTTGATAGCTTGGATACACTTACACTATTTTGATTTGGTTAAATTTTAAGAGCAGAAGTAGCCCCGAAAGTTTGAACATAATACCCCCAGTCGTTCTTGAGATACTGCTGAGATGCTTTATTGGGAATTAGCATTAACACAGTGCATTTTGGTTTAATCTTAAGGCAACATTTAGTTTTTAAACATAATAGGCAAATGGGAGGGTGGGCGTGGGAAGGGCATTAGTTGCCCTCCAGTCACTTTCGACTATTAAAAAGGGCATCAGCCCTTTCTATGTTCAATCGAATGAGCCCTTTTCGAAGTTCCCACGACAACTCCTTCGATACGAAGTGCCCTGGTCTAAACAATAACAAAAACAACAAAAAATACATTATATCCGCATCGATCTTTATTATAAAAATGTCAAGCCTTCCAATCACTTTCGACTATTAAAAAGGGCACTAGGCCTTTCGATTTCCAATCGAATGAGCCTTTTTTGAAACGACAACGCTTTCTATAAACACCTTATGTGCCCCCCGGGCATAAATTACAACCCTTACCCTAAAGGCTGTGAGGGTGGTAGTCATCCTCTAAGACCTAATTTCCAGAACTTTCAACTACATTAAACAAAATGGCTATATCAAAATTTTGATTGGATGTGTTTGGGGAAATGGTGGGCGTGAGAGGGGCGGTAGTCGCTCTCCAATCACTTTCAACTATTAAAAATGGCGTGTTTGGTCATTTGTTTGGGGAAAAGGTAGGCATGAGAGGGGGGTAAGTTGCCCTCAAATCACTTTTGACTATTGAAAAGGGCACTAGCCCTTTGAATTTCCAATCGAATAAGCCCTTTTCCAAGTTTCTACGACAAAGATTTCAACAAAAACCTTATATGCCCCCAAGGCATAACTTATAACCCTTACCCTGAAGACTGTGGAGGGGAGTGTCTTGCTCAAAAGTATAAATTCCTGAACTTTAAACTGCGTGGAACAAAATGGCTATCTCAAAATTTTGATTGGATATGTTTGGGGAAGTGGAGGGCGTGAAAAAGGTGTTTGATGCCTTCCAATCACTTTCGACTATTAAAAAGGGCACTAGCCATTTCAATTTCCAATCAAATGAGCCCTTTTTGAAGTTTCCACGACAACGCGTTCTATAAAAACCTTATATGCCCCCAGGGTATAACTTAAAACCCTTGCCCTGAGGGCTGTGGGGGAGTGTCCTCCTCAAAACATAATTTCTATTTGGAAATCAACAACGCTGAACAAAATGGCTATCTAAAAATTCTGATTGGATGTGTTTGGAGAAAAGGTGGGCGAGAGAGGGGGGTTAGTTGCCCTCAAATCACTTTCGACTATGAAAAAAGGCACCTAAACCTTTGAATTTCCAATCGAATGAGCCCTTTTCAAGTTTTTACGACAATGATTTCAATAAAAACTTATGTGCCCCTAGGGCATAACTTATAACCCTTGCCCTGAAGACTGTGGGCGAAGTGTCCATTTTTTTCTCTAATGTCAAAGCCAATCTCATTATAAGTTTATAAGTTCATAAATTTATTAATCTACATTCACAAACAAATAAATAAATTAAACAAACACTTTAGCGCTGGAGAAAACCTATGAAGGTTTGCGGTCGTGCGAAAGTCCACGTAACTACTTACCTATTAACTCGACTTTTTACTTAAACCTCAACTATTTAATTAAAACTATTGTAAATAAACCAAAAATAAATAAACTATAACCTATATATATGAAAAAAATATATAAATAAATAATTAACTGAATTAAAAGCAATAATAGATAAATAAAAATATAAAATACAAATAATAATAACAAATCCAGTCTCCATCACTCTTCAATACTCAACTCCCCTCCCCCGCCCTACCCTCCGAACCTCGCCTTAGCCCCTGCCAATCCTTACTTTCCCATCCCACCCTTACCTCTCCAGCTCCTCTTCCTCCCCTACCCAGCTTACCAGTCATTATTAAATTGAACAAATTCCCCCCAAAAATAATCTTTTAAATCTCTTTTAAACTGAGATACGTGTTCCGCCGTCCTAATGCTCAACGGTAGCTCATTCAATACAATAAGATTCAGGTTTTTCATTGAAAATGAGGACCTGACACCACGACGCAAATCAACAACTATATTATCACTTTGCCTAGCTCCATAATTATGCAGGTCACTGTTAATTTAGTAAAAACTCTTAAAAACATCAGGGGTTAAACCATTGTTACACTGAAACACAAATACTGCAGCTTGGTAAACTCTGATCTGACCGACATTAAGGAGCTTCAGGGACCTAAGACAAGCACATGTGTCATGTACATCCTGGACGTACCTACCGATTGTTCTAACAGCTTTATTTTGTAGAACTTTAACTCTTCTATAGTTGCATAAGACGTAACTGCTCGATAGGAGATATATGGATAAACCAACGAATAATATGTAGTTAGAAGTATTCTTTGAGGGATAAAGTGCTACAGACGTCAAAGTATGCCTAGCCCTCGGACAATTTCTGATGAAATTGCGTCACTGTGACATTTCCATGCCAGATGGCAATCAAGATCAAAACTATAGCGGAGATGATCAACTTGCTGAACTGGATTACCACATTAAGTTACCTGGCCAGAAACATCCAGTGGTGTACCAACTCTACATAATGTCATTAAAAAATGTCTTGTGAACATTTACACACAATATACTTAATGAAGGGAAAATCTCTAGCCTTTCCAATGCGAGATTCGCTTTTCTCACCAGGTCCTTCACAGATGAGGCAAATACAGTTAAAACGGTATCATCAACAGACGAGATAAGACGCACATCTTTCAAATAAAGACGCATGAGATCAACATAGATGAGATAAAGCAGCGGACCTAACACTGATCCTTATGGTACTCCACACGTCGCTGGAAATGCTGCTGGGCGCACATCATTCAACACTATTTGAGGGATCTATCTGTGAGATAACTTTCAAACGCTTTCCGTGGGCACCTAACAACTCCATCAGACTTAGTAGTGTTTGAAAATCAACTGTATCGAATGCTTTACGAATATCTATAAGTACAGACAAAGGCGTTTCACCTCTGTCCATACCATTGTTAATTGATTCTATAAGTTGTTGCAAAGCATTCGTCGTCGTTGGCCCTTTGCGAAATACAAATTGGGTCTCACTCAGCAAGCCATTAGCCAGTAGGAAACTATATAGACGTTTATGAACAACTTTTCCTAATAATTTCGAAAACAATGGAAGGATCGAAATCGGTCTCCAATTCTCAATTTACTTTTTAGGGCCACGCTTATGAACTATATCACTTTCGCAACTTTTGCTGATCAGGGAAAATGACTTTTTCAAGTGACAGAATTATAGTAAAAAGCAGACATGGTAGAATATAATGCATTATTGCCTTAAACGCTCGAAGAGATAAGCAGTCCAATCCCACAGAATTTGATTTCAGAGATTTTATTATTTTAAGCTGTTCATCACTTGTACACGGATCAAAAGCTAATTCAAAAGTCTCACCTCTATTATCACATAGAATGTATTCTTGAACCTGTTGAAATCTATTTTTTACACTATTTTGCACTTTAATACCAATATTAGAGAAAAAATTACAAAACTGATTTGCAATTCCAGATGGTTCCATTGTAACTGAACCACCGTGTAACTGAACCCCAAGTAACTGAACCCATGTAAATGAACCACCGTGCAACTGAACCACCGTGCAACTGAACCACCGTACAGCTGAACCACCGCGCAATTGAACCACCGTGCGAATGAACCCCCGTGCAACTGAACCCTCGTGCAACTGAACCCTCGTGCTAATGAACCCTCATGCAACTGAACCCCCTTTAACTGAACCCTCGCGCAACTCAACCCCCGTGCAACTCAACCCCATTTAACTAAACCCCCGTGTAGCTGAACCACCATGTAACTGAACCCCCGTGCAAGTGAACCAGCGTACAACTGAACCACCGTGCAACTGAACCACCGTGCAACTGAACCACCGTGCAACTGAACCACCGTGCAACTGAACCACCGTGCAACTGAACCACCGTGCAACTGAACCCTTGTGCAACTCAACCACCGTACTTACATTGGGTGAAACGCAAGTTAGAATCTTTACATGTTCAACCTTGTTGGAATTGTTTGCTTTTTTAAGTCTTCATATAAATTACTGTCAAGATCATTTATAAAAATGCTCTGTTTTGTTGTCACAAAAACAAAGAAAATCGGACGTCATAAACTCTTAAATCCAGATTTATTTCTCTTTTTAATGTCTGTTGATGGGGGTTCCCTTCACACTTTCACTTTTTACGGGTCTAAGCGTTTACCTCCCTCCCCATGGAAAATTTCCCCTTCTCCATCCACGGAAACCCCATCACCTGGAAAATACCCCCCTCGCGGAAATTATGGTTTTCAAAATTTAAAAATCTTCTTTGAGTCGTGTTATTTTTTAATTTAATTGAGAAGTTCTAAGGGAAGTGCAAAAGAGGAATGTATGTGTAAATCTTGCCCCCCCCCCCATCCTCCGTGAAAATTCTTTCTTCTCATGAAAGATCCTCAAAAAAAACACACAAAACATTTCCGTATGTTTCCAATGACAAATACTATTTGTAGGCAATAGACAAATCAAAAAAACTTAAAAAGGAACTGAGACTTCTGCAATGGGGTTATCTGATTGTTTTGTAGCTAGGAAGAGAGGGAGATACCTCAAAGGGTGAATTTTGAGGCCGAAACATCTCAGCTCTCATTGAGCCATCAAATAAATACAGAATTAGCTCTAAGGGAGAGACGACAGGAGGATGGAGGTAGATATTGTTTGATAATCCCCATGCATTTCTAGTCTTTTTTTATAAGCCGAAAGTGATTGGAGACTAACCGACCGCAAGAGGTGTTTTTTTTTGGGGGGGGATATTTTCCAAGGGTATGTATTTTCTGGAAGGGGGGTATTTTCCGTGAGGTGTTATTTTCCGCGGCGTATTTTCCTTAAGGGATTTTTTTGTGGGGGTGGGGGAGGGGGGGGGTAAACGGTGGTTCTCACCGTCTACATACTGTAATTTTTTTTACCACACTGCTTATTTTGTTGTTTTCATTTTGTGGTATAATCTACGCTCGTAGTTGTTTATCGTTTGGTTTGAAAAAGGTTAATTACCTGCTTCGGTGGAGCCGACACAAAAGCTACTTTCTCTTTGTGTTTGTAAACTTTTGGTTTAATTTTTTTTTTCTTACGTAGATGAGTCAGGCCTTTCCTGAGCAATGAGTAATAAAAATATGTGCTGAAAATATCGGAACTCTGAGAATTTAGGTAACAAAAAAATCACTTTTTGTTGCGCTTTCTTTAAATTAATTAAAAAGATTGTTTCGAAAAACAATTTTTCAAATAAAAATAAAGAGCCATATTAAACAAAAGACTAGCATAAATAAATTCCTAAAATAATTCAAACCCAAAATGATAAGAAATTACTACAAAAAAAGATCTGGAAATTAGGTCTTTGAGAATGACACCCTACCCCCCCCCCCCCCCGCCCTCAGGGCAAGGGTTGTAAGTTATGGCCTGGGGGCATATGAGGTTTTTATTGAAAGTTTTATCGTAGAAACTTCAAAAAGGCTCATTTGATTGGAAATTGAAAGGGCTAGTGCCATTTTTAAAAGTTGAAAGTGATTGGAGAGTGACTAACGCCCCTCTCACACCCATCATTTCCCCAAACACATTCAATCAAAATTTTGAGATAGCCATTTTGTTTAACGTAGTTGAAAGTTCTGGAAATTAGGTCTTAGGGGATGACAACCACCCTAACAGCCCTTAGGGTAAGGGATGTAATTTGCGCTCTGGGGGCATATAAGGTGTTTATAGAAAGCATTGTCGTTACAAAAAGGGCTCATTCGATTGGACATCGAAAGGCCTAGTACCTTTTTTAATAGTCAAAAGTGATTGGAAGGCTTGACATTTTTATAGTAAGATCGATGTGGGTATAATGTATTTTTTTTTTGTAGTTGTTTAGGCCAGAGCACTTCGTATCGAAGGAGTTGTCGTGGGAACTTCGAAAAGGGCTCATTCGATTTAAAATTGAAAGGGCTGATGCCCTTTTTAATAGTCGAAAAAGAGTGAAGGGCAACTAATAGTAGAGATGCCCTAATATCTCCTGTCCCTCACCCCTGCTGCCACCTACAACTTTTTTGCACCCCAAATATGGGCATAGAGTCCCTAGAGAGAACATGTGGTTAATGGGGTCAATGACCTCTTTCTCCAGGGGTTTTTTGGCCAAGTGCCGGCTAGGGAAGAATGTTATGATCTAGGAAAGAGTATTTGTTGTTGTTGTTTTTGGCCAAGTGCCCGCTAGGGAAGAATGTTATGATGTCAGGAAATAGTATTTGTTGTTGTTGTATGCTAGGGAAGAATGTTATGATCCAGAAATAGTATTTGTTGTTGTTGCTCGAGGCAAATGTTATGAGTTTCCAGGAACAGTTAGATCACGTGTTTCCTTCTCAGCCAATCAGAGGGCTGGTTACATATCCTTTCTCAGCCAATCAGAGGGCTTGTTTACATATTAGCGGCGGAGGGAATATAAGGAAAGGATTTTTGCTATAGTTTTATTAGTCAGTGAATAGAATTCAAAGGAGTGAGAAGAACAGTTTTGACTTTACTCATTTGGATATATATTTGTAATAATGAGTGGAATGTTTACACTATTAGAAGTTGATAGTGGAGTTGATGGTAATAATGCAAGAGCATCAAACATTGCGGTGGAAATCACGAAAGGATTGCGGCTTTGTCTGGAATGAGATGCAGTATATGCAAGATATGTGATATCCTTGAGCAAATTTAAAATGGAAGATCAATTATGTTTCGCCGCAAAAGTTGATATAGCACATGTGAATAGACTTCAATGTGCTTTAAGTGCATTAGTGAAACATATCGAAGACAATAAACTCTATCGCTAATTGTACATGCATAGTATTATTGATGTTATAATTATTCAATAGAATTGTTTCGAAATCGAAAATGTTCCCTTTCTTTTCTGGTTAGGGCTAACGAATCAGGGTCAGTCTAGAGTCAGCAGTCAGAGTGAAAGGACTAAAAAATGAATAAATTTGAGAAAGAGAGAATTAGATCAAATCTAGTGTTTATGGAAAAATATTTGATTTTGGATGATGATTTTCTCGAGTTATCTCTTCAACGCAGGATATTCTCTCGTCAGGGAACACTTGAAAATATAATGAGGACTGATTCTCCCCCATTGGACTATTGTATGAAACTTTTAAAATGTGATTCAAATGCTTATACTCAATTTATTGATATATTAATTGGAACAAGGCAGAATCATATTGTGGATATACTTTTGAAAACATTGCCAATGTAGATGGCTCCTCCTTCGAAAGAGGTAACGTTACAGAGTTACTCGTCTCCCCTTTCCTCCACTTTGAATTTATCGAGCGAGGACGATCAGTTCCGTTTTAGCTGTGAGAGAGTTGACATTGGAAACCGAAAAATGTTCTATATATGTCCATTGTGCTTGTACACTCTTGGCAGTTGGACTCAATGTGAGAATTGTACAATTATTGATGACTATAGTGAAAAGTGTAAATTATGTAATCCTTGTAAATTACATAGAGGCTATGTAGTACAAATTAAAGGATGTAATTCATATCTTGAAGAGGTTTGTGACTCTCACCCTAGAGGGCACCTGTGCTCCAATTGTCACTATGATAAATTTTATCAGTGGGAGAATACTTACCCCGCTATGATTGGAAAGAATCCTAAACGTGATTTTAGTTTATTTCTACGAGATTGGTATCGTCGCGGATTTAAATTATTCTGGGAAGAGGAATCTGGTCTACGATTCAACTGTTGGGGTAACAAGACAATCTGGTTTCTACGTCATCGCTGTGACGACACTGCCTACTATGACTATAAACCAAGTGATTTTCATTTGGCAGTTACTGAATGTGATTCACCACTTGAAAACACTGTATGTGATATTGCTTCAAATAGACAGATTGAAACTCGTGAATTTCATAATATGAATGCAAATAGTATCATTGACTATACAAAGAGATATGACAAGAGTGAAGTTACATTGTACTGTAGAAAATGTGACCCTGACTTTGCAGTCAATCAAGATCAATATACAGTGAATCCAAATGATTTACCAGCATTAGTGGTTCACGACACTTGCCTATACGCCGATGAAGAAATCTAAAAGTGAAGATTTAAAGACATTGTAGTATATATATACATTTTATTAATAAACAAATTCACAAACATTTTATAAGCACTTTACTCTTAGGGCACTGAAATCAATACTGTATAGGTCCGAGAGGATATTTTCCACTAGAAAGTCGTTCAGACGTGGATTGTCACTATATATGTGGAGAAACTGCTTGTAAGTATAGCCACGACATCGGAACACAAAATATAGTAGTGCATGGAAGCCGCAGCTTTTAGTCGTTAGATCCTGCACCCTCTTTCGATTTTGAATAATAGTTTTCCCACTGCTCTCAATATAGTTGCTGATGTGGGGTGTGTAGAATGTATAGGGTAGACCAAGAGGATCAAAAAATTCAATCGTTTTCATTGTTTGAAAGATGCACAGCCAATGACCCGTCAGCACAGTCGACGTTCTGCTATTAACAATAATCAAGGTATTGTTCGCACTTTGAATTTTTCCAAGTTAGTCTGAGGGTAGACAATAGGATTTGTACTGGGACATGTAGGGGTCCATATTAAATACATTGATTATTTGACTGGTGTTCATGGCGCCAAGTCTAGTAGAACACTGCCTTCGGGAGTGATTTCCCAATAGGTTTCATATTGATTTAGTGAGATTAGTGCAATACTCTCAGCCAATGGATCGGCAAATGTACACTCTAAACGCACAGTCCCCGTACGTACTATACTCATATCCTGTGTGCCAGACAAATCCAATATAATGATACCATGTGTTTTAGCAAACATATCTTCGGTTATACCATTTTCAAATAGTTGCGAATCATGATCTAGGGTTTGCATGGTCAACTCATACAATGTTCTATAGGATTTATCAAAAGATAGATTGTAGAGTGGGATGCCGTTTACTTTGCACACAAGAGATGAAAGTCCAAACATCTCGAATTTATGTGGACATTCAGTCCACGATCCTATTGCACTGGCGCTTTTTACAAATGCCAATGCAAGTTTCGAGGGGATTTCGCCATTGATAAAGGATGAATCGGTGAAGGTGTGTGACCCCATGGCAATATGACGTTGATTGGTGATTGTATGAGGAACAAGTAGTTTAATATTATTTCCATTGGCTCTCAGTTTTTCCACGGCCAAAGCAACAGAACTCATAACCTGTTGTTTGCGTACATGAAGTATTGCTGAGGTGAGGGAGAGACTCACATCGGGATTGGCAGCAAGTTCTTTTCTCAATATGAAATTGGATGGTGCAAGCGTCAATTTTATATCCACTTTAACATTGGGCGGCAACCATTGGGGTATATTAAATATTTCATGATATATTTTTCCAACTAGATGTAATTCACTAGTTGTAGCATTTTTAAGTGCACCTGTACTATCAGTATTAGTAATATATTCATATCCATTGGAGGCGCCTCTCAATTCCTTGTATGACTTGGGTGTCATCACCATGAATTGTATATAGCTTGTATAGTTTGAGAGATTGTTGCTTGTGCTAACCAGCGTGCCATTGATGTAGACACTAATTTGACGAAATAAATTATGTAGTATACAATTTTCATAGGATATCCCATCGGCTCGAACTGGCATTGTATTATCGGATTTCCGGACTTTCATTTGTAAATCTATAAATGTTGAAGACATGTCCATAAAGTAGTCTTCATTGGAATAAATTTGAAAGTGGATATTATCAGAGAGGGGTTGTAGTGGATAAAATTGTTCATAGTATCCGTGCTTGACACTCACATCAACATTTTCAGCATTGAATAGATTCAATGAGGCGGTTATTGAAGGTTGAGAATCCTTATGCGGCAGGTAGGACATCTTAGGAGAAGAAATCTAGTTTCGATCTAACAATTTTCTTCCTGGGGCTTCTGTTTACACTAAGTGTCGGCTTTTTCCTTCTTTTCTTTGACAAAAGGGATGATGTCTTTCGTCTCCGTCCTGAGTAGAGACTGATGAGTGATGCGTTGTTTCTTGACCTTTTTAAACCTTTACCATTTTGTTTTAATTTCTAGCCAAGGGTTCGCGCACTGGACCTAAGATTTTCCGTAGCACTTTTTTTAAAATCCTTGCCAGAGCCCCAATCGTATAGTGTAGAGGATGCAAAATCTGTCGCAGCCGGTACAAGATATTTTCTAGCCAGTGGTAGTGAAGAGCGAAACAGCTTAGCAAACCAACTGCCAAGACCATAGCCAGACAATGACGAGCGACCCTTGTAATAGTCCATTCCATTGCCCTGTTGTCATGGGCCAAGAGTATTAACATAGCAGTCAATATCAGGACAAGTGAATACTACTTTTCTATTAGACATCTTGCTGTTGAACGATGGGCCGAAAATGACATGTAATCTCAGCCAAACCCTTTGAAATTGCTATGGGATCACCTAATTCAGTTCTTAGTGTTAACTGACAGAGTTCCAAATAGGAAATGTTTACGGGAATATACTGAAGATGCTTTATATTGTAGTGGTGAATATGCTCTTGATTGGTTTTTCGTTCAAGAACTCGTAGGAGGGGGACATTTGAATTACCGACCCGAGATGTTTCCACAAATGAGGCGTAGAGAAATATACAAGTGTCTGTGGAGAAGGCAGGCGGGTAGTCAGCAAAAATGAAATTAGTGTTTCCGGCACTTTTACCATTGATTATATTGAGCTTAAAGCCAAGAGCATCCTTTAGGTTATCATTGAGAATAATCTTTTCGTTGGCAATTGGTGAACTAATGTAGATCCTGCCCTCCTCCTTTGAATAGTTGAAATGAAAAGCTCCTTTTTTACGAGCGGAAATTCTTTTATTAATAGTACGACATAAATCATTCATACAGGTGAGTTCCTCGTAGGGTAATTCAATATATGGATAATCCATCCAATTGATTTTTTGAATTTGTTCTTGATCACCTGGTGGTGGTGGCCAATCATAGGGTCTAATTTTTATTTCATATTTACGATCTTTTCTCAGGATGCCGTAGCTATTTTTGAGAATACAGTCGACAAGAGCCACTTCATACTTTCCGTCGAATTTGATGGTGGGGGAGAGTTTCGTCCAAAAATCACTTGTTTTATTCAGATCATTGTAGAGAGGATCAGAAACATTGGACATGAAAGTCACATAGAAATCATTGGGCATTGTTAATATCTTCAACACTGACCCAAGAATCAAAATCCGAGTTGTATCCTAGCCAGCGAACAAGCAACTGTCTCTTGCCGTGGCGTGTACGACTCTTTAATATCTTTTCAATTTGATAAATTTCACTAGTGTTTCTAACTTTTTGCAGTTCATATTCATAAGAACCACCGAGAATCTCATCATCTTTGGTGTCTCGCAGTCGATACGTTGTGGGCTCGGTGTCTAGGATTTTGGACACTTTAAAAAGTTCGGTGCTCCATAAATAATTCCCCTTTTCAAAAATATTGGTGGTTCTATTAATTCGAACAGTATCACCAACATTAAATTTCTTCTTCTTTTTCTTCTCATTGTCATTGGAGTATTGCTTTAGAAAAGCATCAAACGTATTTTCACTGTAATGAACATCCCGAGGGCTAGAGTTGGATAGAGTTCGATGCGGTCGATGGTTGTATATCTGCATGATTTTATCTAAATCATGAATAAAAGCCGATGTATTTTTCAATGAACAATATCTTGAAATTAATAGACGAATCGTTCTTATTAATCGTTCGGCGAATGCGGCCTTTATCGGGCTGTGACTATGATAAAGTGTTGTATTATATTTCAATAGAACCTTTTGCACATGAGGATTAACAAATTCACTGCCACGATCCGATTGAATTTTTCTATATGAATCCTGTTCAAGAATACTTTCAATGGCCCGAGCAACTTCAACACCTCTCTTTGACCGTAGTGGAATGGCATAGGCATAGCGACTAAAGACACTGATTGCCACCAGAATATATTTTTAGGGTGCATTGTGACGCCATTGAACTGCGTCTAAAGTTAAAAGATCCATTTGCATTATATGCAGAGGGAAAAAGGCTTTAGTTTGTCGATATTGTTTGCCACGAAGCCTGCGATTCCGATGTAGTGTGTAACTCGGTTCATTTTCTAGATACTCTTTTGCATTTTTTAATTTGGTGCCGGAGACAACTCTAGAAAGCGTTTTGGGAGAACTTAAACTTCCCGCTTCACCAATATTTTCATAGACACCTTTCAGAACTTCATCCATTTTGAACGCAAACACGTAGTGTAATGTCCACTCCCCTTTTGCACACTGGAGGGTGAATCAATTCGTCTTCGCTTTTGACTAGCAGCCACAGGTGTTGTAAAATCATTACTGCTGATAGTATTTTCAAATATTGAATCTTCTTCTTCTTTTTTAAATGGTGTTGGCGTTGTTGGTGGACTATATTCTCTTAGTTTCTTAAGAATTTGCTTATTGCCAATAAGACTTTTGGGAAAGTTTGATACACTTAGAAAGGTGTATAGATTATCGTCAAAGGATAAGAGTCCTTTACGATTCGTCACCATATCACAAATTAAATCAACTAGATTATAACTTTTTCCCTGAATTATAATTCGTTTCCCTGTGCTATCGACTTGAAGTTGTTCATCACCAGTTTCTAACATGAGATATGATAATACTCTTTTACCCTGTTCTCGATAGGTCAGTGGCAATAGGTTTCCAATTTTCAATACAATCGAATTCAATTCCTTCTCCTTTGATTGTGCAGAATCTTGAAGAGATGTTTCCTGTTTAGAGGGATTGGCGGCGGGTCTCTCACGATAAGGTTTATGTTTGTCCATACGTCGCAATGCATCTTGAAGTAAAATAGTTTTTTGTCATCGGCAATATTCTCGTCATTAATGAATTTGCTTAGATTGTCTTCAAAATGTTCGACGGGCGAGAGGACAAGTTCAAATGGTGTCAATTTATAGGGTTTTGCCATTCTCTAGAGAAAACTGTTTACAAGTCCTGCAATTATTGGCAGTAAAAGTGTGAAAAAGCTACCGCCTGCCTGAAGGAGCCGTTTTCTTTTAAATTTGTTTCCCTTGTTTTTACAAGCCAAGGCACGTACAGTGGAACGATGTTGCTTTGTCTGTTGTCTAACACCTTCTGGCAGTTGAACATTGCCCTCAGTTAAATTTAAACAAAGTTCAGATATTAGATTAATGAAATCATTGTCAACACCATGTTTGAGTATGGCTTTTTTAAGCAAGGGTTTTGAAGTGCTTAAAACGGAAAATAAATGCCGTTGTTCGTGTAGTTTCTTCAGTGTCATAATGGCAACTAATAGCCTTTTCTACTGTTCACCGGAAGATATACTGTAATTTCATTGTCGAAAATGTCGGTGACTACACGTAGATCCTCGGGCGTGCTCTGATTAAGATCCAGCAAAATGTAACCGTAGGGCTTGCTAGTCGCCTGAGTGTACGCTGACAACAGAAATTTTGGGGCGCCGGGGTATATCTGTTTATTGAGAGTTATGAGTGAGCTAGAATCACGAACAACTCGATAGATAATATAGATAGTGCAATTCAAAGCAAGGGTTCGCATACATTTGCTCTGATGAAACAGATTGTGTAGAACTAGGGTTATGGAAATGTGTTCATGGTGGGAGCGAACAGTGAACAGTTGTAGCATTTCCTGTGAGAACTGTTCAATGGATTCAGCCAAATCATCAATAATCAGCCACGAGTTCGGTTCAATACTATTGAAAACATCAAGTCCTCGTATGAATTGTATTGGTATGGTTGTGGCAATAGCTTTTATTTTATCATAGGACTCCTGCCAAATACTATAGCAATAGTAGATTTTTTTCGGTTTTTCCAGAAACATTTTATTGCAATTTTGAATTATTTTAGCTAAAAGTGTTGTTTTCCCCGACATTGAGGGCCCACACAGAAACGATCTGAAGGGTGTTTTAAATTGATACATTCTGTTGACAACAGTCGGACTACAGCTAACTGTAAATCATATGTGTCCAATGAATAAGTAGTAATTTCCCCATAGATCTATCTATTCAAGAACAACAAAAACAATATTTCATGGCAGCATTTATTACGACAATATGAAAACAAATATTTGTTCGACATGAACAATGATAAAAATAACACTTGTTCAACAAGAACGTGACAAAATTTTATGGTCAACATGAAAACTCTATTTGTTCAACATGAACAATGATAACACTTTATAAATAAACACTTTTGTCCATCAACATGAATAACACTTTTCTGTACAACACTTTTGTCCATCTACAGCACTTATTGTCTTTAAACACTTTTCTGTACAATAACACTTTTCTGTACAACAACAAAAAACACTTGGAGCATGAACTAGCACAGTTGAACATTATGAATTTAAAAATAGGGTTCCCCCCACCCCCCAGGGCCGCGGTGCCGAAGGCCGGCCGCGGGTGGGACCCCCCCCCGGGAGCCGGCCACGGGAAGGGTCCAGGAGAAGGAATTGAATTCGATTGTATTGAAAATTTGAAACCTATTGCCACTGACCTATCGAGAACAGGGTAAAAGAGTATTATCTTATCTCGTGTTGGAAACTGGTGATCAAGTTCAAGTCGATAGCACAGGGAAACGAATTATAATTCAGGGAAAAAGTTATAATCTAGTTGATTTAATTTGTGATATAGTGACGAATCGTAAAGGACTCTTATCCTTTGACGATAATCTATACACCTTTCTAAGTGTATCAAACTTTCCCAAAAGTCTTATTGGCAATAAGCAAATTCTTAAGAAACTAAGAGAATATAGTCCACCAACAACGCTAACACCATTTAAAAAAGAAGAAGAAGATTCAATATTTGAAAATACTATCAGCAGTAATGATTTTGCAACACCTGTGGCTGCTAGTCAAAAGCGAAGACGAATTGATTCACCCTCCAGTGTGCAAAAGGGGAGTGGACATTACACTACGTGTTTGCGTTCAAAATGGATGAAGTTCTGAAAGGTGTCTATGAAAATATTGGTGAAGCGGGAAGTTTAAGTTCTCCCAAAACGCTTTCTAGAGTTGTCTCCGCACCACATTAAAAAATGCAAAAGAGTATCTAGAAAATGAACCGAGTTACACACTACATCGGAATCGCAGGCTTCGTGGCAAACAATATCGACAAACTAAAGCCTTTTTCCCTCTGCATATAATGCAAATGGATCTTTTAACTTTAGACGCAGTTCAACGGCGTCACAATGCACCCTACAAATATATTCTGGTGGCGATCAGTGTCTTTAGTCGCTATGCCTATGCCATTCCACTACGGTCAAAGAGAGGTGTTGAAGTTGCTCGGGCCATTGAAAGTATTCTTGAACAGGATTCATATAGAAAAATTCAATCGGATCGTGGCAGTGAATTTGTTAATCCTCATGTGCAAAAGGTTCTATTGAAATATAATACAACACTTTATCATAGTCACAGCCCGATAAAGGCTGCATTGGCCGAACGATCAATAAGAACGATTCGTCTATTAATTTCAAGATATTGTACATTGAAAAATACATCGGCTTTTATTCATGATTTAGATAAAATCATGCAGATATACAACCATCGACCACATCGATCTCTATCCAACTCTAGCCCTCGGGATGTTCATTACAGTGAAAATACGTTTGATACTTTTCTAAAGCAATACTCCAATGACAATGAGAAGAAAAAGAAGAAGAAATTTAATGTTGGTGATACTGTTCGAATTAATAGAACCACCAATATTTTTGAAAAGGGGAATTATTTATGGAGCACCGAACTTTTTAAAGTGTCCAAAATCCTAGACACCGAGCCCACAACGTATCGACTGCGAGACACCAAAGATGATGAGATTCTCGGTGGGTTTTATAAATATGAACTGCAAAAAGTTAGAAACACTAGTGAAATTTATCAAATTGAAAAGATATTAAAGAGTCGTACACGCCATGGCAAGAGACAGTTGCTTGTTCGCTGGCTAGGATACAACTCAGATTTTGATTCTTGGGTCAGTGCTGAAGATATTAACAATGCCCAATGATTTCTATGTGACTTTCATGTCCAATGTTTCTGATCCTCTCTACAATGATCTGAATAAAACAAGTGATTTTTGGACGAAGCTCTCCCCCACCATCAAATTCGACGGAAAGTATGAAGTGGCTCTTGTCGACTGTATTCTCAAAAATACCTACGACATCCCGAGAAAAGATCGTAAATATGAAATAAAAATTAGACCCTATGATTGGCCGCCACCACCAGGTGATCAAGAACAAATTCAAAAAATCAATTGGATGGATTATCCATATATTGAATTACCCTACGAGGAACTCACCTGTATGAATGATTTATGTCGTACTATTAATAAAAGAATTTCCGCTCGTAAAAAAGGAGCTTTTCATTTCAACTATTCAAAGGAGGACGGCAAGATCTACATTAGTTCACCAATTGCCAACGAAAAGATTATTCTCAATGATAACCTAAAGGATGTTCTTGGCTTTAAGCTCAATATAATCAATGGTAAAAGTGCCGGAAACACTAATTTAATTTTTGCTGACTACCCGCCTGCCTTCTCCACAGACACTTGTATATTTCTCTATGCCTCATTTGTGGAAACATCTCGGGTCGGTAATTCAAATGTCCCCCTCCTACGAGTTGTTGAACGAAAAACCAATCAAGAGCATATTCACCACTACAATATAAAGCATCTTCAGTATATTCCCGTAAACACTTCCTATTTGGAACTCTGTCAGTTAACACTAAGAACTGAATTAGGTGATCCCATAGCAATTTCAAAGGGTTTGGCTGTGATTACATGTCATTTTCGGCCCATCGTTCAACAGCAAGATGTCTAATAGAAAAGTGGTATTCACTTGTCCTGATATTGACTGCTATGTTAATACTCTTGGCCCAAGACAACAGGGCAATGGAATTGACTATTACAAGGGTCGCTCGTCAATGTCTGGCTATGGTCTTGGCTGTTGGTTTGCTAAGCTGTTTCGCTCTTCACTACCACTGGCTAGAAAATATCTTGTACCGGCTGCGACAGATTTTGCCTCCTCTACACTATACGATTGGGGCTCTGGCAAGGATTTTAAAAAAAGTGCTACGGAAAATCTTAGGTCCAGTGCGCGAACCCTTGGCGAGAAATTAAAACAAAATGGTAAAGGTTTAAAAAGGTCAAGAAACAACGCATCACTCATCAGTCTCTACTCAGGATGGAGACGAAAGACATCATCCCTTTTGTCAAAGAAAAGAAGGAAAAAGCCGACACTTAGTGTAAACAGAAGCCCCAGGAAGAAAATTGTTAGATCGAAACTAGATTTCTTCTCCTAAGATGTCCTACCTGCCGCATAAGGATTCTCAACCTTCAATAACTGCCTCATTTAATCTATTCAATGCTGAAAATGTTGATGTGAGTGTCAAGCACGGATACTATGAACAATTTTATCCACTACAACCCCTCTCTGATAATATCCACTTTCAAATTTATTCCAATGAAGACTACTTTATGGACATGTCTTCAACATTTATAGATTTACAAATGAAAGTCCGGAAATCCGATAATACAATGCCAGTTCGAGCCGATGGGATATCCTATGAAAATTGTATACTACATAATTTATTTCGTCAAATTAGTGTCTACATCAATGGCACGCTGGTTAGCACAAGCAACAATCTCTCAAACTATACAAGCTATATACAATTCATGTTGATGACACCCAAGTCATACAAGGAATTGAGAGGCACCTCCAATGGATATGAATATATTACTAATACTGATAGTACAGGTGCACTTAAAAATGCTACAACTAGTGAATTACATCTAGTTGGAAAAATGTATCATGAAATATTTAATATACGCCAATGTTTGCCGCCCAATGTTAAAGTGGATATAAAATTGACGCTTGCACCATCCAATTTCATATTGAGAAAAGAACTTGCTGCCAATCCCGATGTAAGTCTCTCCCTCACCTCAGCAATACTTCATGTACGCAAACAACAGGTTATGAGTTCTGTTGCTTTGGCCGTGGAAAAACTGAGAGCCAATGGAAATAATATTAAACTACTTGTTCCTCATACAATCACCAATCAACGTCATATTGCCATGGGGTCACACACCTTCACCGATTCATCCTTTATCAATGGCGAAATCCCCTCGAAACTTGCATTGGCATTTGTAAAAAGCGCCAGTGCAATAGGATCGTGGACTGAATGTCCACATAAATTCGAGATGTTTGGACTTTCATCTCTTGTGTGCAAAGTAAACGGCATCCCACTCTACAATCTATCTTTTGATAAATCCTATAGAACATTGTATGAGTTGACCATGCAAACCCTAGATCATGATTCGCAACTATTTGAAAATGGTATAACCGAAGATATGTTTGCTAAAACACATGGTATCATTGTATTGGATTTGTCTGGCACACAGGATATGAGTATAGTACGTACGGGGACTGTGCGTTTAGAGTGTACATTTGCCGATCCATTGGCTGAGAGTATTGCACTAATCTCAGTAAATCAATATGAAACCTATTGGGAAATCACTCCCGAAGGCAGTGTTCTACTAGACTTGGCGCCATGAACACCAGTCAAATAATCAATGTATTTAATATGGACCCCGACATGTCCCAGTACAAATCCTATTGTCTAACCTCAGACTAACTTGGAAAAATTCAAAGTGCGAACAATACCTTGATTATTGTTAATAGCAGTCCGTCGACTGTGCTGACGGGTCATTGGCTGTGCATCTTTCAAACAATGAAAACGATTGAATTTTTTGATCCTCTTGGTCTACCCTATACATTCTACACACCCCACATCAGCAACTATATTGAGAGCAGTGGGAAAACTATTATTCAAAATCGAAAGAGGGTGCAGGATCTAACGACTAAAAGCTGCGGCTTCCATGCACTACTATATTTTATGTTCCGATGTCGTGGCTATACTTACAAGCAGTTTCTCCACATATATAGTGACAATCCACGTCTGAACGACTTTCTAGTGGAAAATATCCTCTCGGACCTATACAGTATTGATTTCAGTGCCCTAAGAGTAAAGTGCTTAAAAAATGTTTGTGAATTTGTTTATTAATAAAATGTATATATATACTACAATGTCTTTAAATCTTCACTTTTAGATTTCTTCATCGGTGTATAGGCAAGTGGCGTGAACCACTAATGCTGGTAAATCATTTAGATTCACTTTATATTGATCTTGATTGACTGCAAAGTCAGGGTCACATTTTCTACAGTACAATGTAACTTCACTCTTGTCATATCTCTTTGTATAGTCAATGATACTATTTGCATTCATATTATGAAATTCACGAGTTTCAATCTGTCTATTTGAAGCAATATCACATACAGTGTTTTCAAGTGGTGAATCACATTCAGTAACTGCCAAATAAAAATCACTTGGTTTATAGTCATAGTAGGCAGTGTCGTCACAGCGATGACGTAGAAACCAGATTGTCTTGTTACCCCAACAGTTGAATCGTAGACCAGATTCCTCTTCCCAGAATAATTTAAATCCGCGACAATACCAGTCTCGTAGAAATAAACTAAAATCACGTTTAGGATTCTTTCCAATCATAGCGGGGTAAGTATTCTCCCACTGATCACATTTATCATAGTGACAATTGGAGCACAGGTGCCCTCTTGGGTGAGAGTCAAACACCTCTTCAAGACATGAATTACATCCTTTAATTTGTACTGCATAGCCTCTATGTAATTTACAAGAATTACATAATTTACACTTTTCACTATAGTCATCAATAATTGTACAATTCTCACATTGAGTCCAACTGCCAAGAGTGTACAAGCTCAATGGACATATATAGAACATTTTTCGGTTTCCAATGTCAACTCTCTCACAGCTAAAACGAAACTGATCGTCCTCGCTCGATAAATTCAAAGTGGAGGAAAGGGGAGAGGAGTAACTCTGTAACGTTACCTCTTTCGAAGGAGGAGCCATATACATTGGCAATGTTTTCAAAAGTATATCCACAATATGATTCTGCCTTGTTCCAATTAATATATCAATAAATTGAGTATAAGCATTTGAATCACATTTTAAAAGTTTCATACAATAGTCCAATGGGGGAGAATCAGTTTTCATTATATTGTCAAGTGTTTTCTGAGAGAATATCCTGCGTTGAAGAGATAACTCGAGAAAATCATCATCCAAAATCAAATGTTTTTCCATAAACACTAGATTTGATCTAATTCTCTCTTTCTCAAATTTATTCATTTTTCAGTCCTTTCACTCTGACTGTTGACTCTAGACTGACCCTGATTCGTTAGCCCTAACCAGAAAAGAAAGGGAACATTTTCGATTTCGAAACAATTTTATTGAATAATTATAACATCAATAATACTATGCATGTACAATTAGCGATAGAGTTTATTGTCTTCGATATGTTTCACTAATGCACTTAAAGCACATTGAAGTCTATTCACATGTGCTATATCAACTTTAGCGGCGAAACATAATTGATCCTCCATTTTAAATTTGCTCAAGGATATCACATATCTTGCATATACTGCATCCCATTCCAGACAAAGCCGCGATCCTTTCGTGATTTCCACCGCAATGTTTGATGCTCTTGTATTATTAGCATCAACTCCACTATCAACTTCTAATAGTGTAAACATTCCACTCATTATCACAAATATATGTCCAAATGAGTAAAGTCAAAACTGTTTTTCTCACTCCTTTGAATTCTATTCACAGACTAATAAAACTATAGCAAAAATCCTTTCCTCATATTCCCTCCGCCGCTAATATGTAAGCAAGCCCTCTGATTGGCTGAGAAGGAAACACGTGATCTAACTGTTTCCTGGAAACTCATAACATTTGCCTCGAGCAACAACAACAACAACAACAACAAATGCTGTTTCCTATTTTTGGACACCATGACATTTACCTCGAGCATGTACATGTCCAAAACAACAACAAATGCTGTTTTCTATTTCTGGAAACTCATAACATTCGCTGAGAGCGTACGCTTACAACAACAACAACATCAACCTTGACATTCGTTGAGAGCGTGCACTTAAAACAACAACAACATCAGCACCTTTGGAAATTTAGGTCATTGACACACTTTGATTACGCAATCAATTTCTCAGAAATCCATTTCCCCTAGGGACTCTATGCCCATATTTGGGGTGCAAAAAGTTGTAGGTGGCAGCAGGGGTGAGGGACAGGAGATATTAGGGCATCTCTACTACTAATCCCCCTCCCACGCCCACCCTCTCATTTGCCTATTATGTTTAAAAACTAAATGTTGCCTTAAAATTAAATCCAAATGCACTGTGTTAATGCTAATTCCCAATAAGACATCTCAGCAGTATCCCAAGAACGACTGAGGGTATTATGTCCAAACTTCCGGGGCTACTTCTGCTCTTAAAATTTAACCAAATCAAAATAGCGTAAATGTATCCAAGCTATCAAAGAAAGTAAACAGATTTTTTTGCGAATGGTATCAAGTTTTCCATTTCAGGTCAACTAGAGGAGGTATGAAACTCAATTAAACATTACTATTTGTGTCCAGATTTTTAAAAGGGTGAACTTTGTAAAATATTGATGAACATTTTTCTCCAGCATACAAATAGCAGGCCAAACTATAAAGTCTTAAAAAAACTAAAAGATTTAAAGTATTATTTTCTTTTTCCCTGAAAAGACTATGTCAATATAAAACGAGCAGAATTTAATTAAAAAAACGTGTTCCACAAAATACGTTTTTCAAAGAAAAGTAAAGAACTCGATTAAACAAAAAAAGACTGCTAAAAGACTTCTAAATAGACTACTTAAAAAAACTACCAAAGTTCGTTTTAAAAGTTTTATTTAGCCTTTAGTTTTGTATAGTTTCGAATGATATAAAATCAAAGCAAAGGTTTCGATAAAAATTTAATAATAATAAAATGAAATTGAAACTAACAATTTCTATTTTAAGAATTTTTTTTCTCTTCTTTTGTTGATGTTTTGACAAATACAAACCTATAGATCTAAATACTTGTGTTTTCAATAAAGAGCAAATGACACTCTAGTCTTTTAAAGGGATTCAGTGCGGTTGCCCCACTCTTCATTATGAGGGATTTGGCTTATGAATAAGCATTAACCTCAAGCTTATTTGCGGAATTTTCATTTCTTTTTAACTTCGTTTAACGATTTGATTATTCATTTAGTTTCTGTTCGTTTTAGGTTTCATTCATTCATTCTTTGTAGTGTCTGTTTATTTCATGCTTGACTTGTTATATGACTGTTTCTGCCCATTTCGGTTTTATAACCACCCTTTACCTTTCTTTAAAAAACTTATTTTTAGAAAAACGTCTTTAAAATTCAGTTTAAAGAAATTGTAACTAAAGAAGCCCTGTTTTTGAAAGATTGAGAAAAAACGTTTGTATAAATAGCCGTAATATCAATGGGTGGGGGGGGGGTACTATTTCATTGAAACCTGAAAAAATTGCACCCCCCTTGGATTCTGAAAAATGTATTCATCCCTCCCACTAATTGTTTGTTAATTGACCCAGCTGACATAAGGCTAAGGTATTAGGCCTACTCCTTTTTTTAAATACAAGATAATTTATGCTCATTTAAGGTTTAACGTCGTTCTTCAATTTCACATGAAAAAACTAATTGATGTTTATTTATGCAAAAGAGCATGAATGTTAATTTCGTTTGGATTAACAGAATATAACTGTTCATGGGCTTCTTCTTCTTCTTCGTCTTTGGTTATTTGAAGACGCCAAAGAATAATCTTCATTGCAGAGATTATGTATCGGTGTATTCTTCTTCTTCTTGGAGATTTCTCTAATCCAAGTTACATCACTTCAAGGCACAAGGGTGATAGGACATTTTTTTTCTGTTAATTAAAATACCCTAGTCTTTTGCATTTTGTGTGGGAATAGTCTAAGTTCTGGAGCAATGTTAATTAATTCATCTATCCATCTGCGTAGGGATGGAACTGCGTGACAGACACTGAGACACTGCTCAGGAGGCCTTCTTTATGTACCTGGGACTGCAAACTATGTTACATTAGATGAATTATTAGAACAAAAAAATATTAAAAGCACAAAACAGATGTATAGGTTAAAAACCTTTTTGGAGTATTATCATCCCCGATTTAACGCACATTATCTTATTTATGGATAATCCCAGAATATTAGAAGTGTAGATAAGCAAATCCTTTTAGTTTATTTCCAATAAGCTTTATATGTACGTATACACAATAAACCACGCATTCACCGGAACCAGACAATTTTCCAGATCGCATAATTGTATCAAATCCTCGTGTTTATTTACTCAGTTTTGCCACATTGAGGCGCTAAGTGCTCTTATTATGGTTCCCCCTAAGTGTCTACAAAGGTAGAAATAGCCAATTTAATCGTCTATCAAAATCTAAAGGATGACACCCGATATAGCCTATGACTTTGAGCATGTCAGGCTATTTAACTGAACTGACAATGCAGCAAAACCCCCTCTAAAATCCGTAGGGTAGTTTATCAAATTCCAAATCGGGATAGTTATCTGATGTACTCATCGAAGGCTTTAACAACTTTAGAAATTCAGACTAAAAGCAAGAGGTTCCGGGATAACCAGCCTTTACAGTGAGTAATCAGAATTTAGTATGCAGACTTCTGGAACAGAGCTGTCAAAAACCGACGTCTGTCAAAAACTAATTCTATTGAGAAAAGCTATTGAAGGAAGGCTCAGTCTATGCAATTGTCTATTTTCAGGTCCTTTCATTTATATCAACATCCAACAAGCAGTTTTTTAAAGACATAAGTAACCAGGTACGTTTGCAGGATTTTACTTCAAGGAGAGGGCAAAGGTCATTAAAATATTAGAAATTAATGTAGATTTTCAGGAGAGTACAGAAAAATAACCGAGTTTACTGGGTAGGGGAAGAGTAGATTTCTGGCTCCACTCCCTTGTTCTTGCCTGAAAAAGCTGCCAAATAAAGTATAGCTCGTGAGGGACTATATAAGTATTGTGTAAAGACAAGGAAAGGACAATTGAAGTTAAAAAATAAAGATAAATTGACTATAGGCCGATGAGCAATAAGAAATGAATGCGAAAACAAACAGTAATGGCAATGATAATAACACAACATTGAACCTCGAAGCTATCCCAAGGAAACTCTCCAAGCATTGTATTTGGTTTTTTGATAGTTTAATTGAAATTAGAATGGGTATTTGAAGAAAAATCTCTTTGTAAGGTGCGTTTCATCACGATTGTCTAAGCGGCAATAATACGAGAACTCAGTCTAGGATTTACTTCGTCAATTTTTTGGTAATTAATAACTCTATGGCTTCAAAATCCACCAGATTTTTTAAAGAAAGCGACTAAAGGTATGTAAACTGTAAAATCAAATTAGATGAGAGGGGGTTAACTTATAAAATTTTCTGGGGAAACGGTAATGGTTTAAAAAAATGTGCAGTTTCTCGAATAAATAAATTATCGCATTTTTAATTGTTTTTGCTCCTGGAGGAGAAGAGAAAATAGGCTTAACATTCCCAAATCCCACCTCCATAGGCACCCAAGGCCTAAGCCATTATAAGCTCAACGCTGTATTTAATGGTGCTAGAATATGCAAATGAAAATAAGGGTTCCACCTGTGATTAATAAATTTGCTGCTTAAGTTCCTATATTTTTGTTTGGATAATTTACTGTTCAACTCACGCTAGCAAGCTCAGATTCTGACCCATACTTAAGGGAAATGACCCCTTCCTCAAGGTAAGTTCTTATTTTGTGCCTGCTATGAATTATCTTGGATATTCCCAGATTAGGGATTAGAACACCCTGAAATAATTTTTGGCAGAAAATTATTTTGAGTATATTACTATAATTGTGATTTTCAATCTGGTGACTGTTGCTAGGCATAGTAACTTTTTTTCACCTAAGTTGTAAGAATTCTTAGATGCTTACGATAAAGCCGAAATAAAAATATTGAATCCTTTGTTTTAAGTAACCACTTCCCTTGAACCAAATAATTGATTTTTTAGGCTTTAAAAAGAAGATATTTCCCTCACTGCTTTGGTACTTTTCACCCCAATACTTCTCTGGGACAGACAGTGGCACTATTCCACGAAAACTTAAAGGGAGTACAAAATGTATTATCCAAAACCTAGGGAGTTAATTCTTTTTTCGCCCCTCTCCAATTGTCAAAATTACTGTAATTTCTACTATAGTTTCTTATAAAGTTTATGTAATTATTTTTTTTGTATTTTTTAGGATTTTTAGGCTGTTCCCAAACACTAGAATCAAAAAAATAAATTTATGCAGATGTGCCTGGCCCCTAAGGATTAAAACCCATAAAAATATGCCGAAAAAACAATAATTCCTCAAAAACAATTTCGAATAAAAGTCTGTCATTTTTTTTCCCCTAGAAAATTCTCTGTTCCAGCAGTCAGCCAAATGAGCCACCTCTAAAGCTTATACAACCATCCCTTCCATAAGAACCTCAAATACTCCAGAGCATAGCTTACAACCCTCGCCCTCAGGCTTTTGTGGTTTGTATCAACCTCAAAAGCCTTGTTATATGATATTTAGTCTTCTGAGCCTATTGGCCACAATGGCTGAAATTATAAAGAGTATAATGATATACAAAAAGAACCCTTCAAAGAAAAAGCCTAGAAGAGCAACCCTGAATCAAGATTTTAATGAGCGTTTAAGAAAATAAAAGAAGAATAATATACACAGTAAAACAAAAGGACCCGGTTCTACAAGGCTTGGCAAATATTTATTCCTAATTTTAGCCAATGAGAATCCTTCTTTTCGTCGATAAGATAGATGATACTTTATCAACAATTGACATAAACACGACCGTCAAGTCCTCCATGATTTCCCAAGTAGATAAAGCCCAACCAAATGACATACGAATATTCTTTGTTATATATAAGGCCATAATGAGTATATGCTATCTGATCGACGTAGAAATATAGGATCGTTAGTATGATGTATTGATTCACAACAATGTGAAATTCTTTTCAATTAGTGAGCATCACTGTTTTGCAAGATGAAATAATCACGCTATCCTATCACAAAATGGTTTTAATAGGTTGGGAATTTGTCCCAGCGAAGAGATAAGTTCTATAATTTTTCCAGGTAACTAATAGCAAAGTAATTCTCTATACATTCCTTTTTTCTTCTAAGAAAATAAATCCAGTCGCAATAAAAGACTAAAGCCAGCAAATGTAATTAGTCATATGGAAACAGTAGACGTTAACATATATTTTCCTTCTGAAACAAGCAATTTTTGTTCAAACCTGCAGCTGTAACCTGCACCAATAGGACAAAATGGTTATATAATTGTATTCATTAGTCTCAGAGCTCTCCATTCAAAAAGACTTTTACTCAGACTTTTTCCTAAAAAGATATCCAAACTTTCTGGAGAAATAAGAAAATTGTCCTTGTTCAACGATTTCCCGCCAATTTTAATGTATTTTAAATCTAATAAACTTTATACACTGAATTTCCAACAAGTCTTTCATTCATACATCAAGCGTTACCAAAATTACAATACTTAGGACCTAGAACAGGGATAGCCCAGATTATAAAAACACCCAGAACAGGGAGCATAAATCTTAGTTATTGCAGCCTCCAATCTTTTTGAATATAAAAAATTCATTCAAGGAAAAAAATGAATTATGTTATTTCCTATTTGGGGCAACTAAATCCTCGAGAATATCAAAAATATAGACGAATCACAGGTAGTTTAGTTTCTAGGTGGATCCAATGGGGCCAGGGGAGCCTCCTACAAATTTTTTTCTGGGGCCCCCATTCCATGTTTTTTCCATCTGTTTTTAAAATAAACTTGTTAATGTGGTCAATTATTAGCACCCTTTTCACATTCTCCCCCCCCTAAGATTTTACTCTAGGTCCGCCTTTGATTGCGAATCACATATCACAATGAAACTGTAAAACGAGGTTTCAGACTCTGGGTAAGATATTCCTTAACCTTTTGATGTTGATTAAATATACGCTCTAAAAAATATACAACAAATATACGCTAATGATCATATATTAATAGTTTATTATCCCACAAAAAAAAAACACTTGCAAAGTTTAGAAGCAACTCCTTCATTACTTTTAGTGTTAAGACAAGCTCTGTTAAACTTTTTTTTAGTAATCATCATATAGGCCTGTTCAGAAACATTCAGTTCCAAATCTTCAGTTTACTTATCACAAAAATTGTTCAACAACCAGCTAAAATTTAAAGTTCTTGAGCTTTCATGGGCTGCTTGATCAAAATAAATAAACGAAGATAAGAATTACTAAATCTTTTCACTAAATCTCGATTTTCCAGCTCTCATCACATAACTCAATATCATTAATTTGAACCTAGTTTAGTTTCCATATAATTTTGAACTAATTAAATTAGTTTAAACTAATTTGAATATAATTTAAAATCAACTAAAGATATTCCAGATTAGCCCCACGATGAGGATTAGTTCCCATTAGCCCACCTTTTTTTTTATTACCAACACCATTGGTTATTAAATTTGAATCATTGATTTATGTCAGCAAAGATAAATTTTACGTTTAAAAGTCTGGAAATTTATTTTTCTCGAATAATTTTTCTTGCCACTATCCACTGTAAAACGTCAAATTTTAAAAAGGCGAAAAAAAGGGACAGAAACTAGTTGTCAAAGTGCAAATCAGAAAGCAAATCCAAATGACTTAATGTTCAGCACTTGCAATAACCAGAATCTGGAAATAAGTTTTCGGGCTGGAAATATTGGAAAGAACATGGTTGTCTCTGTTTTATTTATTCTGTCTTGCACTGCAGCGGTGCCAGCCCTGAAGATAGTAAGGGATGGGGAAGTTGCTGGGTACTAGTTTAGATGTAATTAAATATTAGATTCATTTGTGAACAGACATTTTCCAGAAGCTAGGAGCGCTACCGGTAACTATTCAAATTTAGACCTTTAAAATTTCCAACAGGTAAATTGTGCATTTTCCCCTTTTTTGTCGATTTTCAAAAGATAGTGAGAACCATAAGCATGCAGCTGTATTTGGGTTAAAAATGTATTCCCCATTCATTCCGAAAAGGGTTTGTTAATGCGTACGCTAAATAGCAAGAAGTAAAAAGAAAGCAGAAGCATAGATGAAAGAAGAAAGAAGAAAGCAGAAGCGTGCTTTCAGATCCTGCTTTGACTCTTAAGCTAGGAGATAAATTAGGAATTGAATTAAAAACTGTTGCTGAACAATTAGCTGATAATGGTAAACAAAAGGTGTACTTTTTGAAAGATTAGGTACTTGAAACCACCTGATCGACTATTTGTAACATTCTAAGGCAGTGGTTCTCAAACTGTGGTACGCGTATCCCTTTGGAATATGCAAAATTTTTTAGGGGGTACGCAGCTGGTCAACAGAAAATAAAACAACCCTTCAACTCTAGGACTGGCAATTTTATTTATATTTGAATTATAGTTTACTTAGTACCGATAACTGAGAAGGGGTGCCTAAAAGGTTTTGTGGGTAAAAAGGAGTAGCCTATAGTGTCTAAACAGGTATGAGAACCACTGTTCTAAGGAACTATCTTTAAGGGAACAACCGTGCATTGATCTATGAAGAAAGGGCTCCAAACCAAGGTTATATAGCCTACCATAACCTTGGTGTGGGATAAAGAATTTTGAGAGTGTTTAAAATCATTTCTATAAAATTAACGTAGCGCATGTTTTAATTTAATTGTGTGAACTGTTTCGTATATCAAAGTTAGTGTGATTGTTGGGTTTTGGTTATTATTTTTTTATTTGTGCTCCAGAGTGTGACATTTTTATGTTTCTAGTGAGTAATATTTATTTTTGCTTTTATTTTCTTTATTTACCAAATATAGTAAATGTATAAAATATAATTTAAGCAAAAATATTTTAAGTTATTATAGGAAGTAAGCGCACTATAATGTTCAAGGACTTGCAGGGTGGAAAAAGAGTGAGAAACCTAGATTTAGAGAGTTTTTTGCCCCTTTTCTGCAATTTTTATTGGTGCTACTTTTTACAGTTACCGTGAGTGTGGTACTCTCAAGTGTTTTAGCCAAACTATAAACGTAAAACAACCCATTTCTCGACGCAATTTATCTTTCAAAAACAGGATCTTGTCTGTTATGTATCAATTGAAATCCATGGAAGTCTGAATACACAGCCAATGACATAACCTGGCTAGTGAAACAGTTTTTGTTTTGAGAAAAATGTCCCTTATTCCATAATTAATGAAGAGCATTGACGCAGAATCACAGGAAAAAGGTTGCGGCTTAGAGAGATCCATCCTAGATAAGTGCAGCGCGTGTAGGACTGCTAAATCACAAGCATAAGGCACTAGGGGGCCCACTAGAAGGCATCCTATTGTGTATCCTGCGGGGTTCTTGTTATAGCGCTTACATTTTAGATTAAGTAGATAGTGTCAACACATTGAGGCGCTTTTTCCAGTTCTATTGTTAAGTACTTCTGGGACTGTGGTTTAAAAAGCAGATGCGTTTGGCTAGTCTGGGGCTTAAACCTGCGACAGAAGTTCGATAATATTCAACCCTTGTTCATTTTTTGCCATCCTTAATTGACTTATTGTGGTATGCACTGATGTAATTGTTTGTTGTTTTCAGCCAGTTTTTATTTGATTTGATCTTCAAACTTTAGGAAGAAAAAATTATTATTTTTTTTTAAATCGACATACGCTGTATTTAATATTTGAGTAAGACTCTGCAGGATCTTCTACTTTTCTCTTCACTTTATTTAATAGGAAAAATCGAAGATTTGAAATGAAACCCCAGGATAATGATTGCGAAAGAATATAACAAATATCTCCAGCTGGTATTTGCGCCGAAAAAAGAAAATATATACAAAACTGAAAATGCAGCATTAAAAAAATTCAAAATATTCTTTTATTTTTCCTAGATTATTTTATTCGACATGATTTAAACACTAAATCGTGTTAAGCAGTACAATTTGCATAGTGTACTGTATTTCTTCTTTAGTCTTTTCATTTGGCTGTCAAAAGTGGAAAAGATGATCCCAAGCTAAAAGGAAACGCTAGAAAAGTTGCATATAAGAAAGAGGAACAAAGGAAAAGTGGAGACAAATACCTAGTTGCTCCTTTTTCATTCATTCCTTCTTATTTTTTCAATTCTAGAAATCACGCTGTACTTCAAGCTTCCAACGTTGAGATGACAGAAATTGCAAGTTCTCGAAAATAAAACTGATTTCTTAAACGATTAACCAATGAGTTTAAAGCTGAATAAAGCCTTTCTTTGTGTTATGTCTTCTGAAATTAAATTGTCCGACAGACAAACTGTTCATTTGAACCCCTACCGCAAACTTAGGCTACAGCGAAATTAAGCTGTCCAGTGCCAACAAAATAGCAAGCAGATTCCCCTTCTCCATCCCTTCCTATCCTAATTATACCCATTCTACGCAACACACAGCAAAAGTGGCAAATAATTCAATCTGTTGCTTTTAATTATATACAATAGGTACGTTTGTGTGAGGGGACCTTCTCCAAAATATCCGTAATCTTACGATTTTCACCATATGTTTCAGTTTTTGAAGTATAATTAGCACTCTCAGTAGAAGGAGGCGTTTTAGGGACTCATCTCCTCTCTGAAGACAAGCTTTCTTTCCCCATTACAAATTCAATGCGTATGTGGTCAACAGACATAGGGCTTGTGTTGTTAATACCAACATTCCAAAGATGAAATTTAAGTAAACGTAAAATTAAGTAAACGTGAACGTAAAAAAAAACATGTAAACGTAACGTAAGTAAACGTAAAAAACAAGAAAGTTAAGTAAACGTAAACAAAAGGTAAAAACACATAAATACTGCTCGCAATAATATTGAATAAGGAAAGCACTATGGATTATTGCGCTCGGTTGAACTAACCAACTGTTGAAAAATTTCTTTCTCTCGTTTGCCTTGTGAATTGTTATTAAGCCTTCTTCTGAGAAACAGCATCTGGAACTCTTTTCAGCTTCTAACAGGTTTTCTTCTGAATTTTTGAATCACCAATATATAATCTGATGCTTCCATCACCAATACAGAATTGATGTAAACCTAAAGGTTTTATTTACAGTTCTATCACCAATACAGTAAACCAAAACCAATACAGTAAACCAAAACCAATACAGTAAACCAAAACCAATACAGTAAACCAAGTAGCATTTGTTAAAACATATTTATTTCAATAATTCGCTTTTGCTCAGACTTAATATACAACTACTCAAACTTATATTTTATATCGTTCAACGTTCATTATCGGAATAATTCCTATCATTGTAAAGTATGCATTCCACATTATACTACAAACAATCTAAAAAAGCGCCAGGCACAATGAGGTTCTAGTAGTGCCGCGATTTGGCTAGTTGAGCCTTTAAGACCCGTTTAGAGTAATCTACATAGATTACTAGTGACTAAACATCCCTCGCTATTCGTAATAAAGTTTTTTACTATTTTTTAAAAAAGCTTTTGATTCAAACTAAATGGCCCTTGTGTTTCAGGAGTCGTTTTTAAAGAATTGGGGGAAAAAGTCAAACTTTAGCGTAAAGAGTGGATAATTGAGGAGGGGGCAGCCCCCCTCATATAAGAATAATGTCTGTACGTTTTGAGTATTAATGTTGGTCCTTACTTTCAGTTGAAAAAACTGGAAAATCCATCTCCCTCTTTCTTGGAAATTCACCGCCAGAGAAAAATCCTCCATGGAAAAATACCCCCATGTAAAATTCCCCCCGGAAAATTTACTTACGAAAGGCTCCGCCTGAAAAATTCTCATTAGTAACTATTGGGCCGAGTCACTCGTTACTTGCAATTCATTACCACGAGTGGTTCGACAATCATACGTTATTTTCCCCAGTACTGGAATATATTTTGAGATCAAAGAAACTATCTGAGGTTGAAAACCACATAAATAAATAGTAGTCAGCAATTTTAAGGAAGATCTACTTTAGAGGGGCTAACTCATACGCATTGCACTGCTAACCCTTCTTAAGGAGTTTTTGGAGTCACAGACAATGTTTGTGTTTTTGCAAAATAATCAGTGAGCCTAGAAATGAAAGTGTGAAAAAAGGTGAAAAAAGTACTTTGCATGATAAAACATAAATTTAAAAGCTTTAACTAATCAAAAAACTTATTAATTACATATAATTCTTATTAGAATATAAATAGTACGGTATTTTTAGAAATTCAGTGAGGTTTTAATATTAGAACTATAGATGGAAAATGTCAAGGACTCTGAATAGGACGTGGTAAGCCTGAAATAACTTTCCTGAAATTCTATTTTATCCTTACATCAAACCATTTAGCTTTTTTCCTGGGCTCCCTGTAAGATTTAATTTCAAGCGTGCAATAGAATTTCTGCATCCATGATGTCATCTCTCCAGGTTTCTTAGAGTGGATCTAAATGGGAATCGAACAGAAATCGAACAATCGAGCAAGATCTGAATGGGAAAACAACATAAAATCCGTCGTATCACCGCAAAGGCTTACGTGGAAGCAAGGTGCATTGTTGTTGTTGTTGTTGATAAATTCATTATTTCTTCTTAGTCCCTCATAAATTATATTTACAAATAATGGTTCTTTATCTATATTTCTGGGGTTTGGACTGAGCCAAAATTTGGGTATTTTTGTCATATCACCCTACTGTATGAAAATTATACGAAACTCATTATTAATAACTTACCTAACTAAGGGAATCACGCAACTTTAAATCTGTGATATATTGTTTTTATCGCTCATAAATGTAAATAGCTATTCCTTTTGGAATTGCTCCATAGATCCCTAGCCGTAAACACGCCAATTTATTCCCTCCCTTAGGATGAGGGGATCGTTCTGTCAAGAAATCGAGAATTAAATAGCCAAGTTAAACGACAGAAGATATTCCCAAGTGGACCTTACGCTTGAATAGTTTTGATAGAATGAATGTCAAATAAAAGAAGAACCTTATTATCTATTTCTTAGATATTGTAACTTAAATGCAATTGATATCAAACAGCTTGCAGTATAGAACTGTAAGTAATAAGTAGCATACGCTAACAATAACTGAAACCCCCAATAAAGAGCTCGTAACTAGTATATACATAATGGGAACTTGCATTTTATGCTGATTCCAAATATGTGAAATTTTCCAAATACGTATCCATCCGAAGTTATTAGTTTTAAAAATAGTACATAATGTAAGAAGGGGGGGGCAAGGAAGGATATATAGCCATGACAAGCACCTTCTTTTTTTCAACCATATGAACAAATTATGCAAGTTTCATATTGGTGGCGCAAGGGCCAATTGATAAACTTGAGGACAAAGGTGAGCATAAAGATGAGGACAAAGAAGCATTTTGATTGAAACATTAAGATCAGGTATAGTCCTGCGTGATCGGAGGACTCTGTGTCTTCTTAGTCTTTATATCCACATAAACCTACGATCACGGGTGATAAAACTGAATTATGGCCGTATGATATTATAGCCCTTTTTTGGCCCTGGTTTTAATTCATGGCAAACTATGATGTGAGGTTGGATTAAAAAATGAAAAAGATTGAAATGAGCAAAAACTATGCTTCTGGAGGGAAAGTCTCTGAGCATTAAAAACTAATTTGTTTAATACTAATCAATTATTAAAGGCTAATTATATTTAAATACTAATGTTGAAAATTACTTAAAGATATTAAAAACTAATAAAAACAGGCATTTTAAACGAAAGAAAATAGCGAAATTAAAACTCAGAACGAACAGAAATTATCCTTTGATTGAGTAGGCTTGTCTTGCCCATCAATTCCACATCTTTACGCTGAAGTTTGACTTTTCCTCTGCAGTGCTTCAAGAACGAATATCCTAGCACAAGAGCAATGTGATAAAAAGCTTTTTCTTTTAAAGTTGATGGTGGCAAAAAGTTGCTTGGATCAAGATGTTGGTCTTATTCATTCAAATGTGCTTTCAACCGCAAAATTTTCAGCTCCGATGTATTGAAAGGCATTTCATAAATAAGACACTTGCAATAACCCGTTGGCTGTATTTTTATTGTATTTTAGAATACTTTCACTTAAACAACAGTTAAACTTAAGCGTAAGGATAGAGTGGGGGAGGTCAGCCTCCCTAATATATAGAATATTCTTCTTTTTAAGTCTACTTTACATTCATTTGAAGTAGAAGTGATTTTTAGCTTTAATTTAGCCCTCAAAGTCACAAACGCTTAAGAAAAGTGTTTTTAGCTGCCAAATTGCCTGCAAAGTCCTATGGGCATGGTCAGTCATAAATACCTTAGTTTTGTCCTAGAAAGGATGGATGGATGATAGAGTATCTATCAACAACTGAAATTGCATCAATTTTATGCAGTTCTGAAAAAGCCTTATGCCAGCTGTGCTCTCACTCAGACTATCTGTCTTAGCCTTTTCTCCAATTAATTAAAAAAAAAATTCCACAAAAAGAGTTTTTCAAAGAAAAGTTAAAAAACTCCATTTAACAAAAAATGAGCAAAAATAAAATCAAATAATCTACCAAGAGTGAAACTACCACAAATCAGCATCGATAAATAAATGAAACCCAAAACGAACAGAAATTACAATAATTAACCAAGTCAAACTGAAAACGAGTAGAAATTAACATAAGTTGGGTGCAAAACCCCTATTCTTTCCCAAGGCCAGAACAAAATTTGCACTTTACTGAAAAAATATAAATGTTTTTACTATAACTTTAATAAATCAAATAATATTACCATTTTCATTACTAAATTTCAGTATATGTATATTAAACTGACAATGCACATTCATTGGGGAAATGGTGGGTGTGAGAGGGGCATTAGTCACTCTCCAATTACTTTCAACTATTAAAAATGGCCCTAGCCCTTTCAATTTCCAATCAAATGAGCCCTTTTAAAGTTTCTACGACACAACTTTCAGTAAAAATCTTATATGCCCCCAGGGCATAACTTACTACCCTTGTCCTGAGTGCTGGGGGTTGTCATTCTCAAAGACCTAATTTCCAGGACTTTCTACTACGTTGAACAAAATGGCTATTTGAAAATTTTGATTGGATGTGTTTGGAGGAATGGTGGGCGTGTGAGGGGGGTTAGTTACTCTCCAATCACTTTCGACTATTACAAAAGGTAGTAGCCATCTCAATTTCGAATTGAATGAGCCCCTTTTGAAGTTTTACGACAACTCTATCTATAAAAACCTTATATGCCCCCTGGGCAGAGCTTGCAGCCTTTGCCCTTGGGGCTCTGGGGGGTTTGTCATCCTTAAATACATAGTTTCCAGAACTTTCAACTGCGTTGAACAAAATGGATATCTCTAAACTTTGATTGAATGTTTTTGGGGAAATGGTGGGCATAAGAGGGGGGTTAATTACTCTCAACTCACTTTGACTATTAAAAAAGACAATTTCAATTTCCAATCAAATGAGCCCTTTTTGAAATTTCTATAACAACTTTCTATATAAACTTTATATGCCCCCAGGGCATAACTTACAACCCTTGCACTAAGGGCTTTGAGGGGGCTATCATCCTGAAAGACCTAATTTCGAGAACTTTCAACTACGTTGAACAAAATGGATATCTCAAAATTTTGATTGGAGGTGTTTGGGAAAATGGTGGGCGTGAGAGGGGCATTAGTCGCTCTCCAATCACTTTCAGCTATTAAAAAAAGCACTAGCCCTTTCAATTTCCAATTGAACAAACCCGTTTGAAGTTTCTCAATAAAAACCTTATATACCCCCAGGATATAACTTACAACCCTTGCCCAGAGGGCTGTGGGGGGAGGGGTTGTCACCCTTAAAGACCTAATTTCCAAAACTTTCAACTACGTTGAATAAAATGGCTATCTAAAATATTGATTGGATGTGTTTGGAGAAAAGATGGGCGTGAGAGGGGGGTTAGTTGCCTCAAATCACTTTCGACAATTAAAAAGGGCACTAGCCCTTTGAATTTCCAATCGAATGAGCCCTTTTTCAAGTTTCTACGACAAAGATTTCAATAAAAACCTTATATGCCCCCAGGGGATAACTTATAACCCTTGCCCTGAAGACTGTGGGGGAGTGTCCTCCTCAAAAACATATTTTCTATCTGGAAATCAACTACGCTGAACAAAATTGCTATCTCAAAATTTTGATTGGATGTGTTTGGGGGAATGATGGGCGGGGGGGGGGCTAGTTGGCCTCCAACCACTTTCGACTATTAAAAAGGGCACTAGCCACTCCAATTTCCAATCGAATGAGCCCTTTTCGAAGTTTCTTCGACAACTCCTTGGATACGAAGTGCCCAAGTATGGAGAAAAAAAAAAACACATTGTGCCCACATCGTTCTTTACTTAGGCAGCGCTAGCGCGCAGCCTATAATCTTTTTCTCCTTTTTCTCAAGGTTGTCATCACAGTCCCCCAAGTTGATTTAAATTCATTGATCGTCATTGACTTATGACATACAATTTCGGACTCAACGTTGATGTCGAACTCAAGAGTGAAGTGATGAAGTTCGAAGTGATGGAGATACCATTAAATATTTACTGTGAGCCTGTGTGTGCTTTACAGGTTCATCTTGCTGTGGAAGAAAAAAGAATAACCCTCATAGCATGGCCTAGAGATGATGCCAGGCACCACCTATCAAGATTTTGCTCTACGGCTAGAATCACCAATCCATGAATAGTAATTGAGTCAACTGAAGTGGATATAATAATAACAATAATAATAATAATAATAATAATTTATTATAAGCCAAAAAAAAGGCCATACAGAACAGTATTCTTAATTACACTCCACAAGAAAAATAACATAAATATCAAGTTTCACTCATTGATGTCAACGCTTCATTTACACATTTACATAACTGCCTGATTGTCCTTTTTACAGTCGTTTTCAGGATCCCCGGGAACTCTAAGTTACCACCCTCAAAATACTTTTCCCTTAATAGAGAAAGTTGCTGGCACTCGGTGAGAATATGGGCCACATCCTCAATACCTAGGTTACATCTGGGGGAAGAGTAATCCGCATTTGCATCTGGGGCCACCCTATTTCTTTCAAATACTCTTTTTCTATTTTTTAGTGGCAGGCAATTTGCTCGGATCCGAAACCAAGTCCTCAATGTCTCCCCGAGTAATCCTAGTTTAAAATAATATTCAAATCCAAATATCTCTTTTACATGGGAATAAAACTTCAATGTTTCAGATGTTCTAACTGCCTGGGTCCACATTTGGACTTCCTGGTCTTTTATTCTTTCTACAATCATAGCCAAAAACGACTCACCCTGATCTGAGGGTCCTAGCCCCTCATTCCAAATATATGATAATTCTAATCCATTTAAAACATTTTTTATTTGAAAACATTTTTTATTTTATTTTATATGAATTATTATTTCCCTGTAATTAATGTTATGGATACAATTTATCACAATTACCTGATAATCCAGTGTTTTTGTGCGTGTGTTTTCTTTTAATTTGTAATCCTACCAGCTACGGCATCCGGCTTCTAAAATTAATTTTAGAAGCCATGCAAAAAAGTCATATTTATTGTTGCTCAAGATGGGGAACTGTAATTCTTCTATTTTCGGCTGTGATGATTCCAATAATGCAGTTCTTTTTTGTCTTCGATACCATTTTCGAGAGGTTTTGGGTTATACTTCGAAATTACTGTAAATTTGATGTCGCAGTAAACTTTTGCCAATAAGAATAGCCGAATAACAGTTACCATTCTTGAATTAGCTTCAAATGGTGATTCAGCTTCAAATGGTGATTCTCCCTCATTCGACAGTTTTTTTTCGAGACGATTTTTAAATTATTTTGTTGCTACGGGCTAGATTCATTATTTACTATGTTGCATCTGACGCCGAAACTATGATTCCTTTGCATCTGTCTATCTCAAACCTATTTGCCTCCCCTTCCCTTGTGTGCACCACCTTCCACAGTAAGATTTGCAATTGTTTTTGTAGATATCATTATCATGTTTTGGAAATAAAATCTCTTGAGGAAAACCAGCTAGACTTCAATAATAATAATTCTTTGGTTCTAGAAGCTGCCTGTCAATATTGTGCTACATTTACCATATTTGCCTGATAATTTGTAGTCTTACGGACCGAAATATTGAAATTGATATTGAATCAGGCTTTGTGTCGTGTGAACCTTTAATAAGCTCATAGAGAGTTAGTAAATAGGCTAATTGTTCACAAATATTTCACTTTTATATCCGCAATTCTTCGTTAAGATTTACTGTAAGGTTCTCTATTCATGACACAATGCTATCCCTGTATCGTTTATTTCTGGAAGAAGGTCTTGTCGCGCAAGGCGACAGCATGCCGCGCCTTAATCCTTACCGCGAAGGCGCCGGGTTGCACCGACTTAAAATTCTTCTTACTTGAATAGGCTTAATGGACTACCAATGTTCATCTTCAGCTTCTAAAGCAATTAAACTGGAATGCAAATCTTAAGGCCGTACTTAAAGATTTGGGTTCAAACGTAACTCCATCTATAGTTATTCAAAGATCTTTTCTGGCTGTAACCTGGATGAACTGCTAAGATTATGGTTTATCTTGGAGTAGTTTGGTTAAAGATACAACTTGAATCGTCAATTGAAAACATGAATGAATCTATTGTTGACGACTTTTACTTAATCGATTCTTTTGAATTATAGGCTATAATTTGGGCTATATTTTTGCACGTTAGGGGAGGGGGGTTTAGGTTACTTTACCTAGCCTAACCCCTAACCACCTCTATATGTTAATTATTTAATAAAAATGTACATACATCGTAGTTTTCTTACTCAAAATAAGCAAATTAATACCGATCCAGAAAGGGAAACTGGTTTCTGTAAAATGTTACACAGCGTAATGTTCGAGGGCGTTCCGTTTAAGAGATTAAATACAAAAAAACAAGTTTTTTTTTCACTGAAAGTAAGGAGCGACAACAAAACTTAAAACGAACAGAAATTATTCTGTATATGAAAGGGGCTGCCCCCTCCTCAACGCCTCACTCTTTACGCTAATGTTTTTTATTGTTTTAAAAAATAGAGTTGTGAGAAAGGGTCAAACTTTAGCGTAAAGAGCGAGGTGTTGAGGAGGGGACAGCCCATTTAATACATGGAATAGTTTCTGTTCGTTTTAAGTTTTAATGTCACTCCTTACTTTCAGTTGAAAAACTTGTCTTTTTTTATCTAATTTCTGAACGTTTTTAAATTAATGCAGGTTTTGATTTCAGCTCACCGTATATGAATAATTAAAACAAAATTTGCATATTAATTTTCCTTCTTTTTCTGCTAAATTGCTTTCTCAAAAGTTGTTTAATTTTATTTACGAACGTGTTTATTAGTAATAAATATGCGTAACTAACGAATTAACTTACGTAACGAACTTTTATGTTCGTATATTTTTATTACGTATATAAGGAGATTTGCCCCCTAGTCAATATCTCGCTCTTTACGCTAAAGTTCGAATTTCTTTTCAATTCTTTAAGAATGACCTTTTAATTACAAAGGCCGTTAATTAGAATAAATAGCTCTTATGAAAGTACTAAAAATAACTTTAGCGTAAAGAGCGAGGTATTGAAAAGGGGGCAAACCCAGTCATATACGTAATAGTTTCTGTTCGTTTTAAGTTTTGATGTTGAAAAGTTTTCAGTTGAATGGTTTTTCAGTTGAAAATTTGTTTTTTTTATTGAATTTCTGATCGTTTTTTTAAATAATGCTGGAAACCCCCTTCATAGCAATATCCCTTCCCCCATGAAAACTTCCTTCATGGAAAGATTCTCCCACGTAATCCCCGGTCCACTCCCCCTCCCACTACCAGAAAAAATCCTCCCTGAAAACGTCTGTATACTTCCCATAATAACCAATACTATATGCAGACCCCGGCGCCGCGCCGGCGGATCGACCGAATGCCGCCGACGAGAGGCGCGGTCGAACGCCGCCGTAGTGTCATAACGCCACCGGCGTGCCAAAGGCGCGCCGCCGCCGGCAGAGGTGGCGGCGTTCGGTCGACTTTATATTAATTTTGCGGCAATTCTTTATTGCGTCAACCACAAAGTCGGAGCTTTTCCTTCTCGTTTGGTTTAGTATTTCGATTTTCCTGATTAGAAATGAAGCAGGGCTTGCATTATCCTCGAATTTTCGGGTATTTCCACGAAAAAAATTTGTTTCCCCAAAGACCTGAAAATCACGCAATCAAGGTGCCACCCCTAGTGATTTATCACCAGTGACTTTCCCTGCCAAAAATTACTTTGCATACCATAATTCTTCACAACTCTCTTGTTCATTAATTTTCGTCTCTTTTGTTACTTTGCATACAAACCAGAAAGATGCAATATGCAATTGCAAATATTGCAATATACACAGTTCTTCATATGTTGACAAAAAAAGAGTATCTTCTTTATGAAATGAATTTAAATCATTTCGAATGCAGTTTCCCAATCGCTATTTCTTACATCATTCGTAGTAAAGAATTTTATTTTCAAGTTGAATAGAATTATAGAACGCATTCACTACTATACAGCTTCAGCCTTCAGTTGGATTTGAAATTGATAGCTGACAGATTGTTTCTACAGCTGAATTTTAAGTTTGCAGATTATTTTTTATTTGTTGTTTTTAGATAAGATTTTCTTAATGTTTAATACTCAATTGTTGAACGCCTGATAGAAAATACAAGCTTCTTTCTGCAACATTTTTAACCCCCCCCCCCAAAAAAAAACCCCCTTCTATCGAGACAAAATTTAGCTATAGAATAAGCTATGTACAAGTTTGGGGAATTAAAGATTGAACCGGAAGTTACCCCAAAAATATGATTCATAAATTAATTGTAAATTATTGCCTATAGAGGGGGGGGGGGGGACAGGGGGCTATCATTTTTAAATGAAAATACCTCATTTTTTATTGAAACCAGGGATGTCAAAAAAATAATTATTTTTTTTTTCATTTAAAGTGGAGACAGAAGAAAATGACATCAAATTCCCTGGGAAACCATTGAAATATTTTGATAGACCCAGGGCCCCCTATTAGGACTTGTTCATTGCCTTGGGTATTTTGCGATTTCTCATATGCTACTGGCCTAATTTGGCTTTTGTGTGTGCTCCCTTTTAATTAGATTCTTTGTATCTTATTGAATGCCAAGGCGAATCTATGACTCAGTTTTCAAATAATTTGAGGTATATCTGAATAATTTCGACATTTTTGTTGTTGTCTTTGTACCCCTTTACTCATACCCTCAATTTTTTTTCAAGGAACACTAAGCTGTTTAACGTTATTTTGCGTGTTTGTTTGAACCATATAGTGACCTAGTTGATTATTAAGTAAACTATTTTTCTAATGAAGGCTGAGACGGTATCCTATCAAGGTGGTATCTAAGGGGGGGGGGGGGTAGGGGGGGGGGTATAACATTTAAATGATAATACCTCGAAATTTTTTTATTGAAAGCAGGGATCCCAAAAAGTTATTTTTTTTTAATTTAAAGCAGAGACGGCATTTTATCAAGGTGGTATACAGAGGAGGGGGAGGGGTAGTGAGCTATCATATTTAAATGATAATACCTCGATTTTTGTTTTGAAAGCAGGGGTGCCAATAAGTTAATTATTATTTTTTATTTAATGCAGATACGGTATCCTATCAAGATGGTATCCAGAGGGGGGGGGGTACAGGGAGTTATTATATTTAAGTGATAGTACCTTGATTTTCTTTTTATTGAAATTAAGGATGCCAAAAAGTTGAAAAGTTGACAAAAATTAACAAGATTTTCGTGAGATACTTGATACAGCACTTGCATGTTTTTATCGTCCAAAGGAAAAGGGACATATGCGTCCAACCCGTTTTTTTCTTATTGATGAAACGGAGTTATCTCTTCAAAGGAAGATATTTTCTCAAGGAATGCTTGTCTATATAATGAAAACTGATTCTCCATCATTAGACTATTGCATGAAGCTTTTACGTCGTGGGCCGAAGGCATTTACACAATTTATTGACATATTAATCACGATAAGACAAAATGATATTGTGGATTTGCTTTTGAACACACTAGCATAGAAATTTAAGACTACGAATTTTTCATGAGAAAGATATTTTTCAAAGAGTATTTACTCATTTCTCTCTCCCACTCAATTTGTTGAACGTAGCTCAGTTTCATTTTGGCGGTGAGAGTGTCAACACATGAAAAAATGTTCCATACGTGTCCCCTATGCATGTATACACTGGGCAGCTGGTCAACATGTGAGAATTGCACACTGATTGATGAGTATGATGAAAAGTGCAGATTATGCAACCTGTGTAAATTGCATAGAGGATATGCAACACAAATTAAAGGTTGTAATTCCTGTCTTCAAGAGATGTGTGACTCTCTCGCTAGAGGACACCTATGCTCTAATTATCACTATGATAAATTCAACCAGTGGGAGAATACATATCCTGGTATGATTGGAAAGAATCCTTGACATGATTTTAGTTTATTGCTAAGAGACTGGAAAATGTGACCCTGATATTGCAGCACATCAGGATCAGTATACAGTGAATTCAGATGATCTGCCCGCATTATTTGTTTTCGACAAATACCTACACCTAGTAGAAGAAGAAATCTAAAGAGTAGAAAAGTCGTGTTTGATCTTGTACATACATTATTTTTTAATAATAAACAATTTTACATACATTTTTAGAACATTTTATTCGTAGGGCACTAAAATCAATATTAAACACGTTTGAACGTATATTTTCCACTAGAAAGTCGTTCAGTCGAGGAAAGTCAACGTAAATGTTGAGAAACTGCTTGTAGGTGTAGCCACGACATCTGAACATGAAAAAGAGTAGTGCATGAGAGCCACATGTCTTAGTCGTTAAATCCTGTACTCTCCTCTGATTTTGAATAATAGTTTTCCCACTGCTCTCAATAAAGTTGTTGATGTGTGGAGTTCAGAATTTATATGATAGGCCAAGAGGATGAAAAAATTCGACATTCTTTGCTGTTTGAAAGATGCATAGCCAATGACCTGTCTTCAAACTCGATGGACTGCTATTAAAAAGGATTAGGGTATTGTTAACACTTGGAATTTTTTCAATGAACACCGATGGTATACAATAGGACTTATATTGGGACATGTATAAATCCATATTGAATACGCTGATCAGTTGGTTTGTGTTCATGGTGTAAGGTCTAGTAGAAAACTGCCGTCGATAGATTTCCCAATAGGTTTCAAATTGACTCAGTTATATTAACGTAATAATTTCAGTCAAAGCATTGGCAAATGTGCACTCTAAACGTATTTCCCGTTCTTACTATGCTCATATCTTGAGTGCCAGACAAGCCCAAAACAATTACACCATGATTTTTTGAAAACATTGAATCGGTTATTCCATTCTCAAATAGTTGTGAATCTTGACCTAGGAATTGCAAGGTCAACTCATACAGAGTTCTATAGGATTTTTATGAAATGATAGAGTGTACAGTGGAATTCCATTCACTTTGCACACAAGGATAGCTAGACCAAAAAAATAAAATCATGGGGGGATGCAGTCCAGGATTCAACAGCACTGGCACTCTTCAAAAAGGCCAAAGCCAGTTTTGATGGGATTTCTCCATTGATAAATGATAAACCGGTATAACTGTGAGAGCCAGTGGCAATGTGACGTTGATTAGTGATGGTATGGGGGACAAGAAGTTTAATATTCTTACCATTGGCTTTTAGATTTTCCACTGCCAATGCAAAAGAGCTAATAACCTGTTGTTTTTGAACGTGAAGAATTGCTGAAGTGATAATAACATTTGCGTCAGGTGCTGCAGCAAGTGTTTTTCTCAAAATCAAATTCGATGGAGCTAGCTGTAACTTTATATCAATCTTGACATTGAGAGGCAACCATTGGGATGTATAAAATATCTCGTGATTTAATTTTCCAACTAGATGATACTCCTGGGTCACTGCAGTAGTTAAACTCACCGTCAGTATCAACACCTGATCTATATTCATAGCCCAGTGCCCGACCTCTCATCTCCTTATATGCCTTTGGAGTCATTATCCTAAATTGCATGCAGCTTGCATAGTTGGATAAATTATTGCTAGTGCTCACCAATGTTCCATTTATGAATACATTAATTTGTTTGAACAAGATGTGTAGGATACAGTTTTCATAGGACAGACCATCGGCAGCAGTGGGAGTTGTATTGTCTGACTTTTCTTCCTGTAACATTTAACTCAGTAAATATATTTATGATCAATCATGAAAATAATCTTCTATCGTAAATATCTAAAGTGTATCTTTTCCGAGAGGGTTGTTGAGGAGGAACTTGTTCATAGTAGCCATACTTGACACTGACCATCAACATTTTCAGCATTTAAATCGATTCATGAGGAGCTGATTGATGGATTTGATTCTTTGGTGGGGGAGCTAGTTCATCTTAAGAAAGAAATCCATCTTGATCTAACAATGCTTTTCTTCTTCTTCTTCTATTGGTCTTCTTCTTTACTCCTCAAAGTCTTTACTGATGTCTTTCCGCTTCCCACCTGGTATAGACTGAATAGTGAAATGATGCACCCAGGCACCCTTTTTACTCCCTTCCCATTTGCTGATATTTAATTTCTTCTCACAAACGCCTCTAGCAAGAAGATCTGTATTTTCTTAACACTCTCGTTGACATTTTTAACCCGATCCCTAGTCGCTTTAGTGTTGAGAGGCCGCAAAATTTGTTGCCCGCAGGTACAGGAGATATTTTCTGGCAAGGGTAGTGCAGATGAAATAGCCTAGCAAACCAACTACCAAGAACATAGCAAGCATTGTAGTAAACGTCCCCATTGTAAAGTCCAATCCATGACCTATGTTGACGAGGACTCAGAGGCACAACATAGCATCATTATCAGGACGAATGGAATTCTTCTGTATTGATCAATCTTAAGGGCAGTAATATTGGTCGAAAAAGACATATACTCACAGCTAAGCCTTTTTTATTTCTAGACGATCAACAATTCACTTCTAGTGATAATGACAGAGTTCCATATGAATTGTTTAACCGGAACATACTGAGATGCGTTAATATGACAGTGATGACATGTTCAATGGGTTGTTTTCGTTCAGAAACAAGACGTAAGAGGGGACAATTTGATATTACCAGTCGTGATGTTTCCACAAAAGACGCTAAAGAAATATACAAGAGGCGAAACCAGGTAATAATCAGCAAAATAACATAATTCATCCCACTAACATTCAGCGTTTTTACCACTGATCATATTCTGTTAAGCAAGATATCTCTCAGACTATCAATAGATAATCATTTCAGTGTCAACAGGTGATCTAATGTCTATCCAATCGTGTTCGCATTAAATAATTAAACAATGGAATGACCCTAATTCCAACGATATTAGATTTTTCTATTGATTGTATGACACAAATCCGTCATATACATATTCTTTATATTTCAATGTGACATGTGATATTCACAGATTTAAGGGCTTCACCCTTCCATAATCGCAGAAGAGTGAACCAATCGAATGATTTAACTTTTACCTCATACACCGATCTTATCTCAGGATATCGTATGTAGTGTTTGAGAATACAATCGACAAGAGCACCCTTTCATACTTTCCGTCATCGAATTTGAATGGTGGGGGAGAGTTTCGTCCAAATCGCTTTTGTTTTATTCAATTAAATGTAGAGAGGTTTGTGAGACGTTTGACATAAACGTTACAATAAAATCATTGGGCATTGTTATGTACGTCACCAACCATCAAAGAATCAAAATCAGAGTTTTATCCTAGCCAACAAACAAGTAACTGTGTCTGCCCCTGTGAGTACGCTCTGTAATATCTTTTTTTTCATTTGTAAATTTCACTACTGTTTCTAACTTTTTGTGTTCATAGTCATAAAAACTGCCTAAATCTCATCATCTTTTGTGTCTCGCAGACGATAAGTTATGGGTTTGATGTCTAGGATTTTTTCCACTTTAAAAAGTTCAGTGGACCACAAGTAATTACACTTTTCAAAAACATTAGTTGTTTCTATTAATTTGAACAGTATCACAACATTGAAATTTTTTCTTCCCATGCGTTCATTGGAAATATCCCCCGCGCTTTCCGATTTGGCAGCCCAGCGCCACCCCCTCCCCCCGGGGGGAATCCCCATTTAAAATAAAAATGTTGTTTATTAAATTTATTTTTTTTAAATAAAATAAATAAAAAAACTATGATGTTATATTAAGTGTATTTATTGTTTAATAAAAAAGCGTTTTTTTCTAGTGCTTATTCAAATAAATGTCATTGTTTTTGTTATAAATAATAGGAAAAATCTCATTAAGTGTATCTATTAAATATAAAGTGCTTTTTTCTATTGTTTTATTATTTTGAAAGTGCTACTTTTTTTTGTTGTAAATAAATAAATTAAAAAAATCTTGATTATGTATATTTTTTGTTTAATAAAAAAGTTTTCTTTTCTATTTCTAATTGCATTATGATTCTTATTTAGTACAAGCGGTGCTGCTTTTATGTTAAAAATGAAAGAAAATTGATTTCTCTTTATTGGTTTTGTTCTTATTATTATTCTTGAACGGAGGCTGTAATAGGAAATATTTAGTCATTAGACTATATATTCACAGTTGTCTATAGCTGAGCTGTTGAAGTGCACAGCATATGTATCAATTTAACACACCATTCCAGATTGTTTCTGTGTGTCGTAATGTTCAGGTAAAGCCGAAACTCTTAACTAAAATATTTAAAAAATTGTGATAAAATGTTTATGGAAAGCCGTAAAATCTACTTTTGCTTTAGTAACTGGCAGGGGTCATACGATAAAATAAAAGCTATTGCTACATCGGGGGTGGCACAGGCACAATTCATACCGGGACTTGATGTTTTCGACATTATTGAACCAAACTCTGGTTGAAATTATTGACGATTTAGCGGAATCTATTGAACATGTGTCCCAGGAAATGCTAGCAATTGTTTACTGTTCGCTCACATCATTATCACATATTTCCGTACTCTAGTTCTGACACAATCCTCTTTTATCAGAGACACATGTATCGAACACTTGCTTTGAACTGTACTTACTAAATCATCTGCAGAGTTGTTGTTCGTGATTTCTAGCTCGCGAATAACTCTCAATGAACAAAGATATACTGAATTCTCTGCAAAATTTCTACTTTCATCAGCGTAAAATAGGCACTAATAAACCCAACGGCCACATTGTATTGGATCTTAATCAAAATTACATCCGAGGATTTTACGTGTAGTCACATATATTTTTGAACAATGAATTCAGTATATCTCCCGTGAACAGTAAAAAGGGTTTTGAGTTGCCAGCATGAACTAGATGACTAAACCCTATAAATTGACTCCAATAGAACTCACTCTTTCACCAGTGGAACAATCTGAGGACGAATCTGATTAAATTCATTAACTTGAGAATATGAACGGTGATAAAAAATACTTTTGCTTCAAGAGCACTTCGCCGAGGGACAAGCATAATCCCTATCGTATGAGACCTGTCAATGTGAGTGTCATTGATCACAAAAAAGAATCATCTGATCAAGATTCTTCTGCTGTTTTTGACTGGAACACAATTAACGGAATGAGAACTGGATTCATTTGTCCGGCATTGGAAAATCTAATGCACACTCTATCGTGAACAAAAGTAAACACACAACGCATAACTATCTCATGGAAAGTGGTCGAGAATCATATTCCAAGTTGAATCAGCAATGGGAAACAAATTATATTCGAAGGGCAGAGTTTATCTACTTAATTTAACCTATGATATGTTACAATTGCGTAAGACTTTTATCATTATGACACTCATCTGACAACTTTCTAAAACTTAAACTTCCCCAAAAGTCTTATTAGAAATAGGCAAATTCTAAAAAAATAAATGAACATAGTTCATCGTCATTACCAACATTAAAAAATGAAGAAGAATAAGAAGAAGAAGAAGAGAAACAGGTGAAGATTTTAAAATCAATCTTGGACAAATACAGCACACCTAGTGGAAACCATTGAATTTGACATGAGGACGACGAACCACTGATAGTCAGACAAAAGCGCGAAGACGGATTGATATCAACTCAATGTCACCATCATCACCCACTAGTATAAAAAGGGTTGTGGACGTTACACTATTTGTTTACGTTCAAAATGGTTGGAATTCTGAAACGTGTTTATGAAAATATTGGTGAGTGGAGTTTAGACCCCACCACTCTTCACAAAGTCGATGGTGTTCATTACTAAAAGTATTTTAAGACGATCTACAAAATGATTCACGTTACACTCTGCATAGAAATTATAGTTTCCCTGCTATCTTCATCAAAAAATAATCCTTTTTCCTCACTGCATACAATTGCGAAGCAATCTCTTAACTCTAGACAGCTTCAAGCGTCGCAATAAACCATATAAGTACATTTTACTTGTAATCAGTGTTTATTCGTCGTTATGCATATGCCATTCCATTGCGGACACAGAGATATTGTTGAATTGCTCAGCTAATCGAAAAGTATTCTTTGAACAAGATCGTATAAAAAAATTCAAACGATCGGTAGTGATTTGTTATAATCCACATGTCGAAAAGTACGCAACAAATATCATTCAATGCTCTATGTAATTCACATTCCTATAAACGCTGTGCCTTGGCCGAACGATGATAAGAAACTATTCGACTATATTAATGTCACACGACGTTCATTACATTGAAATACACCTGCTATTATTCATGATTTAGATAAAATCATGTCGATTTATAATCTAAGAACCCCATAGATCATTTCCAACTCAACGCCCAGCGGAAGATTCATCATTCTGATCATAATACATTTGATACTTTTTCTTAACCATATTCCATGAATGATTGGAAGAAAAAATTCGAATGTTGGTGATACTGTTCAAATTAATAGAACAACTAATGTTTTTGAAAAGTGTAATTACTTGTGGTCCACTGAACTTTTTAAAGTGGAAAAAATCCTAGACATCAAACCCATAACTTATCGTCTGCGAGACACAAAAGATGATGAGATTCTAGGCAGTTTTTTATGACTATGAACAACAAAAAGTTAGAAACAGTAGTGAAATTTATCAAATTGAAAAGATATTAAAGAGCCGTACTCACAGGGGCAAGAAACAGTTACTTGTTTGTTGGCTAGGATACAACTCTGATTTTGATTCTTTGATTGGTGTTGACGACATTAACAATGCCCAATGATTTTTATGTAACGTTTATGTCCAACGTCTCCAAACCTCTCTACATTTAATTGAATAAAACAAGTGATTTTTGGACGAAACTCTCCCCCACCATCAAATTCGATGACGGAAAGTATGAAGTTGCTCTTGTCGATTGTATTCTCAAAAATACATACGATATCCTGAGAAAGGATCGTGTGTATGAGGTAAAAGTTATACCATTAGATTGGTCACTCTTTGTCGAGTATGAATGGGTTGAAGCACTTAAATCTAGTGAATATCCACATGTCACATTGAAATATAAAGAATATGGTACTATGACGGATTTGTGTCATACAATCAATAGAAAAATCTGATATCGTTGGAATGGTTCATTCCATTTTAATTACTTAATGGAACACGATTGGATATACATTAGCTCACCTGTTGACACTGAAATGATTCATCTTAATGATAGTCTGAGAGATATTCTTGGCTTTAAACAGAATATGATCAGTGGTAAAAACGCTGGAACTGTTAGTGGGATGAATTATGTTATTTTTGCTGATTATCTACCTGGTTTCGCCTCTTGTATATTTCTTTATGCGTCTTTTGTGGAAACATCACGACTTGGTAATTCAAATGTCCCCCTCTTACGTGTTCTTGAACGAAAAACAACCCATGAACATGTTCATCACTGTAATATAAAGCATCTTCAGTATGTTCCTGTAAACACTTCATATTTGGAACTCTGTCAGTTATCACTAAGAAGTGAATTGGGTGATCGTCTAGAAATAAAAAAAGGCTTAGCTGTCATTGTATGTCTTTTTCGACCCATCATTACTGCCTAAGATGATCAATAGAAGAATTCCATTTTTCTGTCCTGATAATGACTGCTATGTTGGTGCTCTGAGTCCTCGTCAAATAGGTCATGGATTGAACTATTACAAGGGGCGTACTACAATGTCTTGCTATGGTCTTGGTAGTTGGTTTGCTAGGCTATTTCATTCTGCACTACCCCTTGCCAGAAAATATCTTGTACCTGCGGCAACAAATTTTGCTGCCTCAACACTAAAGGACTAGGGATCGGGTAAAATTGTCAACGAGAGTGTTAAAGAAAATAATAGATCTTCTGCTAGAGCCGTTGGTGAGAAATTAAAATCTCAGCAAATGGGAAGGGATTAAAAAGGGTGCCTGGTCATCATTCACTCATCAGTCTCTACCCAGGTGGGAAGCGAAAGACATCAGTAAAGACTTTGAGGAGTAAAAGGAAGAAGACCAATAAGAAGAAGAAGAAGAAAAAGATTGTTAGATCAAAGATGGATTTCTTTTCTTAAGATGACCTATCTCCCCCACAAAGAATCAAATCCATCAATCAGCTCCTCATTGAATCTATTTAATGCTGAAAATGTTGATGTCAGTGTCAAGTATGGCTACTATGAACAATTTCATCCTCAACAACCCCTCTCGGAAAATATATACACTTTCAGATATTTTCCGATGAAGATTATTTCATTGATTGATCATAAATATTTACTGATTTAAATGTTACGGTGAAGAAAAAGTCAGACAATACAACTCCCACTGCTGCCGATGGTCTGTCCTATGAAAACTGTATCCTACACATCTTGTTCAAACAAATTAATGTATTCATAAATGGAACATTGGTGAGCACTAGCAATAATTTATCCAACTATGCAAGCTGCATGCAATTTAGGATAATGACTCCAAAGGCATATAAGGAGATGAGAGGTCGGGCACTGGGCTATGAATATAGATCAGGTGTTGATACTGACGGTGAGTTTAACTACTGCAGTGACCCAGGAGTATCATCTAGTTGGAAAATTAAATCACGAGATATTTTATACATCCCAATGGTTGCCTCTCAATGTCAAGATTGATATAAAGTTACAGCTAGCTCCATCGAATTTGATTTTGAGAAAAACACTTGCTGCAGCACCTGACGCAAATGTTATTATCACTTCAGCAATTCTTCACGTTCAAAAACAACAGGTTATTAGCTCTTTTGCATTGGCAGTGGAAAATCTAACAGCCAATGGTAAGAATATTAAACTTCTTGTCCCCCATACCATCACTAATCAACGTCACATTGCCACTGTCTCTCACAGTTATACCGGTTTATCATTTATCAATGGAGAAATCCCATCAAAACTGGCTTTGGCCTTTGTGAAGAGTGCCAGTGCCGTTGAATCCTGGACTGCATCCCCCCATGATTTTATTTTTTTGGTCTAGCTATCCTTGTGTGCAAAGTGAATGGAATTCCACTGTACACTCTATCATTTCATAAAAATCCTATAGAACTCTGTATGAGTTGACCTTGCAATTCCTAGGTCAAGATTCACAACTATTTGAGAATGGAATAACCGATTCAATGTTTTCAAAAAATCATGGTGTAATTGTTTTGGGCTTGTCTGGCACTCAAGATATGAGCATAGTGAGAACGGGAAATACGTTTAGAGTGCACATTTGCCAATGCTTTGACTGAAATTATTACGTTAATATAACTGAGTCAATTTGAAACCTATTGGGAAATCTATCGACGGCAGTTTTCTACTAGACCTTGCACCATGAACACAAACCAAATGATCAGCGTATTCAATATGGATTTATACATGTCCCAATATAAGTCCTATTGTATACCATCGGTGTTCATTGAAAAAATTCCAAGTGTTAACAATACCCTAATCCTTTTTAATAGCAGTCCATCGAGTTTGAAGACAGGTCATTCGCTATGCATCTTTCAAACAGCAAAGAATGTCGAATTTTTTCATCCTCTTGGCCTATCATATAAATTCTGAACTCCACACATCAACAACTTTATTGAGAGCAGTGGGAAAACTATTATTCAAAATCAGAGGAGAGTACAGGATTTAACGACTAAGACATGTGGCTCTCATGCACTACTCTTTTTCATGTTCAGATGTCGTGGCTACACCTACAAGCAGTTTCTCAACATTTACGTTGACTTTCCTCGACTGAACGACTTTCTAGTGGAAAATATACGTTCAAACGTGTTTAATATTGATTTTAGTGCCCTACGAATAAAATGTTCTAAAAATGTATGTAAAATTGTTTATTATTAAAAAATAATGTATGTACAAGATAAAAAACGACTTTTCTACTCTTTAGATTTCATCTTCTACTAGGTGTAGGTATTTGTCGATAACAACTAATGCGGGTAGATTATCTGAATTCACAGTATACTGATCCTGATGTGCTGCAATATCAGGGTCACATTTTCCAGTCTCTTAGCAATAAACTAAAATCATGTCAAGGATTCTTTCCAATCATACCAGGATATGTATTCTCCCACTGGTTGAATTTATCATAGTGACAATTAGAGCATAGGTGTCCTCTAGGGTGAGAGTCACACATCTCTTCAAGACAGGAATTACAACCTTTAATTTGTACGGCATATCCTCTATGCAATTTACACGGGTTGCATAATCTGCACTTTTCATCATACTCATCAATCAGTGTGCAATTCTCACATGATGACCAGCTGCCCAGTGTATACATGCATAGGGGACACGTATGGAACATTTTTTCATGTGTTGACACTCTCACCGCCAAAATGAAACTGAGCTACGTTCAACAAATTGAGTGGGAGAGAGAAATGAGTAAATACTCTTTGAAAAATATCTTTCTCATGAAAAATTCGTAGTCTTAAATTTCTATGCTAGTGTGTTCAAAAGCAAATCCACAATATCATTTTGTCTTATCGTGATTAATATGTCAATAAATTGTGTAAATGCCTTCGGCCCACGACGTAAAAGCTTCATGCAATAGTCTAATGATGGAGAATCAGTTTTCATTATATCGACAAGCATTCCTTGAGAAAATATCTTCCTTTGAACTGATAACTCCAGAAAATCATCATCTAGAATCAAACGTTTTTCCATAAACACAAGATTCCCTATAATTCTCTCTTTCTCAAATCTATCCATTTTTTAGACTCCTAACACTCTCACAAACAGCTTCAGACTAACCAAGATTCTCTTTCTACTTTAATAATATACACTAACCTACTATAGAAAAATATCTTTGATTTAGAAGCAATTTTATTAAATATAACTACAACAATAATAATAGTAATCACTGATACAATTTATTCTCCTCGATATATTTCACTAGTTGCAAAGCATAATTGCTCTTCCAATTTAAATTTGCTTAATGGTATCACATATCTTGCATACATATCGTCCCATTCATGGCTTAGTCTACATCCTCGTGTAATTTCCACTGCCACGTTTGGTACTCTCGCCTTTGTATAATTGCTGCTAAATACCATCAAGCTCCAATAGTGTAAACATACCACTCATTTTCTGTGCTAATATCGTTTCAAATAATAGACTACAAAAAAAAAATAAAATGTTCTCTTGCTGAATTCAATTCTCTTACTAATATGAACCACAATGAAAATCACTCCTTATATTTGGATCTGTTTGCTACAGTTATGATGATCCGAGTTACCGTATATGGAGTACCCTCTGTATCCGTTCTCTCTGATTGGTCCAGAAATTGGGTGTTGCCTCAGAAACCTGTATGGTAAGTCGTGTCCCTTCTGTAGTATCAGATACCTGTCCGTGGTAAGTTATGTACTGTTGAAACTGCACTGTATATTCATGCTCCAGGCCTTGTCCCCCCTGTGGCTTTACATAGATCACTACTAGCAGCATACCATACTTACTTACTTACAGGCCATCATCGTGTTGGATATGGGCATCATCGTGTTGTCCGGAACTTTCAACTTGATCCAGGTTTATACGGCTGGGTGAAGCATGACGGAAGCTGGGAACATTTCTGGACTAATTTTCCTGAGGCAGCGACAATTTGCAAAGAACTGCTCAAATGTGGCTGTAAAACAAAGTGCAAAAACAGGTGCAAATGTGCAAAAGCTTCCCTTAAATGCTCTTTTCGTGCAAAGGTTGTGATAATCAGTACAATCAGTAGTGCCCTTTTTGTAGCTTTAATTGTCAGAAGCCGATTTCGACCTATATCCTGTCCGTGACAACCTCATTTTCTTTTTTAGAAATCTATATGATGAAACAAGTCGAAATCGGTTATTTCATTCCTATGATCCCTGTGATTGTTTGACTATTTTGAAATATCTGAGGTAGTTTAGTATTCTACATTTTATCATCATAATAGTATGCTTCTTACGTCCGATGTTCCTTAAGTCAAGCTGTTTGAGTTGAATTAATGATTTTTTTTTTCTTTAGCGAAAGCTTACTGAGGAGATTTAAAACGGTAATTAATTACTTACAGTCAAAAACGTATGATCTCCTTCGGAATTTTATAGGGAGGGTAGGAGTTCTTGTTAGAATATGGCATAGAACCCGTGGTTATGAAACTGGCAAATCCTGAACCAAGAATCCGATTGCAAAAATAACTACATTTTTGGAATCGAGAGACTCGAATTAGTCAGAGAAGCGACCTTAAACTCGGTCATCGCTCATTCTCAGGATTCGCGTTTTTTTCTTCGCGCGGAAAAACGCAAAGTAGCACGGAACCACAGAGACAAATTCAAATTTGCGACTTAGTCAATTTTTCACATTTTCTGTAACTTGTTCACCAGTTTCTATGCGATTACAGTGAAAAATACAAAGTCAGAAAGCGGAAATTACTCAGAAGTGCATGGAGCGTAGTGATGAAAATGATGACAACTCAGTAACCAAGAGTCGGAAGAAAAAAGTAAGCACATTCTTAGGATCAGGAGAGACAAATTAGTCAGAAACGTCCCTGTGATTGGAAAAATTTTCCAGTCTGAAAGTCAGCTATTTTTTAGCTGACCTTTTTAGCTGATTTTATAGAAAACGCAAAACGGCACGAAAATCACGTCGGAAAATGCGGTTCTGCCCCCAGTCAGATTATTCATATTTTTTTTGCACATGTCTGCCAAATTTCATGCTTATACCGTAAAATGCACAAACTCTACAGTGACACTGAAATTCTACAAAAATGGCATTTTTGATAACAATTGACAAATCAAAAGAATTTGCTGTAAATACTGACTCTAGAAATATAAAAATCATCAAGTTTGATATTTTCCTTCAAAAGCTGCTAGCCCGAGAAATTTTGTCTGATTTTTGAAAATGGGAGAAAACCTCCCAAAATATCAAACGATCATAATGAAAATCAAGCCATCATATTCAACACTTAACGAAACCCTACTTCAGATGTTTTAAGCTCCTATCTAAAAGAACATGGAATTTTGTATTTTTGCTTGAAGATAAATTACGAATGCGTGATCTTTTATTATCGTTCGAATAGAAACAAAAAGTTCTAGAGCCCTTTTTAAGTAACCAAAAGGATTGGAGGGCAACCAGCCCCGCTCCCAAGCCCCTTTTTCCCAAAGGAGGTCGGATCAAATTTTTCTGATAGCCATTTGATTCAGCATAATTGAAAGGTCTAACAACTATGCCTATGGGGATGACATGACCACCCCATAGCGCCTGGGGAATAGGCTGTAAGTTACACAATTGGCTTGTTATTCACATATAGTATTTGTTATTGGGAAATATACGAGAATTTTTTGGGAAATTTTCTGCGGGGAGGGGATTTTCCACAGGAATAATTTTACATGGGGAGAAAGTTTCTCAGGGAATTTTTTCCAAAAGAAACTTCAACATTAAAATAAACAAGTTTTTTTCAGCTGCAAGCAAGGAGAAACATTAAACCTTAAGGCAGGGGCGGATCCAGGATTTTTTTAGGGGGGGGGGCAAAATAGGTGGATCCGATAAACTTGTGTTAGGAGCAAGTTTAATTAACGCAAACTTGCGTTAATTAAGTATATTACACTACTTTAGACTACGTTAGGGGGCGCGCGCCCCCTCGTCCCCCTGGATCCGCCAATGGCTTAAGGAGAGCAGATTCCGTACGTGTCGTGTCTCTTCCTCAATCATCAGCTGACAAAACGGGAGGTACCCGACAAAGAAATAAGGCCTAATATCCAACATATGCCCAGACACGGCATATATTTGCACCTTTGAAGATTTTTGCCTGAAGTCGAGCTATTTTTTCAGTATTCCCGAAGTAGTATCAATTCGGAGGGGGCATACTGCTCCATTAGATCGTATGCTTCTTCCCCCCAGGTTTTTGGAAAATACTTTTCTTTCGTATTTTCACTTTTTTAAACTTCAGATTTGCCCCCCCCCCAAATTTTGAGCAACACATTTGTCCCTTTCCCTCTACATTTGAGTCAACTCATGTTGTTACAATTCTAATAGTAATAATTGTTTTAAAGAGGGCTATGGGCGACAAAATCTCGGAAACACTATCTTAGATCCATTTTCTTAAAAAATGTTTCGTTCAATTTAGAGGCCTCCCGTCGTTGGGAACCCAACTAAAAGGTCTTACTCCGTAATTTTGACCACAAACAAGTTGAACTTCTGGTTTGAAATGTTGCTCACTTATAATGGTCCTTATGTAATCTACAGTATATACTTTTTAAAGTTCGGTATCTTTGATAAGCGATCCAATATCACTAATGATTCATTAATTTAAATGAGGGGTTTCTACCTCCTCTTTGTCGGCTAAATTTTGTAAGGTTTCAAAAACTCTATGCAGGTAAAATACATGACAAAATCCGAAAGTGAATTTTTTTTAATAGCAAGTAGAAGAGCTGTTAATATTATTACCAATTAATTGCATGGTAAATCTGCTACAAGCTATGAACCAAAAGAGAGAGTAAAAAAGAGTTTCTAAATTACTTTACAATTTAGGGTTTTGCGTAGTACTGATGTTGACTGATCAATAACAATTTTCTTTAATGTGAAATGCACAAAGAAGATATAATTATACGCAATTGGGGGAAATAAATGTTATGAACATAATAAAGGTTTATATTAGGTTAGACAATATTGTCTTATTACAAAGACATATTTTGATTTCTTTTTTTTTTTAAATAAATACATTGTGACAAATTAGTCGTCAAATATTCGTGTATTTTAATAACTTAAATGCCTGTCATTTGATTATCATTCGACGAAATGACCAAAAGATAATAATTAAATAATTAAAGAAACAAATCGATAAAGTCTTTTGTTTCTAGGAAAACAAGATGAAAAAATTTACTTTAGTGTAATTTGTATTTTGATATTTGAAACTTACCAATACTACTACAACTGCTACTTACTAGCAAGTCACCGCTACACCATTCAACTTGAGGCGAACACGTCTGCGCACACTCCTCCTCCATCCCATCCTATTCAAAACATCCTCTTTACACCCTCTCAAGAAGTTCTCCTTTCCCTTAAATCTTTCCTTACAACATCCTCCTTCCCCACTCGAGGAGGCTCGCTCTTTGTCTGGCCCTAAATGGTTGTCCGAGAAGGACAATCTTGGGCAATCTGTCATCCTTCATTCGCAGAATGTGTGTCCTAACCATCTAAATCTTTCTCTAATTATAGCCCAAGAACGCGAGATTGTTCGTACAGTTTACTGTTTGAGATACGTTCAGTCAGTCAGGTACCCAGAGGTGTTGTCAGGTGGGGGGGGGGGGGGTTGACAGTTTGAACCCAATAATGTGGAGACAAAATTAATATATATATCCTATGCCCTGTGACTATCCGGATATAGACCCCTCTTGCCCCAATAAAAATGCTAAAGATTCGTCCCTGCAGGCACTCAAAACAATCTGTTTGCGAATTCTCTGGAAAATATCTTGCAAATCTTCCTCCGTTTTTTGGAGCGACTTCAGAACCATACCAGGCCAGTGTCATCACTGCAGCTTCCAATATTCTAATCTTGGTACGCAGGCTTATCTTCTTATTCTTTCAAACCTTTTTCAACTGTGGAAAACGACCAGGGCCTTGGCTGTTATACTTTAACATCTTCACTGCACCCACCTTCGTTACTAATAATACTTCATAGGTAAGTAAACCTGTCCACTTGATCTACTTAAATTCATCTATTTTGCTAACATTTTCATCTTGGATGTTTAAATTGTCAGCATAATCTAAGTCTAGGAGAGTTTAGGACAAAGTCTATCAAAATGACCTATTTAAATGGGGAAAAGCCGCAACCCTGCTTAACTCCTGATTTAATGCGAAACCAGCAACTAACCTCATCCACAGAAATGTGGATGAGGTTAACCTCAACCACAGAAATGTTATTCTCGTGCATAGCACTAATCATATTAATGTATTTATCTCCTATGGCATACAAGAATAGGAACTTCGCTAAAGCTCTTCTGTCAGCTGAATCAAACGCCTGCTCATAATCCATAAATTTGAGGACAAAAGGGGTTTAATGACTCAGGCACTTATCAATTATTAATCTAAGTGTGAAAATTTGGTCGACGCATCCTCTCCCCCTCTAAAACCACGCAGTTCTTCTAATGAAACTTAATCTACAGCATCTCTAAGTCTAAAAAGTATCATCATACTGAGTAATTAGCTTCTTACAGAAGCCAAGGTAATACCTCTTTACTTACCACACTCACTCTTATGACCTTTCTTATAGAGGGGTTTAAATACATTTTTCCTAATATCGCTAGGTACTTATCCTTTTTCAAAAGTCATATTCATAATCTTCAGTAATTTATCACTAACTTCACAGCCACCATATTTAAAAAAAAACATTTACCACAGCACCAGTTTTCTCCACTTTCTTACATTCCTATTATTTTGATATGATCTATCGCTCAAATATTTCTTGTACGAGACTCTGCTCCTCTCTATTAAGCATAAACCATTTTCACTAATGTTATTAGCTGCATTTCTAACTTTCTTCCACAAGACACCCTGAGTGACTCACAAGTTATTTTCCTAAAATTATTCCTGCCATTTTTTATGTTTCCAAATTTTAAACTGTCCAGTTTAGATATGCAACTGTCCCTGGAAAGATTTTCATAGATTCTTATCCTGGAGTCTACCAACGTCATGGATTCCCTGGAGGTAGTTTCCCCTCCCTTAATTTCAGCTATAGATTAAGCCTAGAAACTACTAGATGGTGATCTTTACTTTTAACTTTAATAACAACACTCCTAGGATCTTGTATCAATCCCACCAGTCTTCGGTTTACAATAACATAATTCATAAAATTAGCTGTCTTCCCCTCATGTGAATACCATGTTAACTTATGGGCTATTTTATTGGTTAAACTAGATTATCATACCAAAGAAATTGCAGCAGTATGTAATTTTACCTACGCTGTTTTCTTTCCCAACACCAAATTTACCGAGGTTGGGATATCATATATCCCTATTACTACCCACCTGGTCATTAAAATCTCCGAACAAAAATACCTAACACCTAAAATACCATTTTACCATGTTAGGTAAAATACCTAACAAACCATATTTCTACCTTGGGCCCTGTCTATTTGTTCCTGTAGCAGTAAGTACAATGCATCTATAGGGGTATACATACTACTATGAGTAATACTCTTCTTTTTTAGTGATGAAATGAGCCACGGTTCTATAGGGGCATATACTACTATGACTAATACCCTGCTTTTTTAGTGATGAAATGACCCACTAGCATCATGACATTATTACCTTCCCAAACTAAGCAGGACTTAGCAGCTTCCTTATTAATTATAAGGCCTGCCTTTACACCCCATCCTTCCTGCCTGAGTAAATAAATTCTATATCGCCTAATTTCATGCTCCCCACAACCGGACATGAGTTTCTAACACTCGTAAGAAGTCCAATTCGAAGCGTCTGATTCTGTCGATCAATATGTTGATACGATAGTTGTTTTTTTTTAACTTTGTAATATTCAAAGTTGTAATTTTCATTCTCGTTAATACATTGAAATTATTATAGCCTCACGAAAAGCAGTGGTCCCAGAACCAGTACAGGATGGGGGCTGGATCTACACGAAACGCTTAAGCCGGCTTAAAACCGGACAGAAGCGAGTACAAATGCTGCGCCGTTACTAGGCTTCAATTTCTTCGATGGGTGCCACTCTTAAGGTCACCCTGCAGCACTGTTAGCAGTCACAGTTTTATTAAGAAAGCTCGTGAAAGGTCCACCCTGGTACCACTATGAGACGATGCAAGCAGGAGTTCCCTATGGGGGATAAGGACGGAGAAAGAAACTTATGACGGAGTGGGGACACAAAACTATCTCACAGTACGGGAACAGCTCCAAACTTTTTACAGCAAGCCTATCCTCGTCAGGGTGAAAACTTATCTATAGTTCGAAGTATTATTAGTTTTATTTGTTTGCAATCCTTTAAATTATAGGGTGGGGCCCACATCCACGAAATCACTATGGAGGTGTGAATTAGGCACGCACATAGGTATTTTTTTTTTTTTTGAGGGGAGATAATAAAAGAAATCTTTCTTATAGTTTGAATGGTAGATGTCCAAAAATTCAGGTAACTTCAGGATTGCTTGGGGAGCCTAAAGCCCTCCGAGGTTTGAGCTCCTGACTTGCATTTATACCGAAGGGGGTCTAGTCGCTTATTTATTAGACGTAGTTAAATTGGACGCCAAAAGTTTGACCTTGCAGATTAAGCTAAGGCTCAAAATCTTGAACATAACACAAAAATGACCAAACCAAGTTCCTCCCTGGAAGATATCTTCCTTGGACTCAATGCAAGTCGGAATTGAAGATGACATATTGACAATCACGCATATGAAAGGAAGAGAAAAGGGAAAGTAAAAAATTGGTTTAGCACGAGGCATAGGTGGATGCTAGGCGGTTCCCTTATGACAGCTACTGTCACTGGCAAAAGCATTGCACTGTTGCTTCCTACCTTAAACTATTACTTAGCCGTGAAGCTAATCACGTCCAGTACGAGGTAGAAGATGAATTGTGCTGTCGGATTGTATGGGGTCTGCCCATCTACAAAAAAGAAGAAAAAACCAATGTCAGCCAAGAGACAGGTGCAGGGAAATTTGATCAGAAATCAGATTGTGCCAACTTAAAAATGAAATTAGATAAAGACTCATTACGAATGAATGCACTGTAGTTTTTATGGCGTGAATTAGCAGTTCAGTAGTATACATTTCACTGGAAGTTTCATGTAAAAAATACAAGAAATTGAAAGACACTTAAAAAATAAAGAGAGAAAGAAACATGAAGGTAAATTTGCCGAATGCTTGAATAATTCAATAGCTAAATGATAAACATACCATTCCATTCATCACTATTTCCAAACATACTAATCGCTACCCTCGCAAATTCTATGTGGAACGCATAACACATAAGTCCTTGTATTTTTGGTAGTACAACTGAGAAGAAAAATATACCATTTCAACAGTAAGAAGATAAATCGCAGTCATCTATTGAAAATTAGTGAATTGATATCAATCAACTACGATATACGACTCAATTTAATTGTTTTTTTTTTAATTAATGCTTAAAACTTTTTCCACAATCAAGTTTTTCAAAGAAAAGCAAAGAGCTCCATTAAGCCAAATATGATCAGAAATAAAGTCAAATAACCTTCCAAGCATAAAACTAGCACAAATCACCATCAATAAATAAATGAAACAAACATTACGGTACTTTCATATTATATGGTACACTCTAGAGAAATGAAGTTTGGTGAATGCTAATGAAATTATTTGAAAAAAACTACAATTTCTAAAGAGTTAAAGAGGCTGAGTCAAAAGTTCGAACCGTAAAACGTACAGGGATTAGGAGGTACAGTTTGGGGGCTGCCGCCTCCCAAATACCCCGCTTTCGCAGCCTTTAAATAAAAAAAAAGTTTTTTAAACTGAAAGTAAGGAGCGACATTAAAACTTAAAACGAACAGAAATTATTCCGTATATGAAAGGGGCTGTGCCCTCCTCAACGCCTCGCTCTTTACGCGAAAGTTTGACTTTCTCAAAACTCTTTTTTTTTAACAATAAAAACTTAAAAACTTTAAAAAGTTTGACTTCCTCACAACTCTTTTTTAAACAATAAAAACAATAAAAACTCTAGAACATTGTGGTGGGTCGCCTCTTTAAAGAGTCACAAGTGTGCCTCCTTGATAAAACAAAAAATTGATGAAAATACAATACTATAGTGACAAAATTATGACCACTACAACAAATAATTATGGTAGGGGGGCTGGAAAGAACACATTATATTAAATACGGCTCTAGGCGTTTACCTCCCCTAAAAATGCCCCCCCCGTGGAAAATACCCCCCTAGAAAATACCACCCCCCCCTGGAAAATACCCCCTGGAAAATACCTTCTCGCGGAAATTACCCCCACGGAAAATGCTCCCCCACCCCGAAAAATACCCCCGGAAAATACCCCCAGGGAAAAAACCCACCGTGGAAAATAAGGTTTTCCAAATTTGAGGATTTCATTTGAGTTTTTTTTTAGTTTCGTTGAGAAGTGCTGTGGAAAGAAAAAAAGAGGAAGTTACGCACCATTAGTATCTTAAAAAAAACAACTTCGAAATAAAAACCGCAAATCCATTTTTGTTGAATATACATCCATATGGACTTTTGCAATTTTGGGCAGTAGCGGGTCAAATTAAAAAAAAAAAAGAAGAAGAAAAAATGTAGGCAAAAAATCATCAAAATTAAGCTAAAAATATATGGTACCAAAAAGTTTTAGAAGGTTTAGATTTCCTTTGAAAGGATAGTTAGTCTTCCAAGTGCAAAACTACCATAAATCACCGGTATTCAATAAATGAAACCCAAAACGAACGGGAATTACAATACATAACTTAGTCAAACTCAAACGAGTAAAAATTAAAAGGAGTAGGGCTGACAACCCCAACGCCTTCTCAAGACCAGAACATAATTTGCACTTTAATAAAAGAAAAATAACCGCGTATTGTCAGTTCAAAACACAGTTTATAGAATTAGTTCTATTAGTATCAACCACAGTTTATAGTTCTATAAACTGTGGTTTAAAATGTATATTCTGATACTTATTCCTTATAGTTTTAATACTTTTTAGTTATTAAAGTCAAAAAATTGAAAACATTTAAAATGTGTATCGTAATTATTTCTACTCATTTTTTGCTTAATGGAGCTCTTTACTATTCTTTAGAAAACTTGTTTTGTGGAAAAAGTATTTTAAATTAATTTCTGTTCGTTTTTTTATTGACCTAGTCTTCTTCGTGGGAAAATATTTTATATCTTTTCTTTTTTTCCATTAGACTCCGTAGTTTTTGACTTTGAAGATTATTGGACTTCATTTCTGCTCCTTTTTGGTTTAATGAAACACTCTACTTTTCTTTACAACACTTGTTCCGTATGTTTCCGATAAACAAATACTGTCTGTAAGTAATTAAATAAAAAAAAAGTTTTTCAACTGACAGTTAGGAGCACGTCAGAACTTAAAACGAACAGAAATTATTACGTATATGAAAAGGGTTGGCTCCTCCTCAAGACCAAGCTTCATTCTTAAAGAATTAGGACAAAAAGTCAAAAATTTAGCGTAAAGAGCAAGGTCTTGAGGAGGGGTCAACCTTTTTCATATATGTAATAATTTCTGTTTGTTTTATCTTTTAATGTTGCTTCTTACCTATTTCCACTTATATAATTCCATTCTAGCTGAAAATTCCCCCCAGATCTTCATAGCGCACTTTCATTTGAAAAAAAACCTTTAATTTCTGATTGTTTTTAAAATCATGCCGGGAATCCCCTCCTCCGTGGAAACGTTTTCAAGCAAAAAACTACCAGAAGGGCATTTTCCAGCAAAGATTTATTGTTTTGGTGGCGAGGGGTACAAAAGAAACTTTAAAAAACGTATCAAAAATTTGAAATTAAAATCTACTGCCTTATGATTTCTGGAATATTTCTGGTCTTGCCTCCACCTCATGGTCACAGAAACTTCGGAGTGTTCTCAATAGAACAGAAATTGAGAGTTCTAGTCCTTTGTTTAAAGTCGAAAGGGATTAGTAGTAAGAGTATATAAGATTTGAAGCGTACATTCAAGCGTACATTCACGCCTACAAGAATATGCTCAAAAGTGTAATAGATATGAACCCTACATTCAACCCTACAAGAAAAACCCACGCCTGTGACACCATAGTTACACATGGACATTACGATAGCAAACATGTTTTCAACCAGATGGGTTTTTGAAAGGACTACAGCATGGCGTGTGTTATTTTTTTTTTTTTTTTTTTTTTGGCAATTGGCATTTTTGTCTGATAACAGGTACCATTCATTGCGATCATAGGTCTAAAAAACAGAGCTAGATAGGATTTGCGAATTTGATCCTATTAAGATGGAGAAAAAAAAGAAAAGGGTTTAGCATTTCCGAATACTTCGAAGTGTACTGTATAATACATAAGTGGTGTTTGAACAGCGTTGTCAATTTAAAATAGTTTAACGTTATGCTATACGAAGAAGTTGATACTAAGAAGGATATAGATGCCAAGAAAAGAATTGTAATAACGAATAGCTTTACTTCTTCGATGTGTTCCGTATAATACATAAGTGGTGGGATGATGGCAGAAGGATCTCTTAGAGTACTTATAGTGCTGTACTGTGGGCCAAGTTGCTAGCGAAAAACCCGTGTGAATGACTTGAAATAAAAATTTTTAACAAGAAATGGCTGAAAAGTGTTTTGGGGGAGATGGGTATTAGTCTCTCATAGGCGTGTGTTGTCTGAAACCTATGATTTGGGATGGGTGGCTTGCTGTTTTTGACTTTTCTGAGCTTTGTACGGGGATTAATTTTACATGAGGAGGGGGCGTTTCCAGGGGTGAAATTTTCAGGGGGAAATTTTACCGATTTTTTTTTCAGAGACGTAAGCTAACTTTTAAATTAAATTTTAGCCCTTTTGTTAATTTTTAACAAGAAATGGCTGAAAAGTGTTTTGGGGAAGATGGGTATTAGTCTCTCATAGGCGTGTGTTGTCTGAAACCTATGATTTGGGATGGGTGGCTTGCTATTTTTGACTTTTCTGAGCTTTGTACGGGGATTAATTTTACATGAGGAAGGGGGTTTCCAGGGGTGAAATTTTCAGGGGGAAATTTTACCGATTTTTTCTTTCCGGAGACGTAAGCTAACTTTTAAATTAAATTTTAGCCCCTTTGTTAATTTTTAACAAGAAATGGCTGAAAAGTGTTTTGGGGAGATGGGTATTAGTCTCTCATAGGCGTGTGTTGTCTGAAACCTATGATTTGGGATGGGTGGCTTGCTATTTTTGACTTTTCTGAGCTTTGTACGGGGATTAATTTTACATGAGGAGGAGGGTTTCCAGGGGGGAAATTTTCAGGGGGAAATTTTACCAATTTTTTTTCCGGAGTCTGAAACCTTTGATTTGGGATGGGTGGCTTGCTATTTTGACTTTTCTGAGCTTTGTACGGGGATTAATTTTACATGAGGAGGGGGGTTTCCAGGGGTGAAATTTTCAGGGGGAAATTTTACCGATTTTATTTTCTGGAGACGTAAGCTAATTTTTAAATTATATTTTAGCCCTTTTGTTAATTTTTAACAGGAAATGATTGAAAATTGTTTTGGGGGAGATGGGTATTAGTCTCTCATAGGCGTGTGTTGTCTGAAAGCTATGATTTGGGATGGGTGGCTTACTATTTTTGACTTTTCTGAGCTTTGTACGGGGATTAATTTTACATGAGGAGGAGGGTTTCCAAGGGTGAAATTTTCAGGGGGAAATTTTACCGATTTTTTTCCTGAGACGTAAGCTAACTTTTAAATTAAATTTTAGCTCTTTTGTCTTAGGGATTTGCTGCTCAAATTTTTAAATTGGAAAATGAGTGCGTCGCTTTATTATTATAGCGATCAGAAATTAAATTATAAAAAAGTTTCTTCAACTGAAAGTAAGGAGCACCATCAAAACTTAAACGGGCAGAAATAGAGGCTGTTTCCAAAGATTTAGGATTCATTAACTTTAGTGTTGTCAGTCAAAAGCTATGAGCTTGAGAAAATTGCCTGATTATCGAAAAATGGGGTTGTCAGTAAAAAGCTATGAGCTTGAGAAAATTGCCTGGTTATCGAAAAATAGGGAAACACCCTCCAAAAGTCGACAGGAATGGTATTGTCTTGAGGGGGGAATTCTCCATGGAAGAGGGGAAGGGTATGTTTACATGAAAACAACTTCAACCGTGGCCCACCCCCCGCGATCAGAAATTAAATTATAAAAAAGTTTCTTCAACTGAAAGTAAGGAGCAACATTAAAACTTAAACGGGCAGAAATAGAGGCTGTTTCCAAAGATTTAGGATTCATTATAAAAAATTTTAACAAGAAATCTCTGAATAAAATATTTTTAGAGGGATGGGAGCGGGGTGTCTTAGAGTGCTTATAGTGCTGTACTGTGGGCCGAGTTGCTAGCGAAAACCCGTGTGAATGACTTGAAATAAAATTTTTTAACAAGAAATGGCTGAAAAGTGTTTTGGGGGAGATAGGTATTAGTCTCTCATAGGCGTGTGTTGTCTGAAACCTATAAAAATAAACTATTTCCATAAAATCTGAGCTAATAAGGGTTTTGACCGTAAACTCTAGTTTTTTTTTGTAGGAAAATTATGGAAAATACAATTCTCTGGTTCAGGTGTGAAACTTAAGTCTATTTTTGGATTAAAAAATAAAACTATATCCGTAAAATCTGAACTAATAATTCAATATTTTCTTCATAAAAACAAACTATCTTTTTAAAACTTCAAAATTTTTCAACTTTATTTATTTTTTTTTCTTTTTGTACGTATCTTAAAATATCAAAATATACTTACAGTTCTAACAATTGTGCTCTATGATTGGTCAGAGACACGATGTGGCTTTCCCACTGGTATTCTATGACCGGTTATTGACACTACCTAGTCTAGTGCATGTATTAAATCAGTATTTTTTACGCAGTGGGAACGATAAACACATAAGTCATATCTTTAAAAAAAAGTGAAGATGGAACATTTTAATAGAGTGTGTTCACATAACAAGGTTATTGTAGCATTGAATGCCGACAAGGAGAAGTATTTAAACTATGAAACAAGTACAAGTGGTAGCACTATTGGAAATGTATGCATCCATAGTCATGACAGTAAGGAATTAAATTTCTTTGGAATACCGAAAAAATTCAACTCTTATGGTGGTGGTTATGCGAGATTGAGATCTCCAGAGATGATTGCACTCAAAGAGAATGCTAACATAAAAATAATTGTTGATGATAGAGGACAACTCCTTGCTACTGTTGTAGGTAACACATGGCCTACGGATACATCCAATCATCAGCTTTCGGATATTAGCATTCAGCGGAAGGCTAATAAAAGAAAGGCATACTCTGCTACTAATATCGTAAACCATATCTTGTTTACGTGCCGAAACTGTTACCTGTTTAAAAATAATGTGTTAATAGACAGTGAAATTGCCAGAAAAATAAAAATGGCATTGTCAGAAAATATCACTACGGAATATAAAGATGAAACGATGAAAAACAAAGCACCAGCAAACGATACTGGCATTGATCAAACAGTCAATGAATCAAATAACACCAAAGACGAAAATCATATTGAGCCTGTTCATGAGACACCAGTAAAAATTGTGTGTGATTCAAAATAGAATAATGATTATTCTACTGATTACGAACTAAGAGAAGACAATAACTACAATATCAAGAGGGAACATGGTGAACTATTTTATGGAACAGATTCAAAATTTCCAAAGTTAATCATTGATATTAATAATGCATCATAATATATTTTTGTATTAATATTCTACATAGCATTATTTCATTAAAAATATTACATTGTTGTGTGTTCATTATTTTTTAGAGTAAGCTACCATATCAAGCGTTTAGAATGTCTATTAAAACATCGGAGATGTAAGAAAAGGAAATTGTGTACATCTATTGTCAGACACACTATTTCCGTAAAATATGAGCTATTAAGGGTTTTTGACCGTAAGCTCTAGTTTTTTGTAAGACAATTATGGAAAATACAATTCTCTGGTTCAAATGTGAAACTTAAGTCTATTTTTGGATCGAAAAATAAAACTATTTCCGTAAAATCTGAGCTAATAAGGGTTTTTGACCGTAAACTCTAGTTTCTTGTAAGAAAATTATGGAAAATACAATTCTCTAGTTCAAATGTGAAACTTAAGTCCAGTTTTGGATACTCATAATGATGATGAGGACTGATGGTTCTAATATAAACAGACTGGGATTCTACGATAGAGTGATTACACCACTTAATAATAGTGGTCAGGAACTGAGAAATGTCCAGGAGGAAGTCAGTGAAATTTGCAGCTTTTTCGGGGTTGAAGCACTCTATGTAAAGGGTAATGTACCTACAGATAAAGTTTTAATTCAAAAGTGTGACCCTAGGATTCCACTTTTCAATCTAGAAGAATTTAAGTGTCCTAAATTTGAAGGGGTTTTTCACCGTCCTGAAGACGAGGTCGACAATAGATGTACGCAATTTCCTTTTCATACATCTCCGATGTTTTAATAGACATTCTAAACGCTTGATATGCTAGCTTACTCTAAAAAATAATGAACACATAACAATGTAATATTTTCAATGAAATAATGCTATGTAGAATATTAATACAAAAATATATTATTATACATTATTAATATCAATGATTAGCTTTGGAAATTTTGAATCTGTTCCATAAAATAGTTCACCATGTTCTCTCTTGATATTGTAGTTATTGTCTTCTCTTAGTTCTTAATCAGTAGAATAATCATTATTCCATTTTGAATCATACACAATTTTTACTGGTGTCTCATGTACAGGCTCAATATGCTTTTGTCTTTGGTATTATTTGATTCATTGACTGTTTGATCAATGCCAGTAACGTTTGCTGGTGCTTTGTTTTTCATCGTTTCATCTTTATATTCCGTAGTGATATTTTCTGACAATGCCATTTTTATTTTTCTGGCAATTTCACTGTCTATTAACACATTATTTTTACACAGGTAACAGTTTCGGCACGTAAACAAGATATGGTTCACGATATTAGTAGCAGAGTATGCCTTTCTTTTATTAGCCCTCCGCTGAATGCTAATATCCGAAAGCTGATGATTGGATGTATCCGTAGGTAATGGGTTACCTGCAACAGTAGCAAGGAGGTGTCCTCTATCATCAACAATTATTTTTATGTTAGCATTCTCTTTGAGTGCAATCATCTCTGGAGATCTCAATCTCGCATAACCACCACCATAAGAGTTGAATTTTTTCGGTATTCCAAAGAAATTTAATTCCTTACTGTCATGACAATGGATGCATACATTTCCAATAGTGCTACCACTTGTACTTGTTTCATAGTTTAAATACTTCTCCTTGTCGGCATTCAATGCTACAATAACCTTGTTATGTGAACACACTCTATTAAAATGTTCCATCTTCACTTTTTTTTAAAGATATGACTTAAGTGTTTATCGTTCCACTGCGTAAAAAATACTGATTTAATACAGGCAATAGACTAGGTAGTGTCGATAACCGGTCATAGAATACCAGTGGGAAAGTCACATCGTGTCTCTGACCAATCATAGAGCACAATTGTTAGAACTGTAAGCATATTTTGACATTTTCAGATACGTACAAAAAGAAAAAAAAATAAATAAAGTTGAAAAATTTCGAAGTTTTAAAAAAATAGTTTGTTTTTATGAAAAAAATATTGAATTATTAGTTCAGATTTTACGGATATAGTTTTATTTTTTAATCCAAAAATAGACTTAAGTTTCACACCTGAGCCAGAGAATTGTATTTTCCATAATTTTCTTACAAAAAAACAAGAGTTTACGGTCAAAAACCCTTATTAGCTCAGATTTTACGGAAATAGTTTATTTTTATAGGTTTCAGACAACACACGCCTATGAGAGACTAATACCCATCTCCCCCGAAACACTTTTCAGCCATTTCTTGTTAAAAATTTTTATTTCAAGTCATTCACACGGGTTTTTCGCTAGCAATTCGGCCCACAGTACAGCACTATAAGTATTCTAAGACACCCCGCTCCCATCCCTCCAAAAATATTTTATTCAGAGATTTCTTGTTAAATTTTTTTATAATGAATCCTAAATCTTTGGAAACAGCCTCTATTTCTGCCCGTTTAAGTGTTGATGTTGCTCCTTACTTTCAGTTGAAGAAACTTTTTTATAATTCAATTTCTGATCGTGGGGGGTGGGCCATGGTTGAAGTTGTTTTCATGTAAAAATGCCCTTCCCCTTTTCCATGGAGAATTCCCCCCTCAAGACAATTCCATTCCTGTCGACTTTTGGAGGGTGTTTCCCCATTTTTCGATAATCAGGCAATTTTCTCAATCTCATAGCTTTGGATTGGTAACACTAAAGTTAATGAATCCTAAATCTTTGGAAACAGCCTCTATTCATGCCCGTTTAAGTTTTGATGTTGCTCCTTACTTTCAGTTGAAGAAACTTTTTTATAATTTAATTTCTGATCGCGGGGGGTGGGCCATGGTTGAAGTTGTTTTCATGTAAAAATACCCTTCCCCTCTTCCATGGAGAATTCCCCCCCCCCCTCAAGACAATACCATTCCTGTCGACTTTTGGAGGGTGTTTCCCCATTTTTCGATAATCAGGCAATTTTCTCAAGCTCATAGCTTTTGACTGACACCCCATTTTTCGATAATCAGGCAATTTTCTCAAGCTCATAGCTTTTGACTGACAACACTAAAGTTAATGAATCCTAAATCTTTGAAAACAGTCTCTATTTCTACCCGTTTAAGTTTTGATGGTGCTCCTTACTTTCAGTTGAAGAAACTTTTTTATAATTTAATTTCTGATCGCTATAATAATAAAGCGACGCACTCAATTTCTAATTTCAAAATCTGAGGTGCAAATCCCTAAAACAAAAGAGCTAAAATTTAATTTAAAAGTTAGCTTACGTCTCAGGAAAAAAAATCGGTAAAATTTCCCCCTGAAAATTTCACCCCTGGAAACCCCCCTCCTCATGTAACATTAATCACCGTACAAAGCTCAGAGAAGTCGAAAATAGCAAGCCACCCATCCCAAATCATAGGTTTCAGACAACACACGCCTATGAGAGACTAATACCCACCTCCCCCAAAACACTTTTCAGCCATTTCTTGTTAAAAATTTTTATTTCAAGTCATTCACACGGGTTTTTCGCTAGCAACTCAGCCCACAGTACAGCACTATAAGTACTCTAAGAGATCCTTCTGCCATCATACCACCACTTATGTATTATACGGAACACATCGAAGAAGTAAAGCTATCTGTTATTACAATTCTTTTCTTGGCATCTACATCCCTCTTAGTATCAACTTCTTCGTATAGTATAACGTTAAACTATTTTAAATTGACAACGCTGTTCAAACACCACTTAAGTATTATACAGTACACATCGAAGTATTCGCAAATGCTAAACCCTTTTCTTTTTTTTCTCCACCTCAATAGGATCAAATTCGCAAATCCTATCTAGCTCTGTTTTTTAGACCTATGATCGCAATGAATGGTACCTGTTATCAGACAAAAATGCCAATTGCCAAAAAAAAATAAAAAAAATAACACACGCCATGCTGTAGTGCTTTCAAAAACCCATCTGGTTGAAAACATGTTTGCTATCGTAATGTCCATGTGTAACTATGGTGTCACAGGCGTGGGTTTTTCTTGTAGGGTTTAATGTAGGGTTCATATCTATTACACTTTTGAGCATATTCTTGTAGGCGTGAATGTATGCTTGACTGTACGCTTCAAATCTTATATACTCTTACTACTGGGATTGGAGACCAACCAGCCGCGTGGGGTGGTATTTTCCGGGGGGTGTTTACCCCGGGAGGAGGGGGGGGGGGTATATTCCTTGGGAGGTATTTCCGGGAGGGGGTGTATTTTCTGAGAGGGAGGGGGGTAAAAGCTAGCCACCATTAAGTACCTAACATAACCTAACCAAAATACCAACTAAATATTAAATTAAAATATAACTTCAATGTTGTTTTCCACCAAGCCGAAGCTAATTGTCTGGTATAAAGACCTTGAAAAACGGTTATTGTCTCATCTTTGCGATCCGAATTTTCCAGTGTGTAGCATATAATACGAAGTACAAAAATTACAATAAATAACCGATTCAAACCCAAAAATGACTGAATTACTTCATACCCTCTACTGAATTACTGAATTACCCTCTCATATTCGTGTTAATTTCTGTTCATTTTAAGTTTTAATGTTCCTCCTTACTTTCAGTTGAAAAAAGTTGTTTTTTATTTAATTTCTGATCGTTTTTAAATAATGCTGGGAAATCTGGCACCCCCTTCATGGAAATGTCGCTTCCCCCGATGAAATATCCTCCATGGAAAGATCCTCCCCCGTAACCCCTACTCCGACCTCGACCCCCCACTAGAAAAAAATTCTTCCTGAAAACGCCTGTATACTTCCCAATAACCAATACTAGCCTATATGTAAACAATGGGCAAAGTTTATAACTTGCAGCCCTTCCCCCAGGAACTGTGGGGGACTAAGTCATCCTCAAAGACATATTAATTAGATTTTTGACTATGCTAAACAAAATGACTATCTGAAAATTTTGATTGGGTGACTTCAGGAAAAAATGAGCGTGGGAGGGGGCCAAGTTACCCTCCAATTTTTTTTTGTCACTTAAAAAGGGCACTAGAACTTTTAATTTCCGTTCGAATGAGCCCTCTCACGATATTCTAGGACTACTGGATCGATACGATCACCCCTGGGAATAAAAAAAAAAAAAAAAAAAAAAAAAAAAAAAAAAAAAAAAAAAAAAAAAAAAAAAAAAAAAAAAAAAAAACGCATCCGTGATCTTTCTTCTGGCAAAAATACCAAATTCCACATTTTTGCAGATAGGAGCTTAAAACCTCTATATTAAGGTTCTCTGATGCGCTGAATCTGATGGTGTGATTTTCATTAAAGTTCAATGACTATTAGTGGTTGTTTCCCCCTTTTTTCGAAAATAAGGCACATTTTCTCAGGCACGTAACTTTTGATAGGTAATACTAAACTTGATGAAACTTATATATTTGAAATCAGCATAAAAATCTGATTCTTCTGATGTATCTATTGGTTACAGTTTTTTACGTTTTTTAGAGTTTCGGTTACTATTGAGCCGGGTCGCTCCTTACTTACAGTTCGTTACCACGAACTGTTTGAAAACGTGGAATTTTTTAATGTTTGCCAGAAGAAAGATCACGGATGCGTTATTATTTATTTAATTTTTCTCAGGGGTGATCTTGTCGATCCATTGGTCCTAGAATATCGGAAGAGGGCACTTTCAAACGGAAATTAAGAGTTCTAGTGCATTTTTTAAGTGATCAAAAAGACTGGAGGACAACTATTTCCCTCCAATGCCCCTTTTTTTCTCAAAATTGTCCTATCAAAATTTTGGGATAGCAATTTTTTCAGCATAGTTGAAAGGCCCAATAACTATGGCTTTGGAGATATCACGACCCCCCACAGCTCCTTGGGAAAGGTCTTTAAGCTATAAAATTTGCCCACTGTTTATGGTATAGTATTTGTTATTGACAAGTATGCATACATTTTTCGTGGGGGGGGGGGGCTGGGACGAATTTTCTAATGGGGAGATTTTTTCATGGGGAGGGAAGTTTCCAGGGGGTAAATTTTTCTGGAGAAATTCTACACTGGGGAAATTTGCCAGAATTCCTATACGAAATTCTTCTTTTCTGATGCTTTCTCTTTGCCAACTCGATTTTACGCGTGGAGATGTTAAGGGCAATTTTCCGGGATAAATTTTCACCAGGATTGAATTGCCTAGAGAATAAATCAGTGGGGAGGAGGGATTTTTCCGTCGAGATGGGGCCAGGTTTCCTAATATTATTTAGAAAAACCATCAGAAATTAAATAATTGTTTTCAACTTAAAGTAAGGAGCAACATTAAAACTTAAAACGAACAGAAATTATTGATTATTTGAGGGGGGGGTGCTCCTCCTCAACACCTCATTCTTTAAGCTAAATTTTGAATTTTGTCCCAATTCTTTAAGAACGACTCCTGAAAGACAAGGTTCGTTTAATTAGAACAATAAGAAGCTTTTTTAAAGGTACTAAAAACCTCTTGCGTAAATAGAGGGGTGTTGAGGAGGAGCAACCCCCCTAAAATACGTAATAATTTCCGTTTATTTTAGGTTTTAATGTTGCTCCTTACTTTCAGTAGAAAAAAAACTTGTTTTTTGTGTATTTAATTAATTCAGAAACCAAAATTTGTGTCATGTCAGATGGTTGCCATTGAATCTAGGTGAAAAAAGAGTCTTGTTTGGGCAAGGAGGTGGGGGTTGCTTGAGATTCCGAAATTGTTTTAATGTTTTCGAAAAAATCATTTATAGACCCTTGGGAGAGGGACCATCGTGCAAATGAAGTATATAGGAGGCGCCCTTTTTAAATGTTTGTAATTCCAGAGAAAACAGGATTACAGGAAACCTGTTTATTCTTAAATACATCAAAGGTGTAAAGCAAACCACTAGGTCAGCCAGTCGGCAGAAGTTGTGACTTTCAATATCGGGGCTGCGGGCCCGATTTATTTCCGTCCTGATATTGATAATATATTTGTTTTGAGTAAAAGCTGGATTTGTGGAGCAAAACATTGATATTAGACATATTTACAAGTACAGATGGATGAAGAAATCGAGTAAAGAGGGGGGGGGGGGTAGGGATATTTTCTATTCTTAAATGACCATTTCCAAAGTTGTACTTTTGTTAAACTTACCGTGTTTTGTCTCATGGCTGGGAGATCGAGTTAAAATTTTCAGGGCTATTTTTTAAGGGATAAGTAGACTTTGAATTTTGTGCCGGAGGACAAAACAATATTTTCCTATTCTTCACAAAAGAATATAGCCTACACTATGGCGGGTTTTTTTTCTTTTTTTTTGCTTGTCAGAGGATTTTTTTGTGGTTGCTATGACGTCATGCCAAATTATACAAGATGATGGATGAATCCAAACAGCTAAAGCAAAAGGCATGGAGTAAGTATCTGAGGTAACTATGAATGAAAACTAAGCAAAACAATGATCTGGGATTAAGAAACATCCGACAACAAGTATCACAACGAACCACAAATGAAAAAGATGGACTACAAAATCTGATGTTAGAATACGTCTTCTAAATCCCTTACTCCCAGCCCCGCTCATTACACTGAAATCTCATTTTCAGTCTTCTTTCTTTAAGAACGACTGTTCAAGGAAAAGGGAAGGTCGAATTGGAATAAGAAGTCTTTTTAAAGCACTGTACAACTTTAGCGTAAACGTAAACAGTAGTGGCTGAGTAGAGGCAACCCCTTCCTAGACAATGAAAAATGGTCCGAGGATCCAGTAATTATCCAGTAATATAGCCCTTGTCGTAAAAGAAGCAAATGTTTTTGTATTAAGGTGATGCGTCAAAAAATCTTGTAATCTGATATCAACGAATGTTGACTCATAAATATCGAAATTGTGATCATAGGCAGTGCAATAGCGCTGACTCAGTAAGAAGCGAATTCAGCTCTGTCTTTTTTTTACCATGCCACTTTGTATGGAAGCAGTTGTCACGGAAACTTCGGATGAGGTTAATTCGATGGGAAAATGAAACTTCTAATGGCATTTTTATGAATCAGAAGTGATTGGAGGGCAACAAATCCCCCTCCCACGCCTGTTTTGATGCCCTTTAGAGGAGATGATACTATATATTTTTGCTCTAAGCTTTTACTATTAAGATTAATTGAAATAATAGATGCCATTCCTGAATCAGATTCCAACGGCAGTTTTTTTCCTAGATATTTTTTCTCAAAACGTATTTAGAAGTTTTCGATTTCTCTGAACTGTCCTTACCATGGGGCAACTATCGCTGCAGCCATAATATATATTATCCGATAATTGTGGTAGTAAAATAGTTGACAAATCTTTAAGCGGTCTATCTAAGAACACCGAATATTATTAGAAGTTTTAAATGTCAATGTAGGGGGGTGAGTATCTCCCTGTGTATCTTTCTTTTTAATAAGGTTCTTTCCCTCTTTGAGAGCAGAATGGGGTGTTATTTCTTAAAGTATTTATAAAAACAGCAAACAATTATATTGCTATATTTGTTTTTAAGTACAAATTTTAAGCGGACAAGGTCATTGGCATCCCAAAAGCAGACGAATTGTGTGCAAAATACGGACCCATTTGCAAAAACCATGAGATTTTGGACGAGAATGTTATGGAGCTGTGCATTATGCGTAGATACATGACCACGAACTTCAGATAGTTCTGTTTGGCAGCTAAAGGTTTACATAGTCATTTCTGGTATTCTATTCATGGCCCCCTCTCTAAACATGAAAATTAGAAAAAATTCAGTGAAAAATATATAAACCGTTGCTTTATAAATTTAAATCTATTTTGCTAAATTAAAAACGATTTTGATACAACAGTTATGGTGGTTTTTTAAGTGTACCTTGTGTATTAATGAATATCCATTAACTTCTTTCGAAACCTTAATTAATATTTTGTTAATCAACAAGTATGGGTTATTTTGACTGGAAAATAGGTTAAATTCAAATGAATCATGCTGAAATTTAGGTCATAAATAACGCATGAACTTCAGGAGAATGGCATTTATACAAACTGAAATTGACAGTCCAGTGGTGGCACAGTGGGTTTGACCTTAGCTTGGTAATACTTGGTAATTCGGGAATATTTATTTACTTTGAAATTGACACCAATGTTTTCATTTCCACTTTGTACAGACAAATACTTTTTAGTTATTGACTATCATTAGTTTAAAAAAAACAAAGTTTTTCTGAGGGAAGTTGAAACTTAAAACGGACAAAAATTATTGCTTCACAGCCTATTTAGTATATATTAATATAACTAGTACAAATAAACCAACTAATTATGTTTCCCTATGCTTTTATGATTATACAAAACTAGCGCTTTACTGAAAACACAAAAGTCAAGAATAAAAAACAGGATTATTTATTTAAAAGTCAAAAGTGAGTATGTAGCCTGACAACACTAAACGAATCTATTAATCTTTTTATAGTCTTACACCAGTTGTGACATTAATAACTTTCAGTATTCAATTAAAATTATCTTAAAAACATAAGCGTAAAACTAAATATTTTTTAATATGGTAACCGCGAAGTCATTGAACAGCATACAGAAATATTGGATTGATTTATCAAGCAGCATTTTGCTCTCACCAGCTATAATACCAATAGTGGGTAATATACAGTCTTAAATTGTAAGAAATATGCTTTAGTATCTCTTGAAATGAAGATCAAATAAGACATAATATGAACTCTGGAAATCCGATTATTTCTCTCTAAACAAGAGTGAATTTCAAGCTATGATACAAATTCTAAGGCTAGTCTATAGTCCTAATACTATCATGATGGCCTTAATTTGAACCTGTGTACAAACTAATCATGACATGCCATTTTAAGAACCAAAACGAGAGCCAGTCGTTGAACTGAGCCATTGTGTTTGCCTTTACTGTACCAAAACTCCTATATTATTTTGTGTTTTCAGTAAACCGCTAGTTTTCTATAATCATAAAAGTATAGGGAAACATAATTAGTTGGTTTATTTGTAATAGTTATATTAATATATATTAAATAGGCTGTGAAGTAATAATTTTTGTCCGTTTTGAGTTTCATCTTCGCTCTTTGCTTCCCTCGGAGAAACTTTGTTTTTTAAATTAATCTTTGTTCGTTTTTGATTAAAATTTAATGCAGAAACAACGCTTCCATGATCTTTTTTATTTATACGGAATAAAGTATGCTCGTTTTAAGTTTTAATGTTACTTCTTAGTTTTAGTTGAAAACTTATTTTTAATATAATTTCTAATTATCACCAATCTAGGGGAGATAAGACAGCTCTTAAAAAATACTGCAAACAACCTTGACAGCTAAGAAAAATTTTAGTGTATAACATAAAGTTCATTATCCATACTTCACGAAACAATACATGTTTTTCAGGAACGTTTGTTTTTTGATGAGCAAAAAGCTGTTTTTACTCGGCCCACTTCGCCTGAAAAAGCCATAATGAAGACAGGGCTTTATAAATCACCTACTGACAGCAGAAACTAGAAGGCTTCTGTAATAAAAGAAAGCTGTATAAGGGCTTATTTAAAAGCTTATATTTATACTTAATCGCTTTTTTATAAATTTGACTTGATAGCACATTCCCATAAAGTGCACTTTCGGTTGTTTCCCCAACTTTTTTAAATGAAACAAGTGCCTTTTCCAGTGAAATGACCAAAAAAAAATGATTTCAAAACCTAGGCAAGAGGAAAAACTAAGGGGGCAAGGACGTCCCTTCCCCACAATTACCGCCGTTGGAACTAGCACACAGAGCGAAATTTGAAGGTTCAATTCAAAACTGTTGATCAATCAAGCTTAATTTTTGGTAGATGTTTAGTTGAAAAGTTTTTAGTTTTAGTTAATTTGCTTTCGCAATAATCTTTTACTTTTCATACGACTAGTTGATTTATGAAACTTACTAAGAGGGTCTGGAGGGGGAGTATATGTGAGGGGATCTTATAAGCCTCCAGTTAAGGGCTTTGGACCATAGTTATTGCAATGGAACAGCTTTATGCTTCCAAACTCTTCCACTTAAGAAGTGGTACCAAAAGTGCCATTTTTAGTACTATTAGTGCTATTTTTAGTGCTAACAGTGACACTCGGACCTGAAGTGAAGATGAAATCAAATCAAGGCACAAATAAAAGAAAGACTTCCTCCCTTTTTTCTACCTCCAGAGGTGAACGGTTGCAATAATAATGCCACGATTCCTGTCTTTTCTGAATACCTTTGACTTACTCATCAGATCTCATCAAATCTCTTGTTCGCCGCCTCATAAAATCTGTGTGTTATAAAATTGAAACCTTGCAAAATAGATCTTCTGCTTAGATGAAGTACAACAAAATTGTTTTCAGCTTCACAGCTTTGCTCAATCCCAATTTATAAGGTTTTAAAGATATGCAAATACATTTCCTAAATTTTGAAGAAAAAAAAAACATTTATATGGCTTAAAATTCTACCCAAATAACAGGAATTGCATTTTTGGAACTAAACCTTGAGAAAAAGAAACTGATAACCGAAAATTAAGGTAAAATGTTGTTTTGTCAAAATTTCAATAAGTATAGACCTGTCATGTAGACAAATTTAAGGACCCTCTAGAGGGAGAAGGAGTGGAGGTAGGTACTTCAAAACACCTACCCGTGACATACTTTGGTACTTATGTACTATCTGGAAAACATGCGCTATATTATATAGGGAAGATGCGGGTTTCTTTCAATAGAGAAATTGATTGTAAAGCGTGGTTGTTATTGCGTTTACAATATTTAAACTATTGTTTTATGGGTTTTAGGGGAGAAAATTACCTAGGTTTGGTTAGGTTAGGTATTTAATATATGCTATGCTTTACCCCTTACCCCCCTAATGTGCAAATATATAACCAAATTTTGTTTCTAAACTATTAAATTTTTATCATATTTTGTTTTATTTAATTAGCATCAACCAAACTTCATTTTTCGCGTGTGTTCCAGATACTACGTAAGTACCCATACTTTGGCCTGTAGACCCATCCCTGAAAGTTTCATTTTCCTAACCTAACCCCTTTACAAGATATCCAAAAGTATCTAAAGTAGAATTGGTTCTGTTCTATTAGCTGTATGCCACGCAAGATAGATGATAAAAGAAACTAGTCAAACAGGTTCTCTTAACGGAGAATTGGATTGCAAACACTGGTTTCTAACTGCGTTTACAATATTTAAACTTTAGTTTTTTGCAGTTTAGTAGGGAAAAAGGTACCTAGGTTAGGTTACGTACTTAATATATGCTATGCTTTACCCCTTACCCCCCTAATGTGCAAATATATAACCAAATTTTGTTTCTAAACTATTAAATTTTTATCATATTTTGTTTTATTTAATTAGCATTAACTGAACTTAACTTCTTGCATGGTTTACAGCTAATAGAACAATACCGTAGAATTTTACTAAACCTTTTTTTATTTATAAAAATGTACTATCTTAAACATTTTGGCAAACATAAGACACAAGTTATCAATATCATAGGCAGCGCGATAGCGCTGCCTAAGTAAAGAGCGATGTGGGCACAATGTATTATTTTTTTTTCTTTCTTCTCCATACCCGGGGACTTCGTGTCGAAGGAGCTGTCGTGGAAACTTCGAAAAGGGCTAATTCTTTTGGAAATTGGAGTGGCTAGTGTCCTTTTTAATAGTCAAAAGTGATTGGAGGGCAACTAGCCTCCCTCCACGCCCATCATTCCCCCAAACACATCCAATAAAAATTTTGAGATAGCTATTTTGTTCAGCGTAGTTGATTTCCAAATAGAATATATGTTTTTGCGGAGGACACTCCCCCACAACCCTCGGGGCAAGGATTTTAAGTTATGCCCTGGGGCCATATAGGGTTTTTATGGAAGGCGTTGTCGTAGAAACTTCAAAAAAGGCCCATTCGATTGAAAATTCAAAGGGCTAGTGCTCTTTTTAATAGTCAAAAGTGATTGGAGGGCAACTAGCCCCCCCCCACGCCCATCATTCCCCCAAACACATTCAATCAAAATTTTGAGATAGCCATTTTGTTCAGCTTGGTTGATATCCAAATAGAAGATACATTTTTGAGGAGGACACTCTCCCAAAACCCTCGGGGCAAGGGTTGTAAGTTATGCCCTGTGGGCATATAAGGTTTTTATAGAAGGCGTTGTGGTAGAAACTTCAAAACAGGCTCATTTCATTGGAAATTCAAAGGGCTAGTGCCCTTTTTAATAGTCGAAAGTGATTGGAGGGCAACTAACCCCCCTCTTACGCCGACCTTTTCCCCAAACACATCCAATCAAAATTTTGAGATAGCCATTTTATTCAACGTAGTTTTAAGTTCTGTAAATTAGGTCTTTGAGGATGACAACCCCCTCACAGTCCTCAGGACAAGGGTTGTAAGTTATGCCCTGGGGGCACATAAAATTTTTATAGAACGCGTTGTCGTAAAAACTTCGAAAAGGGCTCATTCCATTAGAAATTGAAATGGCTAGTGCCCTTTTTAATAGTCGAAAGTGATTGGAAAGCAACTAACACCACTTCCACGCCCACCATTTCCCCAAACACATCCAATAAAGATTTTGAGATAACAATTTTGTTGCACGCAGTTCAAAGTTCAGGAAATTATACCTTTGAGCAGGACACTCCCCCCATAGTCTTCAGGGCAAGGGTTATAAGTTATGCCCTGGGGGCATATAAGGTTTTTATTGAAATCTTTGTCGTAGAAACTTGAAAAAGGGCTCATTCGATTGGAAATTCAAAGGGCTAGTGCCCTTTTAACAGTCGAAACCCATTTGAGGGCAACTAACCCCTCTCTCACGCCCATCTTTTCCCCAAACACATCCAATCAATATTTTTGATAGCCATTTTATTCTACGTAGTTAAAAGTTTTGGAAATTAGGTCTTTAAGGATGACAACCTCTCCCCCCCCCTCACAGCCCTCTGGACAAGGGTTGTAAGTTATGTCTTGGGGCACATTAGGTTTCTATTGAAATCGTAGAAACTTCAAAAGGGTTCATTCAGTTGGAAATTGAAAGGGATAGTGCCTTTTTTAATAGTTGAAAGTGATTTGAGAGCGACTAACGCCCCTCTCACGCCCACCATTGTCCCAAACACATCCAATCAAAATTTTGAGATATCCATTTTGTTCAACGTAGTTGAAAGTTCTTGAAATTAGGTCTCTTAGGATGATAATCCCCTCAGAGCCCTCAGTGCAAGGGTTGTAAGTCATGCCCTTAGGGCATATAAAGATAATATAGAAAGTTGTTATAGAAAGTTGTAAGATTGGAAATTGAAATTGCCATTTTTAATAGTCAAAAGTGAGTGGAGAGTAATTAACCCCCTCTAACGCCCACCATTTCCCCAAAAACATTCAATCAAAGTTTAGAGATAGCCATTTTGTTCAACGCAGTTGAAAATTCTGGAAATTATGTATTTAAGGATGACAAACCCCCAGAGCCCCAAGGACAAAGGCTGTAAGTTCTGCCCAGGGGGTATATAAGGTTTTTACAGATAGAGTAGTCGTTAAACTTAAAAAGGGACTCATTCAATTCGAATTTGAGAGGGCTAGTGCCCTTTGTAAAAGTCGAAAGTGATTGGAGTGTAACTAACCCCTCTTTGCGATGACGTTCATCGCAAAAACATAAGTTGTTCCCACGAAAAGATTTTCGTTATTAATTAGAAAAAATTGAATTCAGAAAGCAATATATTTTCACCATTAGTACTGTTAAGGTTAGGGTAGCATCTTAAAAAATTTTCTACCTACAGAAACTCACAAAAAATGTATTTAAAAAAAGCGATTGTAAAAGTTAAATGATAATTTTTGTACATAAATTTCTGCGTGTTCATTTTGCAGACAAGAAAGCTCAACTTATTTCAAAGTAAAAATATATTTCCTTATTTTTATAATTATCTTTTTATACTCAAAATTCAATTAGCATTCCCCTTTTTCTGCTATAGTTCAAATATTTGAATTGAACTTATACAGAACATATTACTTTCAATGGTCCTGTAATCAAATTTAAAATGATATTCAAGAAACTTCAAACTACTGTTGAAGTTCAAACCGTGTTGATTGATATAGCCTGTTTACGGTAAAAATTACTTTTTTTCTACTGAAAAGTACATAAATCTTAATAATTTCAAGAATTTGTTGGAATTCAATAAGCAAGTCACAATTCCAACAGAAAAATTGTATTTTTTTTTACTTGTTTGAATTCGAGCAAAACATTTTGTTGGAAATCAATTACTTTTTTTTACAGTGCAGCTTTTCCACTTGAGACACGACACCAAAAGTGCCGTTTTTAGTGCCATTTGAACTTGATGATAGTGGAATTTATATGAAAGACGTAGATATGTACAATATCTTTTATATGAGCTATAAAAGATCTACCAACGATGTTCTGGTAGCCTCTAGTGCCACCTTTTGAGAAATAGCCCAAAAATTGTCATTTTAGTGCCATGTGGCGCTTGCAGATGGCAGAATTTATAAAAAGCAGGTAGATATGAGAAATAGCTTCTGAATGAGCAATTAAGAGTCTCTTTATGATGTTCTGGTAGCCCGCAAGACCTGTTGAAAAAAAAAAAACCGGAGACAGATCAGTGCTACCGATGCCAAAAAGTGATTTTCCTTGTTGTTCAGGGAGGGGGACTGTAACTTCCCTGTACAAGGTTTGGACCATGTCGATTCCATTAGTACACTTTTCATTTTGATACGACGCCATTTTCGAGGGGTGTGATGCTTTTTTTCGAAATCAACATAAATTTCTTTTCGCAATAAACTTTTACTTTTAAGGCGAACCGAAATAATAATTAATGTTCCTGAGTCAGTGTCAGATGGAATTTTTTTTTTCACTAGGCAGTTTTTTTCAATACGCGTCCTTTAACTTTTAGTTACTATGGGCTGTGGTTCGGTCTTTACTAGGTTGCAGCTGCCGCTGCAGCCATGATACCTTGCCGGGACATGTTTTAAAAAAATGAGCCTAGAAAATGACTGAAAAAAAAACAACAGTGGATACCGATATTCCCGATACGATATATGTGATACCAATACGCACGATACCGATACGCGCGATATCGATACGCCCAATACAACATACAGCCCTTCCCCAGGGACTATGGAGGGCCATATTATCATCAAAACCATATATATTGGACCTTTGCACTATGTTAAACAAAATGGCTATCTCAAAATTTTTATAGAGCTAGTTGGGGGGAGGGGGGCTATTTGCACTCCGATCTTTTTGGTCACTTAAAAAGGGCACTTAAAAATTTAATTCCCTTTCGAATGAGCTATTACACACCTCTCTGTGATGCTCTTGCCACCCCTAGCCCTTCTAGAAAAAAAAGAAAGAAAAAAAAAGGGACAGATCAGTGCTACCCGTACAAAAAGTCATATTCCTTGGTGTTCAAGGTGGGGGACTGTAATTATCCTACAAAACGTTTTCGACCATGCTGATTCCGATGGTGCACTTTTTATTCGATTTCACGCCATTTTCAAGGGGTTACGGGTTCTTTTGCGAAATCAGCATAAATTTTCTTTTCGCAATAAACTTTTATTTCTAAGATTAACTGAAACAATAGTTACAATTCCTGATTCAGTGTTAACTGGCTATTTTTTCTCACTAGACAGTTTTTGAAAACACATTTTCAACTTTTGATTACTATGGGCTGTGTTTCGCTCTTTACTAGGTTGCAGCTGCCGCTGCAACCATGATGAAAAATAAAAATCGAACTGTTATAGTTAAACTTACCGATTATACGGGACTAAGCGTAATAATTACAATCAATCTGAAGTTTATTGAAAGTAATATTTATTTATTGAGTGAAATAAGGGGAACATTCTGCCCAGGTTTTGTGTTTGTTCGCTTGTTTTGGCTTTCGGCCTATTTTGCAAAATTTCTGCTAAATGGGGGGACGCAAATGCCATTACCGAATGCCAGTTGGGGGGGGGGTGTGCTCCCCCCCCCACCCCCGCAGGACGCCCCTGACTACTGCTCCTACTACTACAACTACTACTATGATACTAGCAATGTTAAGGCTAAGTATAGGAAGGAGAAAATTTGAGAGAATATTGTGGGTAAATTTGAACTAAATCAAAACACACTATATACATGAAGATTGTCAAAAGGGCGTATCTCATGAATGGATTTGGGTGTTAAGTTGAAACTTTCAATGAATGCTTAAAGAGAAGCATTCATTGTCCAAAGCATTCATAGACCAAAAGGCAATATGTGCAGGCTACTATTAATACTACTACAACTGTTACTTTTACTACCACTACTGCTACTACTACTTCAACTACCACTTCTGTTGCAACTACTACTAAGGCTTACAGCATTGAGATAAAAATTTCAGCAAGTGGGGAGAGGGAATTTAAACTAAATTAAAACTATGAATATACAGGCCATTAAAATCGCACATCGACAATGTCGCATTAACGGCTAATTGTATTAATTTGACATTTCCAGGGTTTGATGAGGCAGTGGTGGATCCAGGAGGTGAGGGGGGCGCCCCCCCTAACGTAGTCTAAAGTAGTGTTATTTACTTAACTACCGCAAGATTGCGTCAATTAAACTTGCTCCTAACGCAAGTTTATTGGATCAACCTATTTTGCCCCCCTCCCCCCAAAAAAAATCCTGGATTCACCCCTGTGACGAGGGGGATATTCAACTCACCAAAAGGCAATATGCTAATACTAGTGTTTCTACTAGTACGAGCGCTATTACGGTTAATTCTACAACTAATCCTACGACTATTACTACTGGTACCACTACTACTGTGACTGAAAAATAAAAAAATGACCGTGGATTGGCAGTTTAATATATATATATATATATATATATATATATATATAATATATATATATATATATATATATATATATATATATATATATATATATATATATATATATATATATATATTATATATATATATATATATATATATATATATATATATATATATATATATATATATATATATATATATATATATATATATATATATATATATATATATATTTACTGATATTTATTCCTTAAAGTTTGAGTATTTTTTTATTTATTAAAGTAAAAAAGAGAAAACATTTTAAGTTAATTTTTACTCGTTTTGAGTTGGACTTGGTTACTTATTGTAATTTCTGTTCGTTTTGAGTTTTATTTATTTATTGATGGTGATTTGTGGACTTGTGGTAGTTTTATGAAGGTTATTTGACTTTATTTCAGCTCATTTTTGGCTTAGTGGAGCTCTTTACTTTTCTTTCAAAAACTTGTTTTGTGGAAAAAGTTTTTAAATTAATTTCTGTTCGTTTTTTATTGACAAAGTCTTTGTCATGGAAAAATAATATTTATATCTTTTCGGTTTTCTTTCTGTAAGAATCCATTGTGTGGCTTGCTATTTATATGTTGGAGAAACTTTTTCAGCAATTTTTAATCCTGACAGAAATAGTATTGTTTAATTTAAGTTAATACCTCCTCAAGTTAACATAAAAAATAAAACTTAATTACATTCCCCAAAAATTCTATCTATTCTCTTTGACAACCTGGATATTACTACTACTACTGCTAACAACTCACCGCAGCACCAAGCCGCCTGAGGCCAACACAGCTACGCACGCTCCTCCTCCACCCCAATTTATTCAAAGCCTCCCTTTTTACATCCGCCCACGAAGTTCCCATTTCCTTTAAATCTTTCTTTATGACGTCCTCCCACCCCAGACGAGGAAAACCTGATTTCCGTTTAGCCCTAGACGGTTGACCGAAAAGAACAATCTTCGACAATCTGTCATCCTTCATCCGCACAACGTTCCCTAGCCACCTCAACCTTTCTTTCATTATAGCCCTAGAGAGAGGTATTGAACCACATTTTTCGTATAGCCTATTGTTTGAAATACGGTCATTCAACCGGGTACCCAGAACAATCCTTAAGCAATTTCTCTGGAAAACATCTAGCAAATCTTCATCCACTTTTGGGAGCGTCCATGCTTCAGAGCCATATTTGACCACTGTCATCACTGTAGCTTCTAATATTCTAATCTTGGTTTGCAGATTTATCTTCCTATTCTTCCAAACTTTTTTTAACTGTGAAAAAACACCCTGAGCCTTCGCTATTCTACTTTTAACATCTTCACTGCTCCCACTATCTTTACTAATAATGCTACCAAGGTAAGTGAAGCTGCCCACCTGATGAATCTTTTCATTACCCAACGTCACCTTTTCTTCTTCACTTATTCCTAGCCTTAGTGACTTAGTCTTCTTAACATTAATTTTCAAACCTATTCTAGCATCCTGAACTCGCAAACCACTGAAACTTCATTCATTTTGTTCTCACTTTCATCTAGGATGCTTAAATCATCAGCATAATCTAAGTCCAGGAGACTTTTTCCTCCCCACTTGATTCTGTGGTATCCCATTGCCTTTCCTGTGCTCCTTAAGACAAGGTCCATCAAAATAATCCATATAAAGGGAGATAGAACACAACCCTGCTTAACTCCTGATTTAACACAAAACCAGCTGCTAACCTCACTTCCTACCTTAACTGCAGCAGTGTTATTCTCGTACATATCACTAATCACTTTAATGTATTTGTCTGGTATACCATACAAGGATAAAACCTTTACTGAAGCTCTTCTATCAACAGAATCGAACGCTTGCTCATAATCTATAAAACCGAGGACCAAAGGTGTTTGAAAACTCAGGCACTTCTCAACTGTTAACCTAAGTGTGAAAATTTGGTCGACTCGTCCTCTACCTTTTCTAAAACCGCACTGTTCTTCTCTTAAAAATTTGTCTACGGCATCTCTCAGTCTAAAAAGTATGATATTACTAAGTAATTTACTGCCTACAGAGACCAGACTAATGCCTCGATAATTACCACACTCACTTTTATCACCTTTCTTATAAAGTGGCTTAATTAAGGTTTTTCTAAAATCGTTAGGTACTTCCCCTTTTTCAAAAATCATATTCCTTATTCTACAGTAACTTATTTCTAACCTCAAAGCCACCATATTTAAAAAACTCATTTACCACCCTATCAGCACCTGGAGGCTTATTATTTTTTAATTATTTTAGTACTGTCGCTAATTCTTCCTCACAAAAGAAATATTCCCTCACATCCAAAGTATCACAAACTTTTTCATTTTCCTTTTTATCTTTTCCTGCAGCTCTATCTCAGTTAAGCAAATTATCAAAATGTTCGGCCCATCTCTCTTTAGTTTTTTCCTTATCGGTAATTGCGGCCCCATTTCTATCTTTAACTGGGCCAAGTCTGGATTGACTACTCCCCCTCAATTTGTTAACATGCCAGTGCAATATTTTACTATTATGCCGCTTAGCTAGATCTTCCAGATCCTCGGCAATTTTATCCATGGCCTCCACTTCATACCTCATTAGTTCATATTTTAATGCTTTCTGCGCTTTCTTTACATTCCTTTTGTTTTCATATTATGTATCACTCATATAATTCTTGTACAAGTCCTTTCTCCTTTCTATTAAACATAAAGCTTTTTCACTAATATTCTTAGCTGCAGTTCTACCTTTCTCCCTTTAGCCACCTTCAGCAGCTTCACAAACTATTTTTATAAAATTATTCCAACCATCTTCCACATTATCAAATTTTAAACTCTCAAGTTTAGTATTCAACTGTTCCTGGAAAGTTTCCCTCAAATTCTCATCATGGAGTCTATCAACATCATAACTTCCCGGGGAGTAGTTACCCTTCCGATATTTCAGCTTTAAATTAACCCTTGACACTACTAGACGGCAATCTTTATTTTTAACATCAATAACGGCACTCCTATATACCCTAGTATCTTGTATTGATCCTGCCAGTCTTCGGTTTACTATAACATAATCAATAAGGTTTGATGTCTTACCGTCAAGTGAATACCATGTTAACTTATGAGCCATACACTTGCACTCTTTTGATTTATTTAAATTACAAGAGCAGAAGTAGTAATAGTAGATGTCCCCAAAGTTTCAAATTAATACCCCTAGTTGTTCTGGATATATTGCTGAGGTTTCTTATTGGCAACCATACACACAGTGTCTTCTGATTTAGCTTCAAAACAGTATTTAGTTTTAAAGCATAATGAGCCAATTTCATAACTGTGGGGGGCTGACATACCTAGTATCCCTAGAGACATAGCTGCTTGACTGTTCTGCTATGCTGAACAAAATGACTGTCTCAAAATTTTGATTGGAATTCATTGGAAAATAATTGGGCTTGGGAGGAGGGTCCTCCAATAATGGGCATGGGAAAATAATGGGCTTGCTTGCCCTACAATCTCTTTTTATTCTTAAAAAGGGCACTAGAACTTTCAATATTGAATCGAATTAGAATTAGTTTAACTATATTTCTAACTATTATAGAGCGGCACTGCCTATGATATTGCTTATATGCCCTTTCAGAAACCTGTATGCATATAGTTTTTTGTTTAATTGAAACTCTTCCTAGACGTTCCCTAAAAGGTTCACCTTAATACCCTTAGTGTCATTGGTTACAGTAACTTTAGTGGTAGTACTAATAGTGGGCTATATATATTGCCTTTTGGTGATTGGAACATAATTCTCATCAAGTCCTGTAAGTTTCGACTTAATTTAATTAGCCGTTGCTATGATATTGCTGATATATCCGTTTATTAACCTGTATATTTTCATGCTTTTGTGATTTTCATCTTAATTACCTTAGCCTGACAAGTAGTTGCAACAGAGGTAGTAGTTGAAGTACCGGCAGTAATACTTGTAGTAAATGTAGCACCGGTAGTAACATTTGCAGCAGCATGCAAATATTGCCTTTTGGTCAGTTGATCTTCCCCTTTAAGCGTTTTCCGAAACCTTCGACTTGGTGCTCAAAGCCATTCTTGAGATACGCTCTTTTGACAATTTGCATGCACATAGTATCTTTTGATTTAATTTAAATTTCACCTCAATATTTTAAATGCAGTACTGTGGTTGTAGTGGAAGTAGTGGAAGCAGTAGTAGGGTGGTAGTTATAGTAGTAGTAGAAGTAGCGCACAAATATTACCTTTTGGTCAATTGGTAATTTCTCTTATCATTTCCTGAAAGTTCAAAATTAATACACTCAGTCATTCCTGAGTTACGTCCTTTTGACATCCCTTATACACACATAACATGTTTTGACTTAGTTCAACGCTCCCCTCAACCTACTCTGAAAGGCTCATCTGAATGCCCTTTGTCTTTTTGGAAAGTAGAGGTCAAGCATGCATACCTTTCTCAATAGCATATAATATATGTAAACAGTGAACGCATTGCCTAGCCTACATCCCTTGTTCTGGGGGCTGTGAGGGGGTTGACGTTCCCAAAGGCGTAATTACACGATCTTTCAACAATGCTGAAAAAAGTAGACGTCTCAAAATTTTGATTGGAGGTTTATTTTAGAAAATGATAGTCATGGGAAGGGTGCTGGTTTCCCTCAATTCACTTTTGGCTCTTAGAAAGAGGACTATAACTTCCAATTTCCAATCAAATCAGCCCTATCCAAAGTTTATAAGACCACCCTTTCCCTAAAAACCTTATATGCCTTCGGGGCATAGCTTACAACCCTTGCCCTCGGGTTATCTCAAAATTCCTATTGGATGCATTTGGGGAAAACAAGACGTGGTGTGGGGCTAGTTGTCCTCCTATCACTTTTGACTCTTCAAAAAGACACTAGGACTTCTGATTTCCAATTGAATGAGCCACTTTTGGAGTTTATACGACCAGCCTTTCCATAAGAACCTTAATTGTTAAAAATGGGCAACTAATATAACTTATACCCTGAGGGCCGTGGAAGGTTGGTTATCCCCAAAGACATAATTACTAGATGTTTTAAATACACAAAACACAATAATTATCTCAAAATTTTGATTTGATGTGTTTAGGGAAATGATGGGTAAGGGGGGAGGGGGTTGTTGGCTGACCTCCAATCACTTTCGACTGTTAAAAATGGCACTAGAACTTTCAATGTTCAATCGAATTAGCCCTTTTCGAAGTTTCTACGAAAACTCCTTCTATACGAAGCGCCCTGGCCTAAAAAATATATGTATTTACATATATAAATAACATATTGTGCCCACATCGCTCTTTAGTTAAGCAGCGCTATTTTGCTGCCTATATCCAGGATCAAACATGCCCTCGTTTCTTAATAAAATTATTTGGAAAAAAACTACGTTTTCTAAAGAGTTGAAGAGGGTGAGTCAAAAGTTCGAACCTTAAAACGTACAGGGATTAGGAGGTACAGTTGGGGGGCTGCCGCCCCCCCCCCCCCAACCCCCCGCTTTCGCAGCCTTTAAATAAAAAAAAAAGTTTTTTAAACTGAAAGTAAGGAGCGACATTAAAACTTAAAACGAACAGAAATTATTCCGTATATGAAAGGGGCTGTGCCCTCCTCAACGCCTCGCTCATTACGCTAAAGTTTGACTTTCTCACAACTCTTTTTTTTAAACAATAAAAACTGTACCTCCTAATCCCTGTACGTTTTAAGGTTCGAACTTGTGACTCAGCCTCTTTAACTTTTTAGAAAACGTAGTTTTTTCAAATAATTTCTGCAAATTTTTGGAAAGTTTATTACTTATTATTGCTTGACTAACTATTATCTGATCGTGTCAGGAGTTAAAGTTGGGGGGCTGCCGCCCCCCCAAACTCCCCGCTCTTGAAGATTCTTGTGTTAAGGCTTTTAATTCCTGAATACTCAAATCAAATGCACAGTAAGATTTTCTTTTTTCAACTTGTCTTCGAGCATGCGGGTATACGGCATGTTATCAAAGCAGTGGAGACTTACCTGTAACCTGAAGGCCGACTGTTATATTCTTCTGGAGACGCCTGTTGAGCCGAAGGATTTAATAGATTGGATTTAAAAAAGAAACTGAGTTTCTTTTTTAAACTTTAAATTCAATATATAAAAAATTTCCTCTGACGGGGAATCGAACACGGATCTTCCGCCTGACAGTCAGGAGTAGCGACCACTGTACCACAGAGACAATTGTTAAATTATTTTTAGTCTCTGGAATCTATTTTTGACGCAAACAAATCCCCACAAAACTTGATATTTGGTTTTTGGAAAACAGGGAGGGAGTGATCGGATTGAGCTGAAATTTCGAGGATAAGCTCCCAGGCCCCAGGAAAGCTTATCCTCTAAATTTCAGCCCGATCGGACAACGTTAAAGGGGGGCTATGGTGGGAAAATTTAACATGGGCTCTTATAGGAAAACGAGGTTTTTCGTAAATGTAAATTCGGGGATAATTTTTTCGGTCTGAAAATATCAAAAGGCCCTAACAGGTCGAATTCCGCTTCGAATGAGTCCTCATTCACCCGGATCCGTTGCCAACTGTGGCCTGTATGCGTGGCTAATAAAAAAAGAGAAATAAACATTAAGTGGCTATATCTGGTTTTTGGAAAACAGGGAAGGAGTGATCGGATTGAGCTGAAATTTCGAGGATAAGCTCCCGGGCCCTAGGAAAGCTTAATAAAAAAAGAGAAATAAACATTAAGTGGCTATATCTGGTTTCTGGAAAACAGGGAAGGAGTGATTGGATTGAGCTGAAATTTCGAGGATAAGCTCCCGGGCCCTAGGAAAGCTTAACGTCTAAATTTCAGCCCGATCGGACAACGTTAAAGGGGGGCTATGGTGGGAGGGTCAAAACTTCCGGCCCAGTTTACCCCATGAAGAAAAAGTCGGAGGAGGATGAAATTTTGCACGTTTCTTAGTTTGAGCTTGGGCTACAAAATGCAATCACCGCCGTCTCTCTGCGACCTCTAGGACCGGAAATCACTTAACATTGTGGTGGGTCGCCTCTTTAAAGAGGCACAAGTGTGCCTCCTTGAAACGTTATATGTTAAGAATAAGCAGCTTACATAACTTACATCCTTTACATCGGAGGCTGCGCGAGGAGGGGGGGTGTTAAACCCGGAGGCCTAGTTATTGAAAATTTGGACTAGTTTGAATAAAATAGCCATTTCAAAATTTTGATCGGATGGATTTTGGTAAAAAGGGCGTGGGAGGGAGATGGTTTCCCTCCAATCACTTTTGAATCTCAGAAAGGGCACTGGAACTTTTGATTTCCTATTGGATCCACCCTCTCAAAAGTTCATACGACCACCTTTCCTATAAAATCCTTACATCTTAAATATGGGCAACTAGTATAGATTACAGCCCTTGTCCTGGGGGCTGGAAGGGGGGTTGTCAAGCCCGAATCTGACCTTTGGACCGTTTTGAACAAAATGGCATTTGCTCGGATGCGTTGGGAGGAAAACGGTGTGGGTGGTGGCTTGTCACCCTCCAATTACTTTTGACTCTTAAAACGGGCACTTGAGCTTTTATTTGCAATCGAATGAGCCCCCCGCCCCCCAAAGTTTATGCGGCCATCCCTTCCATATGAAGTGCCTATAGGAAAAAATAAATAAATAATAATACGTTGAGCCCTTATGGCTCTTTATTATAGGCAACGCTATAGCATTGCCTCTGACTTAAACAGGTGAGTAGGACTTTCAATTTTCTTTCTAATGAACCTCTGAAATTGTTCTGGAGGATTTTCCGGCTGGGGGGACGTCTAGATCCGTTTTACCTATTGCTTCTAAACTTTCATTCTTTCTTTTAATTTACTTATGCTATCGCCTAAGCGGACCTTTCACGGTGCGTGCACTTGGGGCAAGGTATGGTAATGCCATTAATTTCTACAATCGTTAGTTATTGGTTCTACAAAGTTTTTGAAATATTTTTTTGTAATATAATGGGCTATAGGGCTATAATGAAAGAAAGGTTGAAGTGGCTAGGGTTCGTTATGTGAATGAAGGATGCCATATTGCCGAAGATTGTTCTTCTCGGCCAACCACCTAGGCCTAAACGGAAAGTAGATCGTCCTCGTCTGGGGTGGGAGGATGTCATAAAGAAAGGTTTAAAGGAAATGGGAACTTCTTGGGAGGATGTAAGAGGGAGGATTTGAATAGATTGGGATGGAGGAGGAGCGTGCGTAGCTGTGTTGGCCTCAGGTGGTTTGGTGCTGCGATGAGTTGTAAGTAGTAGTAGTAGCAGTTTGCAGTTTTCTGAGACGGAGAAGAAGTGGAAGCGCCACTTTTTATGTACATGAAATCCTTCTGTTATCGACGATAACGAAAGTCATGGTTCGTCGCTGCTGAATTTGTGCTATCATTGTCTCTGGGCATGGCATTGCATTGGGACTGTTTAGGAATGACGGGATTTCCCTGAAATGCTAACTAAGATTTTGCCTTGTCCTGCTATATCCCAGTGAGACTGATGTCTGCCTGGTAATAGGGGAGCCCGAGTTCAAACTAAGCTTCAGCATCCCACTGTAGGGCCCAGAATTTGGTTCTGGTGTTGAGATTTTGCGAATGTGTCCCCGCACAAATCCAAACGACAAGAAGAAGAAATTGGACCTCGCGGCTTTTGGGTCCTCTAGCCTTGCTTGGCCTCTAGAAAAGTGTTCATATGCTAAAATGGCCCTGCTGAAACATCCCACGAGCTACATGATATATTGTTGTTTTTGGCAACATCAGGAATTTTTAAACCATTTGCCTCAATGCTTTTGGGTCCCTTATCCTTGTTTGGTCTATGAAACTCGTGTATTATGATGGCTGTACTTTAATCAATTAATAAATGCTTTATTCTAGCTTTTGGCTACAGCTGGATTTTTTTTTCCAACATCAAAATTTTTCCACATCAAAATTTGACCTACTGAAATAAAAATTCTAAAACTCTGACTCTGATATTGACTTCCTTTTTATGAAGTTAAATATCAAAGGGTTTACTTAATGAGATCTTTAAGCAATTACTAGATAAGAATTTAAAGTTCAAGTGACTAAATATCAACTTAAATAATGTAAAAAGAACTAACGATAATTTAGATAAGCAAATACTGAAGTTGAAAAAAAATCTACTAGATATTTTTGCTCTTCAAGAATAGTGGTACGCTATAATGTTGCCAATGAGTTGGCTTCGTTTCACGCATCAGCTGACCGGTCGTTGAAGAAACTATCTGGAAAGGAACACAGGTTGCAGGGAGAGTCACAAATTTCAAGTTAACCTTGTATAGATATTAATTAAAAAAAACTTTTTCCACAAAATAAGTTTTTCAAAGAAAAGTAAAGAGCTCCATTAAACAAAAAATTAGGAAAAATAAAATCAAATAATCTACCAAGCTCAAAACTACCACAAATGAGCATCGATAAATAAATGAAACCCAAAACAAACAGAAATTACAATAAATAACCGAGTCAAACTCAAAACGAGCAGAGAATAACACGAGTAGAGCTCAAAATTCCTATGTCTTCCAAAGGCCAGAACATAATTTGCTCTTTAGTGAAAGAAATATAAATGTTTTCACTTTTATAACTTTAATAAATCAAATAATTTTAACATTTTGATTACTAAATATCAGTATATGTATATTAAACTGACAATGCATATTCATTTGTATTTTTTCAGTAAAGTGCAAATTTTGTTCTGGCCTTGGGAAGGCACAGGGGTTTTGCACCCAAATTATGTTAATTTCTGCTCGTTTTGAGTTTGACTCAGTTTTTTATTGTAATTTCTGTTCGTTTTGGGTTTCATTTATTTATCGATGCTGATTTGAGGTAGTTTCGAGCTTGGTAGATTATTTAGATTTTATTTTTGCTAATTTTTTGTTTAATGGAGTTCTTTACTTTTCTTTGAAAAACTTATTTTGTGGAAAAAGTTTTTCTAATTAATTTCTGTTCGTTTTATATTGACATAGTCTTTTCAGGGAAAAAGAAAATAACACTTTAAATCTTTTCGTTTTTTAAGACTTTATAGTTTGGCCTGCTATTTGTTTGCTGGAGAAAATTTTTCAGTAATTTTTAACAACATACACCCTTTCAAAAATCTGGACATAAATAGTACTGTTTAACTTAGTTTCATACCTCCTCTAGTTGACCTGAAATGGAAAACTTGTTACCATTAGCAAAAAAATCTGTTTACTTTCTTTGATAGCTTGGATACACTAACACTATTTTGATTTGGTTAAATTTTAAGATCAGAAGTAGCCTCGAAAGTTTGAACATAATACCCTCAGTCATTCTTGGGATACTGCTGAGATGCCTTATTGGGAATTAGCATTATCACAGTGCATTTTGATTTAATCTTAAGGCAACATTTAGTTTTTAAACATAATGGGTAAATGGGAAGGTGGGAGTGGAAGGGGTATTAGTTGCCCTCCAACCACTTTCAACAATTAAAAAGGGCATCAGCCCTTTTTATTTTCAATCAAATGAGCCCCTTTCGAAGTTCCCACGACAACTCCTTCGATACGGAGTGCCCTGGTCTATACAACAACAAAAAATATTACTAATCACTCTCGACTATTAAAAAGGGCACTAGCCCTTTGAATTTCAAATCGAATGAGCCCTTTTCTGAAGCTTCTACGACAACACCTTCTATAAAACCTTATATTCCCCCAGGGCATAACTTAAAACCCTTGCCCTGAGGGTTGTGGCGGAATATCCTCCTCAAAAACATATTTTCTATCTGTAAATCAACTACACTGAACAAAATGGCTATCTCAAAATTTTTATTGGATGTGTTTGGGGGAATAATGGGCGTGGGGGGGATAGTTGCCCTCCAATTACTTTCGACTATTAAAAGGGCACTAGCCCTTTGAATTTCCAATCGAATGAGCTGTTTTTGAAGTTTCTACAATAATCCTTCTATAAAAACATTATATGCCCCCAGGGCATAACTTAAAACCCTTACCCTGAGGGTTGTGGGGAATTGTCCTTCTCAAAAATATATTTTCTATCTGGAAATCAACTAGCCTACGCTAAACAAAATGGCTATCTCAAAATATTGATTTGATATGTTTAGGTAAATGGTGGACGTGGGGGGGGCTAGTTGCCCTCCAATCACTTTCGACTATTAAAAAGGGCACTAGCCCTTTGAATTTCCAATCAAATGAGTCCCTTTTGAAGTTTCTATGACAACGACTTCTACAAAAACTTTATATACCCAAGGATATAACTTAAAACCCTTGCCCTGAGGGTTGTTGGGGAGTGTCCTCCTCAAAAACATATTTTCTATGTGAAAATCAACTACGCTGAACAAAATGTCTATCTCAAAATTTTGATTGGATGTGTTTGGGGGAATGATGGCCTGGGGGAGGGGCTAGTTCCCCTCCAATCACTTTCGACTATTAAGAAGGGAATTAGCCCTTTGAATTTCCAATCAAATGAGCCTGTTTTGAAGTTTCTACGATAACGCCTTCTTATAAAAACCTTATATATCCCCAGGGCATAACTTAAAACCCTTGCCCTGAGGGTTGTGGGGGAGTGTCCTCCTCAAAAACATATTTTCTATCTGGAAATCAACTAGCCTAAGCTGAACAAAATGGCTATCTCAAAATTCTTATTGGATGTGTTTGGGGGAATGATGGGAGTAGGGGCTAGTTGCCCTCCAATCACTTTCAACTATTAAAAAGGGCACTAGTCCTTTGAATTCCAAATCGAATGAGCCTGTTTTGAAGTTTCTACGACAACGCCTTCTATAAAAACCTTCTATGCCCCCAGGGCATAACTCAAAACCTTTGCCCTGACGGTTGTGGAGGAGTGTCCTCCTCTTCCAAACTAGCCCTTTGAATTCCCAATCGAATGAGCTTGTTTTGAAGTTTCTATTACAACGGCTTCTATAAAAACCTTATATGGCCCCAGGACATAACTTAAAACCTTGCCCCGAGGATTGTGGAGGAGTATCCTCCTAAAAAGATATTTTCTGTCTGGAAATCAGCAACGCTGACAAAATGCCTATCTCAAAATTTTGATTGGATGTGTTTGGGGGAATGATGGGCGTTGGGGGAAGGGGGGCTAGTTGCCCTCCAATCACTTTTGACTATTAAAAAGGGCACTAGCCCTTTGAATTTCCAATAGAATGAGCCTGTTTAGAAGTGTCTACGACAACGCCTTCTATAAAAGCCTTATATGCCCCCAGGGCATAACTTAAAACCCTTGCCCCGAGGGTTGTGGGGGAGTGTCCTCCTCAAAAAGATATATTCTATCTGGAAATAAGCTACGCTGACAAAATGCCTGTCTCAAAATTTTGATTGGATGTGTTTGGGGGAATGATGGGTGTGGAGGGGGGCTAGTTGCCCTCCAATCACTTTCGACTATTATAAAGGGCACTAGGCACTCCAATTTCCAATCAAATGAGCCCTTTTTGAAGTTTCTACGATAACTCCTTCGATGCGAAGTGTCCGGGTATGGAGAAAAAAAAACATTGTGAGACAGCGCTAGCGCGCTGCCTATGAAATGGTAGGCCTGAGAGGGGCGTTAGTCGCTATCCAATCACTTTCAACTATTAAAAAAGGCACTAGCCCTTTCAATTTCCAATTGAATGAGCCCTTTTGAAGTTTCTAAGACAACGCTTTCAATAAAAATTTTGTATGTCTCCAGGGGATAACTTACAACCCTTGCCCTGAGGGCTGCGGGGGGAGCGGTTGTCATCCTTAAAGACCTAATTTCCAAAATTTTCAACTACGTTGAAAAAAATTCCTATCTAAAAATTTTGATTGGATGTGTTTTGGGAAAAGGTGGGCGTGAGAGGGGGGTTAGTTGCCCTCAAATCACATTCGACTATTAAAAAGGGTACTAGTACTTTGAATTTAAAATCGAATGAACCCTTTTTCAAGTTTCTACGACAAAGATTTCAATAAAAACCTTATATGCCCCCAGGGCATAACTTATAACCCTTGCCCTGAGGGTTGTGGGAGAGTGTCCTCCTCAAAAATCTGTTTTCTATCTGGAAATCAACTACCCTGAACAAAATGGCTATCTCAAATTTTTTTTTGGATGTCTTTGGGGGAATGATGGGTGTGGGAGGGGAGCTAGTTGCACTCCAATCACTTTCGACTATTAAAAAGGGCACTAGCCCTTTGAATTTCCAATCGAATGAGCCTGTTTTTAAGTTTCTACGACAACGCCTTCTTTAAAAACCTTATATGCCCCTAGGGCATAACTTAAAACCCTTGCCCTGAGGGATATGGGGGAGTGTCCTCCTCAAAAACATATTTTCCATCTGGAAATCAACTACGCTGAACAAAATGGCTATCTCACAATTTTGATTGGATGCGTTTGGGGGGATGATGGGCGTAGGAGGGGGGCTAGTTGCCCTCCAATCATTTTCGACTATTAAAAAGGGTACTAGCCCTTTGAATTTCCAATCGAATGAGCCTGTTTTTAAGTTTCTACGACAACGCCTTCTATAAGAACCTTATATGCCCCCAGGGCATAACTTAAAACCCTTGCCCTGAGGGTTGTGGGGGAGTGTCCTCCTCAAAAACATATTTTCTACTTGGAAATCAACTACCCTGAACAAAATGGCTATCTCAAAATTTTGATTGGATGTGTTTGGGGGAATGATGAGCGTGGGGAGGGGCTAGTTGCCCTCCAATCACTTTCGAATATTAAAAAGGGTACTAGCCCTTTGAATTTCCAATCGAATGAGCCTGTTTTGAAGTTTCTACGATAACACCTTCTATAAAAACCTTATATGCCAACAGGGCATAACTTAAAACCCTTGCCCTGAGGGTTGTTGGGGAGTGTCCTCCTCAAAAACATATGTTCTATCTGGAAATCAACTACGCTGAACAAAATGTCTATCTCAAAATTATGATTGGATGTGTTTGGGGTTATGATGGGCATGGTGGGGGGGGGTAGATTCCCTCTAATCACTTTCGACTATTAAAAAGGGCGCTAGCCACTCCAATTTCAATCGAATGAGCCCTTTTTGAAGTTTCTACGACGACTCCTTCAAGGTGCCCGGTTATGGAGAAAAAAAAAACACATTGTGCCCACGCCGTTCTTTACTTAGGTAGGGCTAGCGCGCTGCCTATGATTTACAAGAGCCTATGGTACGAGCTTTCAGCTTCTTAAGAGGATTTGGAATTTTTCGCAGAACTACAGGCTCCCTTTTTAATGTTCTTCCAAGCCCTAAAAGGTTCGGAAACTGTCGAAATGTATCTTGCATTGACAGCAACCTATTCGTAGTGCACACTGCTTTAACTCTAAAAAACGGAATTTTTATACCAATAGATACATCAATAGAATCATATTTTTATGTTGATTTCAAATATATATGTTTCATTAAGCTTAGTCTTACCCATCAAAAGTTACGCACCTGAGAAAATTTGCCTTATTTTCGAAAAAAGAGGGGAAACAACCCCTAAAAGTCATAGAACATTAATGAAAATCACACCATCAGATTCAGCATTTCAGAAAACCTTACTATAGAAGTTTCAAGCTCCTATCTGCAAAAAGGTGGAATTTTGTATTTTTTGCCAGAAGAAAGATCACGGATGCGTGTTTGTTTGTTTGTTTGTTTTTTTCCAAGGGGTGATCGTATCGATCCAGAATATAAGTCCTAGAATATCATGAGAGGGCTCCTTCGAATGGAAATTAAAAGTTCTAGTGCTCTTTTTAAGCGACCAAAAAATTGGAGGGCAGCTTGGCTTCCTCCCACGCTCATTTTTTCTCGAAGTCCACCGATCAAAATTTTGAGATGAGTGCCAGGAGAAATGTGCAATCAAGATGATTGAAACGCAGATCAAGATGCGTTGCAATGTTGATGGTTTTGACCTGATGAAGGCTTATAAGCCCAGATTGCCTTTTCTTCAGTAAGGCTTTTTAAAGTTTCTCAGTGATAATCGACTTTCTGCCACAATTTCTAAGTACTAAATGGTGTTTTTAAATATTAAGTAAGGGTAGAGATTTCGAGGTGGAAGAATTAATTTCAGAAGAAATGAATATTATCGCTTTTACGGTAAGTTTCAACACCAGATTATACTTGAAGTAACAAACTATTATTCACTTCATATGCGAAGGAGGTCAACTTTGCCGAGAAGCGCAACTGTACATCTTCTTTGTTCCTTTTATTATTTTAGATTAAGCAACATTAGTGGAGAGCAACTTCCATTTTCCCAAAAATTTTCAGGAAATATTCTCGCCCTATTGACTCCGTCTGCCCCGTACTGTGTCTCCACTTACTTTGTCCCCATTTCTCGAAATCTCTACCACTTTGCATGGTCATGCTTTCTTATGCACAAGAACATGTTCTTGTCGAAGTGTTTGAATTAGTTGTTATTATTATGTACATACACCTTATTTTGGCTGGTTTTATGTATTTCTATTGTCTTGCGATGTTTTATGGCTAATGATTAGATTTGAAATTAAGTTTATTTAGATATATACGAAATGTTTGTCTGACTCGTAAAAACATAACAAAAATGGATATAAACAAATTTTTATGCGTTTTTTGAGGTTTTTTGTGTAACCCTTCCCCCCCCCATTCAAAAAAAATCTGAGTACCCCCCCCCCCCCCCCAGAAAAAAATCCTTGGTACGATCTTGGGGCACCCATAGTTTTCACATTTCGTGGTCGCAGTCAAGTGGCTTAAGAAATCAAATGCACTCTGAAGTTCGCTTGTACAAGGTCAACTTGGCACTGGTACTATATGGGGATAAGGGCTGGTGCTACCATTATCCAACAATTTGAATGCTATACCCACTAAGCGATATAGGTAAACTGTAGTGTTGCATCCCTTTAGACGGTTGTACTGGAAAGGGTCTATGTTATCTTTAGCTTGCTTTAGCAGTTAAGATGAAAGATTCCATAGCCTTGGTGAGGACTGACGGGATGGATATTGGTCGCAATTCACTAAAATAATTTGGAGCCGGGATTTTGGAAATAACTCTTAACATAAGTGTGTTTCCAGCACTGGGGAAAAACTATTTCAATAAAGCCCTAGCTAATGACATGTGCAATGGGCTTTGCGATGAATAAAGCACCTCCCGCATTGGGAGCTCTCCATAAAATGAGGAGCTCGATACTCTCAGTTTGCACAACTCTTTATTTACTTCATACTGAGAGACGGGAATTTCACATTCATCCGGACACTCAGAAAATAACTGCTCCACGTCATTATTTTCTAGAGCTGGGAAAGTCGACCGGATTTTGGTATAAAAAAAATGTATTAACGTTATTCGACACAACTTGAGTGCCGTCATCAGATACAATTCTGATGCAATATCACGTTTCCTGTTTATTACTTTTCACAGCAATCGATGCCACTTTCGTGGGTCTTTTGAGATAGCTGAGTCACTGAGGGACCGACCAAAGGCCTTCCGTGCGGCTAGACATTGGTGCACGATATTGTTTCATAGCGCTTCAGCTTAGGCACTGTCATTGAATATTAATATTTTTATGATTATTATTTATTTATCGTCAAAAAAGAGGTACAAACTCTTGTTATTTTCTCTAGATGTAACCTTTCTAAAATTATTTTTTACTTTTTGAAGTTTTTGCTCTGTTTTAATATCTTGTATGTTCACTGGAAGATACGAATTCAGCTCATCAAGGATTACAATAGTTCATAAAAAAGAAATAAATAATAAATAATCTTATCTAGTGGTGATGTCAAGTTTCAGTTTCTTTCCGCTAGAATGTATTGGAGTTTGTTTGCATTTAAACCTCTATGTCCGAAAAGCTCACTATATTGCTAACTTTCTAAATAAGCGATGAAACTTTGCAAATATTGTTCTGAAAATCGACATCTATCTTTCGATATTTCGTTCAGTATATCGATGTCAAGAATCTCCAAACATTACTTTATTCATTGCCGTAGAAACAGCACAATATCCACTTAAATATTCCTGATATTCTTTAAGTTTTAATTATAGGATGCATATAGCGAAAATTCCGTTTTCACATCACGCTTTCATTTGAAATCCGCTTTGTCTGAAGACGAGTTGTTATTTTTGTTTTGCACAGAGGATTCAAAATTATTTCAAAATTTTGACTGATTCAAAAGCTACCCTTTATTGAATTATTCTGTCTGTACCTGGCGCCAATTATTAGCCCTCGTTTATTAGTAGACTTCAGGGAGTGCTCACTCCTAATTGACAGCTCATCATTATTTCAAGCAATACTTAGCTTCTTCGTGAATTGCTACACGCTTTACAGTTACATAGCAACGTAAACATGACGAAGATAATATGCTACATCTTATTCTTTGATAAGATACTCGATTATGTTTTGTCTAAAAGGAAATAGGTTGGATAATGCATCTTTAAGTAGCTTTCGTTTACCTATGATTAAGCGAACATTAGGATTGCTATGCCTCTATTTGGGCTAAGAGGCTTATAATTGCATCGCTAAGTATAAAATAGATATGTAAAGTTTCCCAAACTTCCTCACCTTAGTAGGCTAATTTTGAGGAGTGAGGTATGCATACAGGGTGGGGAGCAGTGGCGTAAATTCGTTAAAATCCTGGGGGGGGGGAACAAAGTTGGGGCCAATTTTCCCAAATCAAGTGAAAATGACACTGAAAACTGAAAAACGAGTCATATAGCAATAACAAAGGCAAGGATATACTAAAGAAAACTGATTCGTTTCTGTGGATGATTGAATTATGCCGGCTTACTTAGTTTTGACAAGATTTTGGGGGAACTAAATTTCAGCTGGGGGGAAAACTAGGGTCTGGGGGCAAACTGAAGTCTGGGAGGGGTCATTGCTCCCCTGTCCCATAGAAAATTACGTCCCTGGTGGGGAGCCTTCCACCCAAGATTGTACGATCCACTTTTATTTATTATATTTTCCTCACAATTAACTTTTTTGCGTTTTCTATTTTTGTGCGATTAATCACACCTTTCGAAATATTTTCAGGCCCTCCTGGAATACAATTTCGTGTACGTTCCTGCTAGTAGACTGCTTTTATAATCGACATCGGTATGAGCCGGAAAAATATTTGTTTTTACTCTGTTTTCAACGAGAAATGATACGGTTGAGCCTCATTTCTTTTGTTAATGCGATGTGACATAATAAATAGATTTTAGATTCCATTTTGGAGGTGGATCAGGGTTTCCCTTAGTTTTTGGAAATAGTTTTGCGCTGTGGGAGGGGGTAAAGCCGTACCTACCCCTCTTCTGGATGTCTGTGGCTAAATGAAATGTTATACCATAAAAGTGGATAACCGTATTACTGGACTCTAAACAGTCTTTTGGCCAAATTCAAGCTACAGGTTGGACAAGCTACATAAAAATTTAACATTTCCTTAACAAGGAAAATGGGTAACATGTCCACTTTCTTTCAAGAAAAAAAAAAAAAAAAAAAAAAAAAAAAAAAAAAAAAAAAAAAAAAAAAAAAAAAAAAAAAAACAGCGGGTACGTAAACGAGAATTACTTTTGGTCCGACGGGAAAACGCAAAGATAGGGTGATTATTGTGTTATTGTATAGCGCAATATAGGGTGATATAGTATAGTAGGTATTGTATTTAAAATAGGTTGATTGTAAAACATGTTCGAAACCCCGCGCCCTCTGCCTGCCTTAAGGCCTGAATAAAAGCTATTGATATGCAGCGTGCACAGTTATTCATTCTGTTTTGCTTTTCGTGTGGATATTTGAAAAACAATACTCCATTATCATAGGCAGCGCAATAGCGTTGCCTAAGTAAAGAACGATGTTGGCACAATGTATTATTTATTTATTTTTTGGTTCTTGGTCTTAGACCAGGGCACTTCGTATTGAAAGAGTTGTCGTAGAAACTTCGAAAAGGGCTCATTCAATTGGAAACGGGAGGGGCTTTTGTCCTTTTTAATAGTCGAAAGTGATTGGAAGGCAACTAACACCCCTTCCACGCCCACCATTTCCCCAAACACATCCAATCAAAATTTTGAGATAGCCGTTTTGTTCAGTGTAGTTGATTTCCAGATAGAAATTATATTTTGAGGAGGGCACTTCCCCACAGCCTTCAGGGCAAGGGTTCTAAGTTATGCCCTGGGGCATATAAGGTTTTTTATAGAAAGCGTTGTCTTAGGAACTTCAAAAAGGGCTCATTTGATTGGAAATTGAAATGGCTAGTGCCCTTTTTAATAGTCGAAAGTGATTGGAAGGCAACTAACACCCATTCCACGCCCACCATTTATCCAAACATATCCAATCAAAATTTTGAGATAGCCATTTTGTTCAAAGTAGTTTAAATGTCCGGAAATTAGGTCTTTAAGGATGACGACCCCCCCCCCCCTCCCACAGCCCTCAAGGCAAGGGTTCTAAGTTATGCCCTGGGGGCATATAAGGTTTTTTATAGAAAGCGTTGTCGTAGAAACTTCAAAAAGAGCTCATTTGATTAGAAATTGAAATGGCTAGTAGTAGGGACCCATTATTGACTCTGACCGGGACATCACGTGCCTATTTCTAGGCCAATCAGAGGGCTACAATACGACCGGTACAAGACCACACGGTCATTGAATCCGACCTGGTGTTACATCAGAGCAGATTTCTGGCAATTTCAGCGCTGAATTTTACGTAATTTGCTTGTCGAAACTGCGTATTATGTGTTATGTCACAATTTCACCTTGAGACAATGTTTATATTGTTTACGCTTCGAGGCTAAGATAGCAGTTCTTTTGAAGACATTGAGGAACAAACACCAGATAAAATGGATGATATTGATGCTATTGCTACGCAAATTTATAACGGAATTTTTATTTATAAATAATTAATTGAGATATTTGCAAGGTAAATTTTTATCAAATCATATTATTGACTTAAGAATAAAGTAGATATACCACTCGATGCCTTTTTTTATGCTCTTTCCGAATATAATAATCGTTTTTTTCAAAAATTAATTTTATCCCACACCCCTATATACCAATTCAGAGTATATATCTGCACATTAGGGGGGTGGGGTTGCATAAAGCGTATGTTAAATGTAACCCAGCTAGCATTTTTTCTCTGAACACATTAATTGATTTTCTACTAGGCTAGCTTTTGAAAATGTCGTTTGGTATATATTTTAGGCATATAAACTGTGTGTTAACGAGCTTTTTCTATCTAGTCACAGGTCTATATAATGGGAACGCGCTTTCATGCCTATACTTCTAGAGTTTATAACATTTTGAAGGTTTTATAATGGGGGGTCTATAGCCTAGTCTAGACTAACAATGAAATTTATCACCACTTAATTCTTTTTTTAGAAACATAATTTCTTTAATGCAGAATGACATTATCTTAATGAAAAGTATCTTTTTTATGTATTTAATTTGCCATACAATATTATAATAAATAAATAAAAGAGCCTAACGGTGTATAAGAATTATCAACTTTTTAGCTAGTTTCAATGATAAAACTCCCCCAAAAGTTGTAAAATGTTTTTTTGAAAAAAAAACAATAATTTAATTTCTTTTAGGGATAATTTTGAAGAATGCGTATAAACTGCGTGTTAACGAGCTTTTTTTTATCTAATTATAGGTCTATATAGTGGGAACGTTTTTTCATGTCTATATTTCTAGAGTTTACAACATTTCGAAGGTTTTAAAACGGGGGTTCTATAGCCTAGTCTAGACTAATAATGAAATTCATGTCTTGAACAGATTTGTGACTCTCACCCTAGAGGACAACTATGCTCTAATCGTCACAATGACAAATGTGATCAGTGGGAGAATACTTATCCTGGTATGATTGGAAAGAACCTAAACGAAATTTTAGTTTATTTCTACGAGATTGGTATCGTCGAGGTTTTAAATTATTTTGGGAGGAGGAATCAGGTCTACGATCCAACTGTTGGGGTAACAAGACAATTTGATTTCTACGTCATCGTTGTGATGACACTACCAATTATGACTATAAACCTAGTGATTTTTATTTGGCTGTTACAGAATGTGATTCATCACTTGAAAACACTGTATGTGATATTGCTTCAAATAGACAAATTGAGACACGTGAATTTCACAATATGAATGCAAATAGTATCATTGACTATACAAAGAGATATGATAAGAGTGAAGTTACATTGTACTGTAGAAATATGCTACCCTGACTTTGCAGCCAATCAAGATCAATATACAGTGAATTCAAATGATCTACCAGCATTAGTGGCTCTAGACAGTTGTGAATACACCGAAGAAGAAGAAATCTAAAGTGAAGAATAAAGACACTGTTGTGTATATACATTGTTTTTTATTAATAAACAAATTTAAATACATTTTTAAAACACTTTACTCGTAGGGCACTAAAATCAACATTATACAGGTCTGAGAGGATATTCTTCACCATAAAGTCGTTCAGACGTGGATTTTCTAAGAAAATGTTGAGAAACTGCTTGTAAGTATAACCGCGACATCTGAAGACGAAATATAGTAGTGCACAAAAACCGCAACATCGTTTGAAAGATGCACAGCCAATGAACGGTATTCACAGTCGACGGACTGATATTAACAATGATTAGGGTATTGTTTGCACTTTGAATTTTTCCAAGGAAGTCCGATGGTAAACAATAGGATCTGTATTTGGACATGTAGGGGTCCATATTAAATTCACTGTTTATTTGAATTGTGTTCATGGTGCAAGGTCTAGTAGAACACTGCCTTCTGGAGTGATTTCCCAATTGCAATCAAATTGATTTAACGAGATTAGTGCGAGACTCTCAGGTAAAGGGTCAGCAAATGTACACTCTAAACAAACACTCCCCGTTCGTACTATACTCATATCTTGAGTGCCAGACAAGGTTAGTGCAATGATACCATGTGTTTTAGCGAATATTTCTTCGGTTATACCATTTTCAAATAGTTGTGAATCATGATCTAGAGTTTGCATTGTCAACTCATACAATGTCCTATAGGATTTAACAAAAGATAGATTGTAGAGTGGGATTCCATTTACTTTGCAGACAAGAGATGAAAGCCCAAACATCTCAAATTTAAGTGGGCAGCCAGTCCACGATCCTATTACGCTAGCACTTTTTATAAATGCCAATGCTAATTTTGACAGAATTTCACCATTGATAAAGGACGAGTTAAAACTTCATCCATTTTGAACGCAAACACGTAGTGTAATGCCCACTACCCTTTTGCACACTGGAGGGTGGTGCTTGTGACGGTGAGTTGATATCAATACGTCTTCGCTTTTGTCTAGGTTATTGCTGCTGCTGCTACTAGGAGTGCTAGAATTTTCCAAGATTGATTTAAAATCTTCTTCTTCTTCTTCTGTTTTAAATGGTGTTGTTGTTAGATGGCTGACACCTCTACTATATTCCCTTAATATCTTTAGAATTTGCTTATTGCCAATAAGACTTTTGGGGAAGTTTGATGTATTTAGAAAGCTGTATAGATTATTATCAAATTTTAAAATTCCTTTACAATTTGTAACCATATAACAAGATAACTCGAGTAGATAATAACATTTTCCTTGAATTTTAATTCGTTACCCTGTGCTATCGACTTGAACTTGATGATAAGCATCACCACTTTTCAACATGAGATATGTTAATACTCTTTTACTCTGTTCCCGATAGGTGTGTGGCAATAGGTTTCCAGTTGATGTCACTATTGAATTCAATTCCTTCTCCTTTGATTGTGCTGTTGTTGTTGCTGCAGAATCTTGAGGAGATGTTTCCTTCTTAGGGGCTGGGGATCAGTGACATTGACCGTGGGTCTCTCACGATACGGTCTAGGCTTGTCGACGCGACTAAGTGCATCTTGAATTAAAACTAGCTTTTTATCATCGGCGATATTTTCATCATTAATGAATTTGCATAGATTGTTCTAAAAGTGTTCAATTGGTGAAAGGACAAGTTCTATTGGAGTCAATTTGTTGGGTTTAGCCATCTAGAGAAAACTGTTTACAAGCACTGCGATAATTGGCAGTAAAAGTGTAAAAAAGCTACCACCCGCTTGAAGGAGACGTTTTCTGTTAAAATCTTTTCATTTGTTTTTCCAAGCCAAGGCACGTATAGTGGAGCGATGTTGCTTTGTCTGTTGTCTAACATCTTCTGGCAGCTGTACATTACCCTCAGTTAAATGCAAACAAAGTTCAGATATTAGATTAATAAATCCTTTTTCAACGCCATGTTTGAGTATGGCCTTTCTGAGTGGTGGTTTTGAAGCGCTTAGAAAAGAAAATACGTGTCTATTTCCGTGTAGTTTCTTCAGTGTCATGATGGCAACTAATAGCCCTTTCTACTGTTCACCGGAAGATATACAGTAATTTCTTTGTCGAAAATATCTATAACTACACGCAAATCCTCGGGTTTATTCTGATTAAGATCCAGCAAAATGTACCCGTAGGGCTTATTTGTCGCCTGACTGTACGCTGAAAGCAGAAATTTGGGGGAACCTAGATATATATGTTTATTAAGAATTATTAGAGAACTTGAATCACGAACAACACGGTAGATAATATAGACGGTGCAGTTCAAAGCAAGGGTCCTCTTACACTTGCTCTGATGAAACAGATTGCGTAGAACTAGGGTTATGGAGATGGGATCATGATGAGAGTGAACAGTAAACAGTTTTAGCGTTTCCTGTGAGACCTTTTCAATGGATTCAGCTTTATCACCAATAATCAGCCATGAGTTTGACTCAATACTATTGAAAACGTCAAGTCCTCGCATGAATTGCATTGGCATAGATGTAGCAATGGAAATAGCTTTTGTTTGGTCATAGGACTCTTGCCAAATACTATAGCAATAGTAAATTTTCTTTGGTTTTTCCAAGAACATTTTGTTACAATTTTTAATTATTTTAGCTAAAAGTTTCGTTTTCCCCGACATTGACGGACCAGAGAGAAACGATCTGAATGGTATTTTAAATTGATAAATACTGCTGTTGAAAGCAGTTGGACTAAAACTAACTGCAAACCATACTTGTCTAATGAATAAATAATAATAATTTTCCCTAGAGTAGCAGCATCTACCTAGTACGAAATTCAATAGCAACAAGAACAACAAAAACATATTTTCACTTTTATTAGCAACACTTTTTGTAAAAAAACAACAATAATAGCAAAAGAACAATTTATATTTTTCATTTATTGGCAATGACAACAAGAACAATGACAAAAAGAAAATGTATTTTAAATAATGCATACAGCAATAGCAAGAACAACAGCACAGTTGAGCACATTTGTAGACTAAGAGAATATGAGAAAACACTATTTACAAAATTTAAAAGATGAGAATCCCCCCAGGGCCAGGCTGCCCCCCCGGGCCGAAGGCCGGGACGGGCCGGGACCCTCTACCCCTCGGGGCTGGAAAGCGAGGCCCGCTGCGGCGGGAAACAAAAACTCTGTATACAATAGCAGAAGCAGTAAAAGTTAAATGATGCTGACGATGATGATGGTAACGAAAATAGAATGTATATTATATGGGAAATTGTTGTCCCCCCAAAAAAACACCCACCAAGTAGAATTATTTTTGAATTTAAGTTAATTAATCCAGACCGAGTTGTTTTCGATTGTCCATACATTCAGCTCGATCTGAAATACGGTAGTGTCCATGGGGGAGTACTTTCACACCGTCCTCGAGTACATACACCTTGTTGGATGTGCAAGACATGGAATTTTTTCCACTCTAACAGTATAATTTTAAATTGTAATGAGCGAATTGCCATTGCTTTTGCTCTTGGCACTAAACTAATTTCAACACAGTTTCTGTAGACATTCATGTCGAAATTGTTTTTTACAAAGTGTGTAGGCACCCCTTTGCACGCTTTTTTATATCCTTATCGTGTGTTTCCACACAGTATACTTTTGGACCGGGGAACACCCCGTTGGATATTAAATATCACCCCATCTCCGATTTTAACATTAACAATTGATTGGGGGCCCGACGTTCCACCAACTCGGGGTAGATGCTCTCATTCCAATTCGTGTAATCCATCCATGAGCTGATGTGGGCGTCATTTTCCAAATCTTTCAATAAATTCTCGGTCTTAACTTTTAAAAATAATGAATCTGTGTCTCCAAAGTACACTTGAACTTCCTCCTCCCTTGGCTATTGTACCTTACACACATTGTAAAAGAATGATAACAAGAGTTTCTTGGAAATTTTCAGTACTGAACTCCCCCCCCCACGATATTTTTATTCAGAACGACATTTCTCTTTTTACTGTGTAGGAGAACCATATTCGGGTCTATGACAGTGAATTTTGTGAAGTTAGGATTGTTGATGATACGAGCATATTCTCGGAGGCAGGTCTCGACGTCACAACGAGATCTGTTTCGGATGCTTTCACACATTTTCCCAAAAGCTGAATTTTAAATAAGTTTATACATTTCTTTTTGAACTTTACTTTTTGCCTGTGAACCTTTACTGACAAAGGTGTCAATAAAAGTTTTCAAGTAGGGTTTCTGATCGAATTGCAGGGATCTATCTTTGTAACCCTGAAACCATTGGTCACTATCCATCGCAATAGCACATGGTGAACAACAATATTCTGTTTTGGTCCAGATCTGCAATTAGTTTCTGCTTGGAGGGGGTCCAATGCATGCCCATATCCTCCACCAAAGACCAATTGTATGGACTCAAAAAGTCCTTGGTCACCGGTCTATTTACACACGGAAAAACAAAATCTTTGACAGAATAGTGGAGCTCCATTAGTATGTGACCATTAATTTCAAAAAAACATCCTTGGGGACCATTTTCTTCGAAAGTGTGAATGTTTGGAAAATCTAAGGCACAAGGATTTTCAAGCCATTTGTAATTGCCACACGGTAAACTATAGTGAGATATTGCCGAGGGGTAAAGTGAGTTCATGTCCAGAAAAACAGCATTGGACTTTACAGCATCAATAGAGTCCTGCCTACTTGGATCAGTTTTTAAGACGCGATCCCCATGAAAAACATATCCCCCCCCCCCCTCATAGATATTTTACAAATAAGTATTGATCCACATCGGTGATCAAACCTGTTTCCTCCGTACTGATTTTTAGAATTAAGTCCATCACTAGGTGTGGTGTTGACAAATGATAGCTAATGTCAGTAGAGAGGGGGGTCCGACTCCGACGAGAACCACGTGGTTTATGGTTTTCTCACTGAGAATGAAAAAACAGAATCTTTCTCACTTGAAAAAAACATGATTTTTCTCACTTTGATGGATGTTTCTTGGACGGTTATGAGTGTTGGTCAATTTATTTGATGTTTTTCATGGATGTCAACATCAATTTATGTCTGTTTTATGGTTTTTGTCAGTGAGAATGAAAAAAACAGGATTTTTCTCACTTTGATGGATGTTTTCTGGATTATTGAGTCTAATAGGAAACAGGGTCAATGACACTTCGTTCAAGATCAATTGATTTGTTGTTGTTGTTTGGCCATGTGCACGCTCGGGGCGAATGTTAAGATCCAGGAATAGGAAACAGTTAGATCACGTGTTTCCTTTTCAGCCAATCAGAGGGCTTGATACATTTCCTTCTCAGCCAATCAGAGGGCTGGTTACATATTAGCGGTGGAGGATTGCGGAGAATTAGTCTGAGGAAATGATTTTTGCTATAGTTTTATTAGTCTGTGAATAGAATTCAAAGGAGTGAGAACAGTTTGACTTTACTCATTTGGATATATATTTGTGTGTTGATGAGCGGAATGTTTACCCTATTAGAAGTTGATAGTGGAATTGATGGCAATAATACAAGAGCACCAAACATTGCGGTGGAAATCACGAGAGGATCACGGCTTTGTCTGGAATGGAATGAAGTATATGCAATATTTGATATCCTTGAGCAAATTTAAAATGGAAGATCAATTATGTTTCGCTGCTAAAGTTGATATAGCACATGTGAATAGACTTCAATGTGCTTTAAGTGCATTAGTGAAACATATCGAAGACAATAAACTGTATCCCTAATTGTACATGCTTAGTATTATTGTTGTTGTAATTATTCAATAAAATTGTTTCGAAATCGAAAATGTTCCCTTTCTTTTCTGGTTAGGTTAGGTTAGGGTTAATGAATCAGGGTCAGTCTAGAGTCAGCAGTCAGAGTGAAAGGATTGAAAAACGAATAAATTTGAGAAAGAGAGAATTAGATCAAATCTAGTGTTTATGGAAAAACATTTGATTTTGGATGATGATTTTCTTGAGTTATCTCTTCAACGCAGGATATTCTCTCGGGAAACACTTGACAATATAATGAGGACTGATTCTCCTCCATTGGACTATTGTATGAAACTTTTAAAATGTGACTCAAATGCTTATAGTCAATTTGTTGATATATTAATTGGAACAAAGCAGAATCATATCGTGGATATACTTTTGAAAACATTGCCAATGGATTCAGTGTAGATGGCTCCACCATTCGAAAAATGTAACCTCACAGAGCTACTCCTCTCCATCTTGAATTTATCGAACGAGGACGATCAGTTTCGTTTTAGCTGTGAGAGAGTTGACATCGGAAACCAAAAAAAAATGTTCTACACATGTCCATTGTGCATGTACACTCTTGGCAGTTGGACTCAATGTGAGAATTGTACAATTACTGATGACTATAGTGAAAAATGTAAATTATGTAATCCTTGTAAATTACATAGAGGCTATGCAGTACAAATTAAAGGATGTAATTCATGTCTTGAGGAGATTTGTGACTCTCACCCTAGAGGGCACCTGTGCTCCAATTGTCACTATGATAAATGTGATCAGTAGGAGAATACTTACCCCGCTATGATTGGAAAGAATCCCAAACGTGATTTTAGTTTATTTCTACGAGATTGGTATCGTCGTGGATTTAAATTATTCTGGGAAGAGGAATCTGGTCTACGATTCAACTGTTGGGGTAACAAGACAATTTGGTTTCTACGTCATCGTTGCGACGACACTGCCTACTATGACTATAAACCAAGTGATTTTTATTTGGCAGTTACCGAATGTGATTCACCATTTGAAAACACTGTATGTGATATTGCTTCAAATAGACAGATTGAAACTCGTGAATTTCATAATATGAATGCAAATAGCATCATTGACTATACAAAGAGATATGACAAGAGTGAAGTTACATTATACTGTAGAAAATGTGACCCTGACTTTGCAGTCAATCAAGATCAATATACAGTGAATCCAAATGATTTATCAGCATTAGTGGTTCACGACAGTTGCCTATACATCGAAGAAGAAGAAATCTAAAGTGAAGAATTTAAAGACATTGTTGTATATATATATGCATTTTATTAATAAACAAATTCACAAACATTTTTCAAGCACTTTACTCTTAGGGCACTGAAATCAATACTGTATAGGTCCGAGAGGATATTTTCCACTAGAAAGTCGTTCAGACGCGGATTGTCACCATAAATGTGGAGAAACTGCTTGTAAGTATAGCCGCGACATCGGAACACAAAATATAGTAGTGCATGGAAGCCACAGCTTTTAGTCGTTAGACCCTGCACCCTCTTCCGATTTTGAATAATAGTTTTCCCTCTGCTTTCAATATAGTTGCTGATTTGTGGTGTGTAAAATGTATAGGGTAGACCAAGAGGATCAAAAAATTCAATCGTCTTTATTGTTTGAAAGATGCACAGCCAATGACCCGTCAGCACAGTCGATGGACTGCTATTAACAATAATCAAGGTATTGTTGACACTATGAATTTTACCAAGAAAGTCTGAGGGAGGACAATAGGATTTGTACTGGGACATGTAGGGGTCCATATTAAATACATTGATTATTTGACTGGTGTTCATGGCGCCAAGTCTAGTAGAACACTGCCTTCGGGAGTGATTTCCCAATAGGTTTCATATTGATTTAGTGAGATTAGTGCAATACTCTCAGCCAATGGGTCGGCAAATGTAAACTCTAAACGCACACTCCCCGTACGTACTATACTCATATCCTGTGTGCCAGACAAATCCAGTACAATGATACCATGTGTTTTAGCAAACATTCCTTCGGTTATTCCATTTTCAAATAGTTGAGTCATGATCTAGGGTTTGCATGGTCAACTCATACAATGTTCTATAGGATTTATCAAAAGATAGTTTGTAGAATGGGATACCGTTTACTTTGCACGCAAGAGATGAAAGTCCAAACATCTCGAATTTATGTGGACATCCAGTCCACGATCCTATTGCACTGGCGCTTTTTACAAATGCCAAAGCGAATTTTGACGGAATTTCGCCATTGATAAAGGATGAATTGGTGAAGGTGCCTGAGCCCATGGCAATATGACGTTGATTGGTGATTGTATGAGGAACCAGTAGTTTAATATTATTTCCATCGGCTCTCAGTTTTTCCACTGCCAAAGCAACAGAACTCATGGCCTGTTGTTTGCGTACATGAAGTATTGCCGAGGTTAGGGAGAGACTTACATCAGGATTGGCAGCAAGTTCTTTTCTCAATATGAAATTGGAGGGTGCAAGCGTCAGTTTTATATCCACTTTAACATTGGGCGGCAGCCATTGGGGTATATTAAATATTTCATGATATATTTTTCCAACTAGATGTAATTCGCTAGTTTTAGCATTTTTAAGTGCATCAGTACTATCAGTACTAGTAATATATTCATATCCATTGGAGTTGCCTCTCAATTTCTTGTATGACTTGGGTGTCATCAGCATGAATTGCATATAGCTTGTATAATTTGAGAGATTGTTGCTTGTGCTCACCAGCGTGCCATTGATGTAGACACTGATTTGACGAAATAAATTATGTAATATACAATTTTCATAGGATATACCATCGGCCCGAATGGGCATTGTATTATCGGATTTCCGGACTTTCATTTGTAAATCTATAAATGTCGAAGACTTGTCCATAAAGTAGTCTTCATTGGAATAAATTTGGAAGTGGATATTATCGGAGAGGGGTTGTTGAGGATAAAATTGTTCATAGTATCCATGCTTGACACTCACATCAACATTTTCTGCATTGAATAGATTCAATGATGAGGTGATTGAAGGTTGAGAATCCTTATGCGGCAGGTAGGACATCTTAAGAGAAGAAATCTAGTTTTGATCTAACAATTTTCTTCCTGGGGCTTCTTCTTCTGTTTATACTACGTGTCGGCTTTTTCCTTCTTTTCTTTGACAAGAGTGGTGATGTCTTTCGTTTCCGACCTGAGTGGAGACTGATGAGTGATGCATTGTTTCTCGACCTTTTTAAACCCTCTCCATTTTGTTTTAATCTCTCGCCAAGGGTTCGCGCACTGGACCTAAGATTTTCCGTAGCACTTTTTTTAAAATCCTTGCCAGAGCCCCAATCGTATAGTGTAGAGGATGCAAAATCTGTCGCAGCCGGTAAAAGATATTTTCTAGCCAGTGGTAGTGAAGAGCGAAACCGCTTAGCAAACCAACTGCCAAGACCATAGCCAGACATTGACGAGCGACCTTTGTAATAGTCCATTCCATTGCCCTGTTGTCTTGGGCCAAGAGTATTAACATAGCAGTCAATATCAGGACAAGTGAATGCCACTTTTTCATTAGACATCTTGTTGTTGAACGATGGGACGAAAATGGCATGTAATCACAGCCAAACCTTTTGAAATTGGTATGGGATCACCCAATTCAGTTCTTAGTGTTAACTGACAGAGCTCCAAATAGGAAGTGTTTACGGGAATATACTGAAGCTGCTTTATATTGTAGTGGTGAATATGTTCTTGATTGGTTTTTAGTTCAAGAACTCGTAGGAGGGGAACATTTGAATTACCAACCCGAGATGTTTCCACAAATGAGGCGTAGAGAAATATACAAGTGTCTGTGGAGAAGGCAGACGGGTAGTCAGCAAAAATGAAATTAGTGTTTCCGGCACTTTTACCATTGATTATATTGAGCTTAAAGCCAAGAAAATCCTTTAGATTATCATTGAGAATAACCTTTTCGCTGGCAATAGGTGAACTAATGTAGATCTTGCCCTCCTCCTTTGAATAGTTGAAATGAAAAGCTCCTTTCTTACGAGCGGAAATTCTTTTATTAATGGAACGACATAAATCATTCATACAGGTGAGTTCCTCGTAGGGTAATTCAATATATGGATAATCCATCCAATTGATTTTTTGAATTTGTTCTTGATCACCTGAAGGTGGTGGTGGCCAATCATAGGGTCTAATTTTTATATCATATTTACGATCCTTTCTCAGGATGTCATAGGTATTTTTGAGAAAACAGTCGACAAGAGCCACTTCATACTTTCCGTCGTCGAATTTCATGGCGGGAGAGTTTCGTCCAAAAATCACTTGTTCTATTCAAGTCATTGTAGAGAGGATCAGAAACATTGGACATGAAAGTCACATAGAAATCATTGGGCATTGTTAATGTCTTCAGCACTGACCCAAGAATCAAAATCTGAGTTGTATCCTAGCCAGCGAACAAGTAACTGTCTCTTGCCCCTACGAGTACGACTCTTTAATATCTTTTCAATTTGATAAATTTCACTAGTGTTTCTAACTTTTTGCAGTTCATATTCATAAAAACCGCCGAGAATCTCATCATCTTTGGTGTCTCGCAGTCGATATGTCGTGGGTTCGGTGTCCAGAATTTTGGATACAATAAAAAGTTCGGTGCTCCATAAATAATTCCCCTTTTCAAAAATATTGGTGGTTCTATTAATTCGAACAGTATCACCAACATGAATTTCTTCTTCACATTTTTTTTTCTTGTTCACCATTGGAATATTGCTTTAGAAAAGCATCAAATGTATTTTCATTGTAATGAACTTCCCGAGGGCTTGAGTTGGACAGAGATCGATGAGGTCGATGGTTGTATATCCGCATGATTTTATCTAAATCATGAATAAAAGCCGGTGTATTTTTCAGTGTACAATATCTTGAAATTAATAGACGAATCGTTCTTATTAATCGTTCAGCCAATGCAGCCTTTATCGGGCTGTGACTATGATAAAGTGTTGTATTATATTTCAATAGAACCTTTTGCACATGGGGATTAACAAATTCACTGCCACGATCCGATTGAATTTTTCTATACGAATCCTGTTCAAGAATACTTTCAATGGCCCGAGCAACTTCAACACCTCTCTTTGACCGTAATGGAATGGCATAGGCATAGTGACTAAAGACACTGATTGCCACCAGAATATATTTGTTGGGTGCATTGTGACGCCGTTGAACTGCGTCTAAAGTTAAAAGATCCGTTTGCATTATATGCAGAGGGAAAAAGGCTTTAGTTTGTCGATATTGTTTGCCACGAAGCCTGTGATTCCGATGCAGTGTGTAACTCGGTTCATTCTCTAGATACTCTTTTGCTTTTTTCAATGTGCTACCGGAGACAGCTTTAGAAAGTGTTTTGGGGGAACTTAAACTTCCCGCTCCACAAATATTTTCATAGACACCTTTCAGAACTTCATCCATTTTGAACGTAAACACGTAGTGTAATGTCCACTCCCCTTTTGCACACTGGAGGGTGAATCAATTCGTCTTCGCTTTTGACTAGCAGCCACAGGTGTTGTAAAATCATTGCTGCTGCTGCTGCTGGTATTTTCAAATATTGAATCTTCTTCTTCTTTTTTAAATGGTGTTGGTGTTGTTGGAGGACTATATTCTCTTAGTTTCTTTAGAATTTCCTTATTGCCAATAAGACTTTTGGGAAAGTTTGATACACTTAGAAAGGTGTATAGATTATCGTCAAATGATAAAAGTCCTTTACGATTCGTCACCATATCACAAATTAAATCAACTAGATTGTAACTTTTTCACTGAATTATAATTCGTTTACCTGTGCTATCGACTTGAACTTGATGTGCATCACCAGTTTCCAACATGAGATATGATAATACTCTTTTACTCTGTTCTCGATAGGTCACTGGTAATAGGTTTCCAATTTTCGATACAATTGAATTCAATTCCTTCTCCTTTGATTGTGCAGAATCTTGAGGAGATGATTCCTGTTTAGAGGGATCGGTAACAGTGGCGGCGGTGGGTCTCTCACGATAAGGTTTATGTTTGTCCACACGTCGCAATGCAACTTGAAGTAAAAGCAGTTTTTTGTCATCGGCAATATTCTCATCATTAATGAATTTGCTTAGATTGTCTTCAAAATGTTCGACGGGTGAGAGGACAAGTTCAAATGGTGTCAATTTATAGGGTTTTGCCATTCTCTAGAGAAAAACTGTTTACAAGTCCTGCAATTATTGGCAGTAAAAGTGTGAAAAAGCTACTGCCCGCCTGAAGGAGACGTTTTCTTTTAAATTTTTTCCCTTGTTTTTACAAGCCAAGGCGCGTACAGTGGAACGATGTTGCTTTGTCTGTTGTCTAACACCTTCTGGCAGTTGAACATTGCCCTCAGTTAAATTTAAACAAAGTTCAGATATTAGATTAATGAAATCATTGTCAACACCCTGTTTGAGTATAGCCTTCCTAAGCAAGGGTTTTGAAGTGCTTAAAACGGAAAATAAATGCCGTTGTTCGTGTAGTTTCTTCAGTGTTATAATGGCAACTAATAGCCTTTTCTACTGTTCACCGGAAGATATACTGTAATTTCATTGTTGAAAATGTCGGTGACTACACGTAGATCCTCGGGTGTGCTCTGAATAAGATCCAACAAAATGTAACCGTAGGGTTTATTAGTCGCCTGAGTGTACGCTGATAACAGAAATTTAGGGGTACCGGGGTATATCTGTTTATTGAGAGTTATGAGCGAGCTAGAATCACGAACAACTCGATAGATAATATAGATAGTGCAATTCAAAGCAAGGGTTCGCAACCATTTGCTCTGATGAAACAGATTGTGTAGAACTAGGGTTATGGAAATGTGTTCATGGTGGGAGCGAACAGTGAACAGTTTGTAGCATTTCCTGTGAGAACTGTTCAATGGATTCAGCCAAATCATCAATAATCAGCCACGAGTTCGATTCAATACTACTGAAAACTTCAAGCCCCCGTATGAATTGTATTGGTATGGTTGTGGCAATAGCTTTTATTTGATCATAGGACTCCTGCCAAATACTATAGCAATAGTAGATTTTTTTCGGTTTTTCCAAAAACATTTTATCGCAATTTTTAATTATTTTAGTTAAGAGTGTTATTTTCCCCGACATTGAGGGACCACACAGAAACGATCTGAAGGGTGTTTTAAATTGATACATGTTGCTGCTGCTGTTGAAAACAGTTGGACTATAACTAACTGTAAATCATACGTGTCCAATGAATAAGTAGTAGCAATAATTTTCCCATAGATCTATTTACGTTAACAAGAACAACAAAAAAACAATATTTCATGGTCATTTATTTCGGCAACATGAAAACTCTATTTATTCAACATGAACAACGATAAGAATAGCACTTTATGTTCAACAAGAACAACCTGATAATATTTCATGGTCATTTATCTGCAACATGAAAACTCTATTTATTCAACATGAACAATGATAAAAATGACACTTTATCTACAACATAAATAAAAAAACACTTTTTGTCCATGAAGAGCAAGAGCAACACTTATTGTCTTTAAAAACACTTTTTGTCCACCGCCAAGAACCACTTTTCTGTACAACAACAACATGAACACTTTTCTGTACAAAAAAAACAACACTTGAAAACAACACTTGAAAAAAAAACACTTGGAACATGAACTAGCACAGTTGAACATTATGAATATAAAAGGAGTCCCCCCAAACCCCCGGTGCTGCAGGGCTGAAGGCCGGCCGCGGGTGGGACCCCTCACCCCCCGGGAGTGGCCGCGGGAAGGACCCCTACCCCCAGGAGCCGCGGGGCGAAAAAACAGTACAATAGTTATCGTCACTGCTGCTACAGGTTAGTGGTTGGGTTAGTTGAGGTTAGATTAGTTAATTTATGAACGGGTTGGGTGGTGGTTGGGTTAGTTCAAGTTAGGTTAATTTATCCAGACCAAGTTGATTGCGACAGTCTATGCATTCAACTCGGTCTGAAATACGGTAGTGGCCATGAGGCAGGACACTCACACCATTCTCGAGCACATAGACTTTGTCAGATATACATGACATTGCATTTTTTTCCACTCTCACAGTATAATTTCTATACTGTAGAGAGCGAAGTGCAAGCACTTGTACTCTCGGCACTAGGCTACTTTCTACACAGTCTCTGTACACGCTCATGTTGAAATTTCTCTTAACAAAATGTGTAGGCACCCCTTTACACGCCTTCTTTTCATCCCCACTATGAGTTTTAACGCAATAAACTTTAGGACCCGGGAACACCCCCCTGGACATCAAATCACTCCCCGTATCTGATTTTAACATTAATAGTTGGTTGGGGGATTGACGTCTCACCAACTCGGGTAGAGGGACGGATTCCAGTTGGTGAAATCCATCCGCGAGCTGATGTGTTCCCCCTTTTCTAGATCACCCAATAAATCTTCGGTCCCATTTACCTTTAACAGCAGAGAATCTGTATCCCCATAGTAAACTTGAACCTCCCCCTCCCATGGCCATTGCACCTTGCACACATTGTAAAAAAAACGACAACATGAGCTTTTTGGAAATTTCTAGTACTGAACTACTCCTGCTATATTCTTGTTCAGGACCACATTTCGCTTTCGCCTGTGTAGAAGAACCATGCCAGCCTCTAGGCTCGTGAACGATGTAAAATTGGGATCGGCAATAATTCGTGCACACTCTAGAGGGTCAGTCACGACATCGCAGCGAGATCTGTTACGTACGCTTTCACACATTTTGCCAAACGCTGAATTTAGAATGAGTTTGTACATTTCCTTTTCTACCTTGGAGTTTGCCCTAGAGCGCTTATCGACAAAAGTGTCGATAAACGTTTTCAAATAAGGTTTCTGATTGAACTGCAGGACCCTGTGTATTTTGGTGATTTTGAAACCATTGTTCACCATCCAGTGCAAAAGCACATATTGAACAACGATATTCTCCTTAGGGTCCAAATCAGCAATCAGTTTTTTGCTTAGAGGGAGTCCAGTGCATCCCCATATCCTCAACCAATGATCGATTGTAGGGGCTCAATGAGTCCCTGCTCACGGGTCGATTGATACAGGGAAAAACAAAATCTCTGACTGAATCGTGAAGCGCCAGAGGAATGTGCCCGTCAATTTCAAAGAACCATCCTTGTGGCCCATTGTCCTCGACGGTGGTAATGTCGGGGAACTCACAAGGATTCTCAAGCCATTGATAGTTCCCACACAGCAAAGAGCAGTGAGACATTGCCGATGGGTACAATGAGTTCATGTCCAAGAACACTGCATTTGACTTTGCACCGGTGCTGTTTTGTCCGCTCGGATCGGTTGACAAGACGCGGTCCCCATGAAAAAACATACCCTCCCCTCATTGAACGCTCTACAAAAAGGTGCTGATCGACATCTGTGATTAGGCCTATTTCCTCCCTACTAATTTTTAAAATCAAATCCATCACCAAATGGGGTGTGGAAAAATAGTAGCCTATATCTAACCCGAACTCTGAATAGATTTGGTCTGTGCTCTTACAGACTATATCCAACAGAGTTAAAACGTCACTGGCCAAGTACAGTCTTCAATAATCCCACCCATTTTTACAATCCCCCTTAGACCACACCTTCTTGGCAAACTCATGTTCTCGGCTGTGCATTCACTACTGGTGAGTGAATTGTAAAAAGCTTCAATTGGAGGTAGTTTCACCTCGCTTAAGCGAGCGCCAGAACAGTAATAGTCGTATGCATATACACCTTTGCAGGTCAATAGGTCATACATTTCACTGTCTGGAAAGTGCTGTTTAAGCAAGGGAAAGCTATCAAAATTGTCGCTTTTCTGCACTTGAATCAATTGACTCAATGCCTTGGGAAAAAACTAAAGGAATCTAAAACCTGATTTTATTCCAACACGTATGCCCATTATTTACTACCTGCCATTTCAGCTCGAGAAGCAACAACTTCTCGGCCGATTTGGGAATAATGTTATAGGTAAATGAATTATTTACCCATGGACTATCTACTCCCCCTCCCTCCCTGTGCATACGTGCCAGTGCCGGTAAAATAAATTTTAAATCATAATTTGAGTTGTGGATAAAAACAGGGATAAAAAACTGCTGGCTAACATTTAAGTTACACGATTGATGCGCTACCCCTCTAAAATTACTACCCCCAGAGGATATTTCCTGCGACGAGTGATTATGGTCTCTGAGTTTCCCCCTCCCCCCTCCTTTCCCTTTAGTACCCTTATCCCCCTCTACAAACTCCCCCTTACAAACCCAACATATTTTTTGATTTTTAATCGCGAGGCGATCCTCTGCAGACAAAACCATTGGGTAATGGGTATTTCTCAAACGAGAAATAGCACCATTAGCTGTGCCAATTAGTTTAGTCAGTGCCTTGACCATGCACATCCCCCTCATCCAATGTTTCTACTATTTCTAACAACCGCATGGTGTTAGAACTGTCTCTTTGCGCATGAGCATAGGACACTGCAATAGCTTGATGTTCTTTGACTCGGTTTGGCTTTAGTTTGTCGATATTAATTTAACTTACGAGCTATGTCTACGAATATTCATTTTAATCTGTACAAAATCAGTTAGTTGCTTGTTGTTGAAGTGAATGGTTGTAAATCGGAAATACTTTTAGAAATGGTTTTGATTTAGATTTATAGGTTGATGTGATCATTGAAGGATAGTGTTATCCCATGCCAATCATGAGACAAGCACATATCACTTTCCTGTTTGATGTTATTCAATTGTGAATAGTGACAAAAAAGGAAGAATTCGCCGTTGTTGACTGCTATTCTATTTACAAGAAATATCGTTAAATTTAAAACTTACACTATTTGCTTTTTGCGAGATCATCATGTCCTTAGTCAATTCGCCTTCTTGCATATTGGTCTTTGTATTCTTGCTTTGTATATAGGACGTCTAGGGTCCGACATATATAATCACTGAAGGACGTGTGTGATTCTCATCCTCAATCCGGACCTTTTTGTCGGTGGGAGGGGCATATTCTTCAAAATTATCCTTAAAAAAATTAAATTATAGTTTAAAAAAAAAGCATTTTACATTTTTTGGGGGTTTCATCATTGAAACTAGCTAAAAAGTTGATAATTCTTATACAGATATTTTTCATTAAGATATTGTCATTCTGCATTAAAGAAATTATGTTTCTAAAAAAAAAGAATTAAGTGGGGATACATGAAAGCACGTTCCCACTATATAGACCTATAAATAGATAGAAACATCTCGTTAACACGCAGTTTATATGCATTCTTCAAAATTATCCTTAAAAGATATTAAACTATACTTTTTTAAACCATTTTACAACTTTAGAGGGAGTTTTATCATTGAAACTAGCTAAAAAGTTGATAATTCTTATACACCGTTAGGCTCTTATATTTATTTATTATAATATTGTAAGGCAAATTGAGCTTATGCTTTTGAGGATGACAATCCCCCCACAGCCCTCAGGGCAAGGGTTTTAAGTTATGCCCCGGGGGCATATAAGTTGTTTTTTTTTATGGAAAGCGTTGTCGCAGAAACTTCAAAAAGGAATCATTCGTTCCGAAATTGAGATGGCTAGTGCCCTTTTTAATAGTCGAAAGTGATTGGAAGGCCAGTAACCCCCCCCCCTCACGCCCACCATTTCCCCAAACACATTCAATCAAAATTTTGAGATAGCAATTTTGTTCAACGTAGTTGAAAGGTCAGGAAATTATGTCTTTGAGGATGACAACCCCCTCACAGTCCTCATGTCAAGGGTTGTAAGTTATGCCCTGAGGCATATAAGGTTTTTATAGAAAGCGCTGTCATAAAAAACTTCAAAAAGGGCTCATTCAATTAGAAATTAAAAGGGCTAGTGCCCATTTTAATATTCGGAAGGGATTGGAGAGCAACTAACCCCCCTCCCACGCCACCATTCCCCCAAACACAATCAATAAAAGTTTTGAGATAGCAATTTTCTTCAACGTAGTTGAAAGCTCTGGAAATTAGGTCTTTGAGGATGACAATCAGGGCAAGGGTTGTAAGTTTTGCCCTGGGGCAATATAAGGTTTTAATTGAAAGCGTTGTCGTAGAAACTTCAAAAGGGCTCATTCGATTGGAAATTGAAAGGGATAGTGCTTTTTTTTAATAGATGAAAGTGCTTGGAGAATAACTAACGCCCCTCTCACGCCCAACATTTCCCCAAACACATCCAATCAAAATTTTGAGATAGCTATTTCGTTTAACATAGTTGAAAGTTCTGGAAATTAGGTCTTTGAGGATGACAACCTTCTCACAGCTCTCAGGGCAAGGGTTGTAATTTGTGCCCTTGGAGGCATATAAGTTATTTATATAAAGCGTTGTCGTAGAAACTCAAAAGGGCTCAATTTGATGGAAATTGAAAGGGTCAGTCAGTGCCCTTTTTAATAGTCAAAAGTGATTGGAAGGCTTGACATTTATGTGGGTACAATGTATTATTATTTTTTGCTTCTTTTTTTTTGTTTTGACCAGGGCACTTCGTATCGAAGGAGTTGTCTTAGGAACTTCAAAAAGGGCTAATTCGATTGAAAATAGAAAGGGCTGATGCCCTTTTCAATAGTCAAAATTGATTGGAGGGCAACTAGTCCCAATCCCACGCCCACTCTCCCATTTGCCCATTATGTTTAAAAACTAAATGTTGCCTTGAGATTAAATCAAAATGCACTGTGTTAATGTTAATTCCCAAAAAGGCATCCCAGCAGTATCCCAAGAACGACCGAGGGTATTATTTTCAAACTTTCGGGGCTACTTCTGCTCTTAAAATTAAACCAAATGAACATAGCGTAGGTGTATCCAAGCTATCAAAGAAAGTAACAGATTTTTTTGCGAATGGTATCAAGTTTTCTATTCCAGGTCATCTACAGGAGGTATAAAACTAAATTAAACACTACTATTTGCGTCCAGATTTTTAAAAGGGTGTATGTTGCTATAAAAGGCTGAAAATTTTTCTCCAGCATACAAATAGCAGGCCAAACTATAAAGTCTTAAAAAAACGAAACGATTTAAAGAATTATTTTCTTTTCCCTGAAAAGACAATGTCAATATAAACGAACAGAAATTCATTAAAAAAAACTTTTCCCACAAAATAAGTTTTTCAAAGAAAAGTAAAGAACTCCATTAAACCAAAAACAGCAAAAATAAAATCAAATAATCTACCAACCATGAAACCACCACAAATCAGCATCGATAAATAAATAAAACCCAAAACGAACAGAAATTACAATAAATAACCGAGTCAAACTCATAACGGGCATAATTTAACATGAGTAGGACTCAAAACCCCCATGCCTTCCCAAGGCTAGAACATAATTTGCACTTTACTGAAAAAAATACAAATGAATGTGCATTGTCAGTTTAATATACATATACTGATATTTAGTAATCAAAATGTTAATATTATTTGATTTATTAAAGTTATAAAGTGAAAAAAATTTAAATTTTTTCAGTAAATTGCAAATTATGTTCTGGCCTTGGGAAGGTATAGGGGTTGAGCCCAACTCATGTTAATTTCTGCTCCTTTTGAGTTTGACTCGCTTATGTATTGTAATTTCTGTTTGTTTTGGGTTTCATTTATTTATCGATGCTGATTTGTGGTAGTTTCACGCTTGGTAGGTTATTTGATTTTATTTTTGCTCATTTTTGGTTTAATGGAGTTCTTTACTTTTCTTTGAAAAACTTATTTTGTGGAAAAAGTTTATTTAATTAATATCTATAAATTGATCATTAGCAAGGACAGTATGATATTGTTATTAACAAGAATGATCCATTATTCCCCCCCCCCCCCCCAAAAAAAAAAAAACGGTGAAACCTATTCGCCAGAGTTGTGATATTTTAGGGTATCTTAGACAATAGTTTCTGAAAACAAATCCCTAAGCTTAAAAACACATCGTAATCTTAAGTAATATCTACACGAAAAAAAAAGACTGGCAAATTATAAGGAAAACATCCCATTTTCAGGGATACTTACTGGAGAGAAGTTACGTTTACCCTTTACATCAGGAGGCATTTAATCTTTTTTTCGTGAATTAAGCAAAACTAACAAGTTTTTTCAACTGAAAGTAAGGAGCAACATTAAAACTCAAAATGAACAGAAATTATTCCGTAAATGAAGGGATTGCCCCCTTCTTAATACCTTGCTCTTCACTTAAAGTTTTTAGCACTTTTAAAAAAGCTTCCGAGTCTAATTAAACGCCTTTGTTTCATAGGTGGTTCTTAAAAAATTGGGACAAACGTTCAAATTTTATCCTAAAGAGCAAGGCAGTGAGGAGGGGGCAACCCCTTCATATACGGAATAATTTCTGTTCGTTTTGAATTTTAATGTTGCTCCTTACTTTCAGTTGAAAAAAACTATTTCTTTTATTGGATTTTTGATTGTTTTTCAAATAATGGTGGTAAATCTGGCTCGCCCTCTACGAAAAATTCCCTCCCCTCACCTGATTTTCCTCCGTGGAAAGTCTCTCCCACAAAAAATACACCCCCTCATATTACTTCCAAGCAATTATATCCTCACTGAAAATCCCCCTCCTCTTCTTCGTAAAATGCCTTGCAGACGAATCGGTCAAAACTATACTTTTAAAACAATCAGAAACTTTAGCGTAAGGAGCGGGGGGTTGAGGAGGCGATGTCCCCTTTCAAATACGGAATAATTTCTGTTTGTTTTAAGTTTTAATGTCGCTCCTTATTCTCCCTGCCCCCTTCCATAGAAATTATTTCCCAGAAAATAAAACACGCGGGAAAAAAGCCTCTTTAAAATTCCCCCTGAACATCTCCACACACAAAATTCGGCAAAGAGAATTTAAGACAATTAAAAAGAATTTCGTTTAGTAATTCTATCCAAATCCCCCAGTGTAACATTTCCCCTGGAATATTCACTCTCCAGAAATCCCCCCCCCCCCAGGAAGATTCTTCCCGTAGAAAGTTGCCCCAAGCAAAACCCCTCCCTCCCCCCAAAAAATGGTTGTATGCTTCCCAATAACAAATACTATATGTAAACAATGGGCAAAGCTCACAACATGCAGCCCTTCCCCCAGGGACTGGGGGGGTTATTTTACACCTAAGGACATACTTATTAGATTTTTCGACTATGGTGAACAAATGGGCCAATAGTAGCAGGAGACCTACAGAATAAAATCTGAAGAGTCCTAAAAAACCCTGCGTTTGGTGACCAAAGCTGATCTAATGATTATTAAGTCAAATGCATATAAATTAAAAAAGTAGTGAGTGAACTTAGCAAGCAGCGACAAACTTGTTCCTCCAGCTCTCGTACTCTTGAAAGCAAGGATTTAATCTTCACAATCACAATTGCAGCACGTAAAATTCTATTGTAACTCTGCCTTTGACCCAAAGGCATAGATCAGGAAAAATCTTCCTAGATCCATCAGGTGACTGAAGAATAATCTATAATGGAAGATTGAAGTGGTGTACTCGGTAAGAACCACAGTTCATATAATTATTCAGTAAGCTTATCGCAGATCATTTCTGGTCTTCGTTCTCGGTGCGAACAAAAAGCTCCTCCCACTTATTTCTGCATTAGCGGAATGCGGGTTAGTCTGTTTCCGATTGTTTCCAACAAAGTGCATTATTCGTAATAGCGGGTTTCCACTTGTTTCCGATTAGATCACAGTCTGACTTGTCTACCCATGAAAAGATCTGACTTCGCTTATGTTTATATCTGCAAAAATGTTCTCCGGAGCACTCGCACCCCGGTCCGGGTTTTTATAATGGGTGAGATAAGGAATGATCATACTGGATAATTATATGAACTGTTGTAAGAACCCTATCTAGTGACGAAAAGACTGTACCCACGGAGGAGGGTGGGTCTGGGCACTTGCACTTCTTGATTTCCAAGATGTTATTTTCCCAAAGTTTTGAATGGCCCCTACAACTATTTGATACTTGCAAGAAGGCGGAGAGCCTTATCTTACATTCCGTTTGATCAAGAGGCGGTGTTCTTTTATTTGTTGATCATAAGAGATATTTCTGAACCTTTATAGCGTGTGGCTGCTTCATAGATTCCCTGCAAGTAGAATTTTTTTAATAGTTTCTAAAGAAAATAACTCCTTCTTACAGTTAAGACATTACGGTGCCCTTGTTGTCGCTTCGGTGTAATTAGTTTGCTGAGTTAATCTCTTTTTTAATCCAAAAATCTTCGCAATTCCATTGATGTTCTGTCACCATCTCGGTTTGGGTAAGTAAAGAATTTTAAATAATACCCTACTTTGAAGCATCTTATTTCTTAGATATAAACGTCATAGAGGAAAAAATATTCGGAAAACAATTTAAAATGTGGATTTTCAACTGTTGTGAATACCGACACAGTGGGGCCATAGTGTGTTTGTGTAATGCTGTTTTTAACACTGAATTTGTAAAACCCTTTGAGCTCTCAAAACAAATCATTAAGATCATACTGGAAAAGATGCGGACTTTTTCGAACGACATGAGGTTGTTTTGAAGAAACAAAAGTTGAAATTTATTGGGACATTTCAAAATTAAAAGCTAGCTGCTGGCATTATAGCTATTGCTCTGGAAGTTATAAATGAAAGAAAACTCTATACAATTATAGAAACCCTCATCAAACCTTGTTTATGAAAGTCGGTTAAACTAGTTCTGAGGGACAATAAAACGTTTAATGTATCTATATCCAACAAAACAATTCAGGAAGGAAATTCAGACATGTTCGTAGATACGGCGAAGGAAATTTTTCTGAAATGAAGGCATCTCTCGTCTCTTCCTTTTAAGTTGATCAATTAAAAAAACCTTTTCTACAAAACAAGTTTTTCAAAGAAAAGTAAAGAACTCCATTAAACAAAAAAAGAGCAAAAATAAAATCAAATAATCTACCAAGCGTGAAACTACCACAAATCAGCATCGATAAATAAATGAAACCCAAAGCGAACATAAATCACAATAAATAACCGAATCAAACTCAAAACGAGCAGAAATTAACATACATTGGGCGCAAAACCCCTATGCCTTCCCAAGGCCAGAACAAAATTTGCACTTTACTGAAAAAGTATAAATGTTTTTACTTTTACAACTTTAATAAATCAAATAATATTAACATTTTGATTATTAAATATCAGTATATGTATATTAAACTGACAATGCACATTCATTTGTATTTGTTCAGTAAAGTGCAAATTTTGTTCTGGCCTTGGGAAGGCATAGGGGTTTGAGATCTAATTTCCAGAACTTTCTACTACGTTGAACAAAATGACTATCTAAAAATTTGGATTGGATGGGTTTGGAGGAATGGTGGGCGTGAGCGGGAGGTTAGTTACCCTCCAATCACTTTCGACTATTACAAAGGGCACTAGCCCTCTCAATTTCGAATTAAATGAGCCCCTTTTGAAGTTTCTACGACAACTCTATCTATAAAATCTTATATGCCCCAGGGCATAAACTACAACCTTTGCCCTTGGGGCTCTAAGGGGTTTGTCATCCTTAAATACATAATTTCCAGAACTTTCAACTATGTTGAACAAAATGACTATCTCTAAACTTTGATTGAATGTTTTTGGGGAAATGGTGGGCATAACAGGGGGGTTAATTACTCTCCACTCACTTTCGACTATCAAAAAGGGCAATTTCAATGTCCAATCAAATGAGCCCTTTTTGAAATTTCTATAACAACCTTCAATATAAAATTTAATGCCCCCAGGGTATAACTTACAACCCTTGCACTGAGGGCTCTAAAGGGGGTTATCATCCTAAAAGACCTAATTTACAGAACTTTCAACTACGTTGAACAACATGGATATCTCAAAATTTTGATTGGATGTGTTTGGGAAAATGGTGGGCGTGAGAGGGGCGTTAGTCGCTCTCCAATCACTTTCAACTATTAAAAAAGGCACTAGTCCTTTCAATTTCCAATTGAATGAGATCTTTTGAAGTTCTACGACAACGCTTTCAATAAAAACTTTATATGCCCCCAGGGCATAACTTACGACCCTTGGCCTGAGGGCTGTGTGGGGAGGGGTTGTCATCCTTAAAGACCTAATTTCCAAAACTTTCAACTACGTTGAATAAAATGGTTATCTAAAAAGTTTGATTGGATGTGTTTGGGAAAAAGTTGGGCGTGAGAGGGGGGAGGGGTAGTTGCCCTCAAATCACTTTCGACTATTAAAAATGGTACTAGCCCTTTGAATTTCAAATCGAATGAGCCCTTTTTCAAGTTTCTACGACAAAGATTTCAATCAAAACCTTATATACCCCCAGGGCATAACTTATATTCCTTGCACTGAGGGTTGTGGGGGAGTGTCTGGGGAAAGGGTGGGCGTGAGAGGAGGGGTTATTTGCCTTCAAATCACTTTAGACTATTAAAAAGGGTACTAGCCCTTTGAATTTCAAATCGAATGAGCCCTTTTTCAAGTTTCTGCGAAAAAGATTTCAGTAAAAACCTTATCTCTATGTGTATCTATGTGTATTATCTCTATGTGTGTCGTCTCTATGTGTGTGTCGTCTCTATGTGTGTGTCGTCTCTGTGTGTGTGTCGTCTTTGGGTGCTTGTCGTCTCTGTGTGTGTATCGTCTCTGTGTGTGTGTCGTCTCTGTGTTTGTGTCGTCTTTGTGTGTTTGTCGTCTCTGTGTGTGTGTCGTCTCTGTGTGTATGTCGTCTCTGTGTGTGTGACGTCTCTGTGTGTGTGTCGTCTCTCTGTGTGTGTCGTCTCTGTTGTTGTGTCGTCTCTGTGTGTGTGTCGTCTGTGTGTGTGTGTGTCGTCTCTGTGTGTGTGTCGTCTCTGTGTGTTGGTCGTCTGTGTCCGTGTCGTCTCTGTGTGTTTGTCATTTCTGTGTGTGTGTGTCTTCTCTATGTGTGTGTCGTCTCTGTGTGTGTGTCTTCTCTGGTTTATGTTAGGTTAGGGGGGTTAGTTGCCCTCAAATCACTTTCGACTATTAAAAATGGTACTAGCCCTTTAAATTTCAAATCGAATGAGCCCTTTTTCAAGTTTCTATGACAAAAATTTCAATACAAACCTTATATGCCTCCAGGGCATAACTTATAATCCTTGCCCTGAGGGTTGTGGGGGAGTGTCCTCCTCAAAAATATGTTTTCTATCTGGAAATCAACTACGCCGAGCAAAATGGCTATCTCAAATTTTTTTATTGGATGTGTTTGGGGAAATGATGGGCGTGGGGGGGGGGGGGGCCTAGTTGCCCTCCAATCACTTTCAACTATTAAAAAGGGCACTAGCTCTTTGAATTTCCAATCGAATGAGCATTTTTTGAAGTTTCTACGACAATGCCTTCTATAGAAACCTTATATGTCCTCCTCAAAAACATAGTTTCTATCTGAAAATCAACTACGCTGTACAAAATGGCTATCTCAAAATTTTGATTGGATGTGTTTGGGGGAATGATGGGCGGGGGGCTAGTTGCCCTACAATCACTTTCGACTATTAAAAAGGGTACTAGCCCTTTGAATTTCCAATCGAATGAGCCTGTTTTGAAGTTTCTACGACAACGCCTTCTATAAAAACCTTATATGCCCCTAGGGCATACCTTAAAACCCTTGCCCTGAGGGTTGTGGGGGAGTGTCCTCAAAAACATATTTTCTATCTGGAAATCAACTACGCTGAACAAAATGGCTATTTCAAAATTTTGATTGGATGTTTTCGGGGGAATGATGGGCGTTGGGGGGGGGCTAGTTGCCCTCCAATCACTTTCGACTATTGAAAAGGGCACGTAATTCCTACGACAACTCCTTCGATACGAAGTGCCCGGGTATGGAGAAAAAACAAAAAAAAAAAAAAAAAAAAAACATATTGTGCCCATATCGTTCTTTACTTAGCCAGCGCTAAGTTAGTGCTAGATGTACTTGTTCCCTAGATGTACTTGTAACTATAGCCAGCGCTAGATGTTAGTACTTGTTCCCAACACCCGTTCTTGTGACACATATCTACATGAGTATACTAAAGAAGAGTTTCTGTTTTGTAGAGAATCAAAAACTATGCGAAAGGTAATTCATTGGGATGATGAAATCAGTTTTTGAAAGCAGTGGCTTACAGTTCAAAATTTGTGTGGAGTACGGATCGATAGAGCTCCTGTCATGCTTGGATCAGGCAAAGGAAATGTATTCACAAATTTGTTCTTGCCGCCAAGACTTTTGGTAGCTTAGTTTAAAAGGCTCGTCAGCCAAGTATTTGAATTAAAAATGGAGTGAGGCACCTCCTAGAAATGAAAGGGAAACACAAGTCTAAGAGACTATTTAATGATGAGACCTAGATTTAGGGATTGGCTTATTTATGGGACAAGTTGGATCAGCTAACTTAAAACTACAAGGTAAAGAAACTCACTTTGTGCATCTCAGAGATAATATTGGAGCTTTCATATAAATGTTACAAAAATTGGTGCCAAAAAGTGAACCTTGGGAACTTCGCCATTTCTGAGCACCCTCTCACTGAAACTGGAGAATAGGAAATATGAATTATAGTTCATCTCTGCAAGGAAATTGATAGCTATTTACAAGCCCTTGAATCGCAAAGTTTTTCCTCAGATTTTCTTAGCAAGATGCAGCTTTAGTTTGAGACCCAGTTCATGTAGACTTGATGCTACCGACATTCTCGATGAAGAACAGGATGATTCTTTGGAGCTACAAAATGATTTCTCGGTGTATGACACATTTAAAGAAAAATAGTTCAATTTTTGTTTATACATCTGCAAAAGTTTTCATGTTATTATTCCAAATATTAGTGCCATGTTCTTCTATTTACCTTTGCAGGTCAAGATAAAACCCTTGAATTAGTTGGAGATTGAAGATTACAAAAAGTCGCCCTGATAAAAACTCAACCAAGAAATAAAGCTTGTTGAGCAGACGCAAGCTCAATTATCTCTGATGTCTGTTATTTTCATTTGAGATTCGTAGTAATGCTTGTTGTCACATGTCTTCTAACCACGGATCTCGTTATTCCATGCCTTTTGCTTTAGCTTTTTGGATTCGTTCAAAATTGTTTTTCAAGAAAAAAATATACATACATACATACATAATACGAGCAATAAGTTGCTCGTTTAAAGAAAGTATATATATATATATATATATATATATATATATATATATATATATATATATATATATATATATATATATATATATATATATATATATATATATATATATATATATATATATATATATATATTATATATATATATATATATATATATATATATATATATATATATATATATATATATATATATATATATATATATATATATATTATATATATATATATATATATATATATATATATATATATATATATATATATATATATATATATATATATATATATATATATATATATATATATATATATATATATATAATATATATATATATATATATATATATATATATATATATATATATATATATATATATATATAATATATATATATATATATATATATATATATATATATATAATATATATATATATATATATATATATATATATATATATATATATATATATATATATATATATATATATATATATATATATATTATATATATATATATATATATATATATATATATATATATATATATATATATATATATATATATATATATTATATATATATATATATATATATATATATATATATATATATATATATATATATATATATATATATATATATATATATATATATATATATATATATGCATCAAAGTATTCCTGTTAATGCATCAAAGTATTATCCATGGTACAGGATCTGTTTTCTGTAGGGACTCGTTGTAATTCTTGTTGTTGCTTCTCTTCTAACTGCAGATTTCATTTACGATTCGATGTGTTCGTTGTGATGCTGCTTGTAACATGTCTTTTAGACGCAGATCATATTTGCGCATCATTTTCATGCCTTATTACCTCCGACTTTGGAATGTTCCAATGCCTATGCCCTCTGAAGTATCTAAAATACGCACTGGCATAATCACCGTTTATTTTTTTTAATTTCAGGGTGGCAAACTAACAGTTTCAGGTGAATTAAGAAATTCTGTCGTGAAGTCAATTCCTCCCTCCTGCTTATCCTTTACTGGTGGTAGAATAACACGTTCCTTATTCAACTTTAATTTTCTGAAATATGTAAATTCCGCAATAGCATAATTATCGTGTTATTCTTTAGTTTTAAGTCACATTTCCGTTTGCAACTAATGGCAAATTTCGCTGTGCGACATTTTCTTTTATGTGATTTGTTGTTGTTCATTCTTCCATGGCTTTTTCATTAGCTGTTCAGAGTCATTTGTCATATTGTGTAATTTTCCACGTGTCATGGATACTAAATATCTATTTCTCCTTCTTCTTTATCAATCACAGACTCGCACATGCTAAACTAATATGTTCTTTCATTCCATTGTAATTTTGCTTTGTCTTCTAACCGCTCACGCACTCTAAACTAACATGTTTCTTCATTCTTCATTCCATTGTAAATTTACTTTGTCTTCTAACCACAAACTTCTTTGTGCAATATTTATGTTTACAATTCAATGTGATTTTTGCTGTTTCTCGTTCAATGCCTTTTTCTTTAGCTGTTCAGAGTAATTTGTCCTTTTGTTAATTTTGCATGCGATATAGATACTAAAAACGGTACTACCACTACTTGGGAAAATGATGTAATTTATGCTTCTGAAATGTATACAAATATGACGTCACTCACATAACTTTTTTTTCAAGAATAAGGCTGTAAGCGAATTTTCTCAAATTCACGACCTATCTAGATTGTTTTTTCAGGCCAAAGAATCCTAGGGTGCCAATTAAAAAAAATATAGATATCCGTTTTCAAGAAAAAATTAGACTTAAATACATAAATACACACACAGTCGCTCGTTTAAATATATATATATATATATATATATATATATATATATATATATATATATATATATATATATTATATATATATATATATTATATATATATATATATATATATATATATATATATATATATATATATATATATATATATATATATATATATATATATATATATATATATATATATATATATTATATATATATATATATATATATATATATATATATATATATTTATATATATATATATATATATATATATATATATATATATATATATATATATATATATATATATATATATATATATATTATATATATATATATATATATATATATATATATATATATATATATATATATAGAATTTCTTATAACTTTATTGGAAAACAGTGTGCCTGGAAAAGGTTCAAAGCAAGGTCTTCCATAGCCCCCTCCCGTCTTCCCAGGAAAAATGTTTGGGTTATACCCATTCCCATCTCAAAAGAAAAGCAAATCAAGTCCCTGCTCTTGACCTTCCTATTACGAGCATGGACCTAGTAGGTCTATATTTAGAAGTTGAGAGAACATGTAATAATCCTAGTATAAACTTAGAAAGTTTGGATAATTCCTGACTTCTCCAAAGCGTCTAGCCCATTTTTTCTGGCTGGCCGAAATAGTTCAAAATTATGATTTAAGTTCAGTATCTCTAAAAGTCTTCAAAACTCTTCCTTTTCAAACCACTCGTCGTTTAGAACAACAAAAAATTAAATCCGTTTTCTTCTGCTTTAAAATGTTTGTCTTGTAAAGTCAACCTCAACTGCATTGATCTAGGACTTCTCGTTTTCTGAGACTGTAAAATTACATGGGATCTTTTCCGAGGGCTAGACCAACCTATTTCGAAACTGTCAAACATTCTCCACAAGTATTGGAGGACATTAGGAATTAGCCCACTGTCTGAAATAAGAAGAAAGATGTCGTTGTCGTGCTTTGTAAAACTAAAACCTATTTTACCCAATGTGGATTCTCTAATTTAAAAATAGGTATCTAAGCAAGGTCGTATCCAGGGGAGGAGGGTTAGGGGGTTCGATCTCCCCCCATTTTTGATGCGTTTTTAAAAAAAATTGCAAGTCCCCCCCGAAAAAATTCTTTTGTACCCCCCTCCCCCCCTTGAAGAAGAGTTCTGGATACAGCCCTGTATATTTGAATGTCATCCTTCCACGATCTTCACGCAGAATTAATCCAAACAAACGTTCAAGTTCCAAAACGCTATTGTTAAAAATGCTGCTGTGCTCTTTTTCAACTGCCATCTCATTATGTAAACTGAAAAAGGAAATAAATAAAGGGTCCCTAGTTCCCATGGATTTCGGTGACTCTCATTGGTTAAAATGTTGTAGAGTCATTTGGGTAAAACAATTCCAGTCGTAGTTAGGGTAAACCACAATATTGCTTTTTGTCATGCAATTATACGGCAGGCATTTCCGTTGCATTTTAGTGTTCATGCCATTCGGACAGTTTAATGGGCTCTTTTTGCTTTTTTATGTTTTGGCTAAGGATGTAGTCACCTAATGGACCTTGCTTTGGATCTTTTCTAAAACCTATCTATGATTTTTGCCAAGAAGCATGTTACCACTAGCAAATGGCTAGCCCAAGGTGTATAAAGGACTTTTAATAAGTAGCTTATGCAACATTCGGTCAATAGAGTGTGGTTAATGCAAAATGGAATGGGTGATAACTCGGGCTGAAATGCAACAATTACCTGTCGATAATATCACAAATTAGATGTAACTTTCGATACTTTAAAGTTAAGCTCAAACGAAGGTCTTCCTAAAATTTGTCAAAGGAGGCTTTGAATATTTTCGAGGAGTCACAAAAGATTTTTTATAGAGAGAAAGGCTCTAAAAAGAGCTTATAGCTTAATAAGATTTCTTGAAAAAGTTTCGCAGGAATCTTAAACTTAAACGCATCAACATTTACTTCTATGCATTTTGTTATGTTTTTGCGAGTCTAGTGCAAGCAGTAGCGGTCCAACGCACCGCAAAAGATTTGACCTCACATGAAATAAGCTAAGCCTGAAATAAAAAAAAAAAAAAATTAAACACGAAAATACGTTGAGAAATCCCAACCTTAATTCTCCCATGATTTTTATGGTGTTTATTTCATGGGTTCCAAGGTATCTGGGCTTTTACAAAAACCATCATATGTTTATTATTTTTAGCATGGACAGTAGAAATACTCGTATATTTTGGGAATTTATATCAAATTGTCCATATGAAGGAGCTGTAAATAAAAAGCGACTCGTGCTAATAGTGACCGGAACTCTTAAAAAGGAAATTTCCGTAAAAATATAAAAAATCAAAACAATTAACATTTTATAGGGATTCGAAATATGTAGAATTAAGTTTAAACTTCTTCGTCAAGCTCCTGAGAGAACCTACCTAATTTTATAAAAAGAGGAGAAACACCTCACAATAGGGATCAATCTTGATTAAAATAACACCATCAGATTCAGCATATCAGAGAGCCCTGTTACATGAATTTCAAATTCGTACCTGCAAAAATGCAAAATTTTGTATTTTGTCTAGAGTGATGGTCAAGGATGTGTGCTTTTTTCCCACGGGTGATCAATCCCATCGTCTTTTTTACACAGCCATTTTTAAGTAATTACACAGCCATTTTTAAGTAGTAAAAGAGATAATCCAACCCATTTCCCCTGAAAAATTTCCTCCGAGGGGAAATTCCCCCCTCCCCGACGATTTCCCCTGGAAAATTCTCCCAGAATGTAAAATTGATTAACCAAAAGGGAAATTAAGACAAATAAAAAAGAATGATTAAAAGAAGGGATTAGGAATAGGCTACTCTACCTATGTAGCCTGTGAAAGGTATTCGAAAGCACGGGGTGGCTGCCCCCCATTGCACTTCTTGGCTGGAGGATCACGAAACGGAGATCGGAACCGCCTGTTTGGATTTTGAGGGTCTAGTACCGTTATACTTACTTACTTATACTTACTCTAACTATGTTTTAAAACTCATGTAAAATATATGGTGCAGAATCAAAGAGTTCATAGCATACAGGTGACTCGGGTCAATAGTAGTTAGAACTCTAGAAAACAGGGATTTTGATGACAATTAAAGCATTAAAAGAATCGACTTTTTATGCTGATTCTAAATACATATAGTTCATTAAGTGTAATACTACGCATCAAACGCTAAAAGGCTGAGAAATTTGGTTGATTTCCTAAAAATTTGGAAAACCCCACCAAAAGGCAATTGATTTTAATGAAACTCCTGCCTATCGAAGTGCGGAATTTTGTGGGTTCCTTTAGGAGAAACCACAGTTTACAGAATTATCCAGTATGATCATTCTCTATCTCACCCATTATAAAAACCCGGACCGGGGTGCGAGGGCTCCGGAGAACGTTTTTGCAGATATAAACATAGGCGAAGTCAGATTAGCGGGAATGCAGGTTAGTCTGTTTCCGATTGTTTCCAACAAAGTGCATGGAAACAATCGGAAACAGACTAACCCGCATTCCCGCTAATGCAGAAATAAGTGGGAGGAGCTTTTTGTTCGCACCGAGAACGAAGACCAGAAATGATCTGCGATAAGCTTACTGTCTATAAACTGTGGGAGAAACATACCGGATGCGTGTTTATTTTTTCCTCAAGGGTGATCGTATCAAACCAATGGTCCTAGAAGATAGGGAGGGGGGTCATTCAAATGGAAATTAAAAGTTTTAGAGCCCTTTAAAAGTGACCAAAAATATTGTGCCATGAGAAAAGTGGCGTTTTCTGCCATTTTGTGGCACAAAACTACTATTTTGCCCATGGAGGAGCAAGTTGCGAGCAATTAAAATTATGAGTTAGCCAACCGATTTAAAACTATCAAATACTCTATATTGAGCTTTCCAGTTGCCGCGGAAGTAAAATCAAATGGTTTCGCATTCTTTTCGGATAAGTCATTTAGTCCATACAAATAAAGGTACTTCAAACTGGAAAACCTCCTAATTTATGCCTAGCGGACGATACCCAATACTTTTTTGTGAACGGGGCTTGACGACCAAAAAAATTAAGTTATTTTGATAGTAATATCACCCAAATAAATCAATAAAAATGATCAGCCAGTTGGCAAATCCACCCCCACAAGTCCCTAATACCAGACCAAGTTCATGGAAAGTAAATACTCGCACTTCTTAGTCTTTATCGGTTATCTCTGTGCGCATCCGTCACAAGGCGAATCTTTAACATTTGGTACTAATTGTACACTATCAAACTTATTTTCTGTAACCTTTATCTTACTCTGCTATGATAACTCAACCAGCGAAAACACGAAATAAAGAAATAAGAATTTAAATCTTTACTTCTATAAGACATTTTACATCACTCATTCTGCCTGCATTTTGGAATATAGGTAGAATATTCAAAATTCCTACCCTTTTTCATTATTTGTACTTGTTAGGCTTTCTTTTTGGCTGCCCAATTTTGTAATGAGGTGTGTGTGTGTAATCTTCCGTGGGGGGGAGGGGGGGGGGGTAATACTACTTTCACCGTAAAAGAAATTACATCACAGCAAAGTGGTATTTCTCCCATTTTGAGGCCTAAAACAATTTTGAAACCTAGGTACCTCTTTCCCCCCCATCCCCCTAAACCCCAAAAAACAACACTCTAAATATCGTATACGCAATTTAAACCAGGCTATGCATTGTATTTCTCTGCAGCTGTGTCTTGTATCATCCCGTAAAAACGGGTTTTTCAACGCGTCTCGAGTTTAAGATATAAAAAGAGTCCGGCTAATAGAACAGTACCGATAAGCTTTATTCATAACAAAATAAACATACAATATTACCCTTTACTATTCCTCCAAAGGCCCTTTGGCAAGGCCGTATCCAGGGGTTCCCCCCCCCCCCCAAATGTTTGTCTGACTCGTTAAAACGTAACAAAAATGGATATAAACAAATTTTTTATGCGTTTTTTCGTGTACCCCCCACCGAAAAAAATTCTTGTGTAAACACCCCCTGAAAAAAAAAAATCCTGGATACGGCCCTGCCCTTTGGCCTGTGAAAAAGGTAAAGACAAACCAGTCACTAACTCAGAAAAAAAAATCACTTACTCATAGAGAGAATAGCAAAAAGAAAAAAAAACTATAGAACACAAAAACTAAATCGATCGGATAGACTAATAAAAAAAAGTAGATTAAATAAACTCCAATAAAATAAAAATATAGAAAAACAAAAAATAGATTGAAATTGCTTCTAAGAAGGCAAAATATTTATTTTTTTTTACAACCTGAAGAGTGGCACTTCGAACTGGCACTTCGATCCATATAATATGAGTCGCCAGATTGAAATCTAGCCTTGCACAAGGAGTAAAAGGAATTCGAATAGGATTTTTTATATTGCGAGATGATAATTATTTTAAAAAATGACAATGATAATGACGAGGAATAATGACGTCATTACCATCAATATTGATAATGATGAACGAAATGATAATGAGGGAATGACGAGAGCCTTAAAATGGCGTTTTGACGCCAAATTTACTTTTCACAGATGCTGTCAATTGAAATCAACTACTTATAGTGACTGTTTGGCTAATTGAAATTGTATTTTACAATTTCATAAATATTATTATAATAAATAATAATAAATATTATAATATAATGAATCATAATAAAATAGTATTTGTGTTTTGTTAGGTAATTGTTTCCACACTGTGCGTCAGGAACAGTATGATAAAGGTCACGACAAGAATCAGGGAACTCTGCCCCCTATTCGAACAGGTGGAGACTATTCATTGCCATCCATTGAACGGACCATTGAATCCCCAAAATTTACCCCAGATGATAAAATGAACTGCGAATCTAAAATATTAACATTTCGCAATGAAGGTGACAGAACTTTCAAAAACTCAATTCGATTGTAAATTTGTCTGCGTAACTTGAGCAAGTTTCCAGATGTTAGGGCTGAAGATTGCATTCACGTCAATAGCCAAGGCCATATCCAGGATTTTTGATCGGGAAGGTGGGTTAAATTTTTTTTAAAGCATCAAAAAAATTTCTATATGCCTTTTTGTCATGTTTTTACGAGCCCGACAAAATTTTTTAGATGGTTCAAGCCCTGAACCCCCCGCAGGATACTGCGTTGTCAGTAGCTAATAGATTCTTTATTTTATTGTAATTCAAATCATCACGGTCACTTTTCTCACTATGAACCCCACGTCCCATCTCCTGATCCTGATGGTCCCATTTATAGCCAGGATACATCAAAAACTAAAAGAAAGCAGTAAAATAACGAAATGCTTAGTTTGTAATATGCCGGATATTACTATTAATCCGATCATCATGTTTCTACCGATTGTTATCCCCTATTTTAGAATCTTTTGAAATAATAATTTTATCCAATTTGCAATAAATCACAGCCAAACCAAGACTTTATCAAGTCGAGACTGTTAGATCTGTTTTAGCCAACAACTTACGACCTACCACAAGATTCAGTTCACAGATAAACATACTATTATGGCAAAACAAGTGACTATCCAGGGGGGGGGGTATATTGCAGGGGCGTAATTTGCTGTGGGGAAAGGGTAGGGGTGCAACTGCACACCTACAGGCCCTATTCCCCCAAACCCAGTTTGCCCCACCATCTGAAGTTTAGTTTGTTCAAAAATCTTGTCTAAACTAAGATAAGCCTGCATAATTCAAGCATCCAGAGAAACGGGTCAGTTTTCTTTAGTTTATCTTTGCCTTTATGGTACTATATGACTTATTTTTCACTTGATTTAGGGAAATTGCCTCAAACTTTGCCCCCCCACCCCACCCCGTATTTTGACAAAATTACGCCACTGGTGCGTTATCAGAAAAACAACCATGATATATGTAAAGAGCAAAAAATAATGTACCTAACGGTGGCTTACTACTTTATTTTATTGGCGTGCTTCCTTCAGAAGCAGAGGCGTCGTTTGGGGGGGTGAAGGGGCAGTTGCCTCCAAATAATGTGGAAAAACAAATTGTTATAGCCTATATCCTATGTCCAAGGCCGTACCAAGATTTTTTTTTTCGGAGGAGATTTTACTAAAAAAAATTTCGGGGGAGGGGGCTTACACAAAAAACCTCAAAAACGCATACAAAATTTGCTTTTATCCATTTTTGTTAAGCTTTTACGACTCAGACAAGCATTTCGGAGGGGGGGGGGGTCTCAATCCCCCCCCCCCCTCTGGGTACGGCCTCGCCCATGTCCCTTGACTATACGGATATGGATCCCTCTTGTCCCCCAATAAAAATGCTGGAGATTGATCAGAAGTGACCAAGCAATAAATATTTACTATTTTTGGCATTCTTGCTAATATTTCTTTAAAAATAATATTCCATAAAATTTTTCATGACAGCTTTTCATTTGCTCTACATCTTAATATTCAAATATTTATTTAGTATTTGATAGAATGCCTTATAAATAATTAAAATTTCACTAAAGCTTCCGCATGTTATTTCCGTATTTAAATTATTGGAATCATTTGCACTTGCTAAATTATATTATGGATGAGCTTTTATCCTATTCAGCATAAATAATATTAAACAAGTACTTTTCACACTGTCTGGGCTTCTTAAGGTGAAAATGGGAAGGTCAGGCATCAACCTCCATGTCCACAAAAAAAAAAACAATATTTTACAACACTAAGAAAAGCAAAAATATTTTTGGATGAATTTTTTCCAAACCTTGAACAGGAATAAAATTATCGATGGCTGTCCCCTCCTTGAAAAATATTTACGTATGAGAAGTTGAGATTACAAGAACATATCCATTTTTTTTAGGGGGGGGGGGGTACGAACTTTTGTAACGCATCACAAATTTGTTCATATTCATCTTATTACGTTTTTACGAGACGGATAAATATTCAGGGGGGACGGGTGGTCAAAACCTTCCCCCTGGATACGGGCTTGAAAAAGCATCAAGCCTGTGTTCCCTTGTAGTTGACCTGCATTTTTCCTTCAAATTTACACCCCCTTCTCCAAAAAAACTTACTTTTATGACTGTTTTGGAAGTAATGTTGTAGCTAGGAACTATAAACAAAGATAGTATCAGTAAGATAAGCCAAAACAAGTTTCTCACCGGTACGCCTTTCACCCATAAGGGAAGGGGGCAAGAGGGGGTGCCATCCCCCTCCTGGCTGAATGATGTTGCCTTATTTTTTATATTCTTTTTTAGATTTCTATTATATAACAATAAAAGTGCCAATTAGACGAGGTAAGCCCTCCCCCTGGAATTCAGCCGATGGGCGTTCATGCCGGTACTCTATTTTGATCTATACAGTTCATAAATATTTCTATTGATAATAAATCATAATATAACTATAATAATAATATTAAATTATTCATTAATGGACAAGTGCCAATAAATATACTACAGCTTGAAATCATCCAAATTTAATAACTATGTATTTGTTGATTACTGGAGCTTCTGATTAACTACTACAAAGCAGGGGTGGATCCAGGGGGAGGGCGAGGGGGTGCGTGCCCTCCTAACGTAGTGTAATTTACTTAATTAACGCAAGTTTGCGTTAATTAAACTTGCTCTTAACGCAAGTTTTTTGGAGCAACCTACTTTGCCCCCCCTCCTAAAAAAATCCTTGTTCCGCCCCCGCTACAGAGGTCCTTGCGTCGGTATTGTGGCAGTTGGTGTAAAAATTTATAATAATTTGCCAGCAATATAGGAAAAACTCAGCAGGCTTTTCCATGAAAAATTTAGCTTATGATTCGCACGTGTATTCTCTTTAAAATCTTGAACAAACCCAACGTCTCGCTATTTTCAAGTCCGGAATAATAAATAACAAATGGAAAATACAATTTTTTATTTCTTAATTATTTTGAGTTTCTAAGTTTCATTTCAACAACGCTGACAAAACAGCGCAAAAGAGACATTTTTATTTAAACTAGCAACTATGCTTTTAAATAGTTACTTTTTGTTAATATCTGTGCATCAAAATTCTGCTTATTGAGGGAAATCGACTTCAAATCGATATTTAAGCAAAATTCAGAATTCTATCACCATGCTAAGACTTTTCAATTAAAGTTAGTATTATTACTGTGGTATCTGACATTTTGATTCCAGATCTGATTTGCAACCTAACTTCAAACACATTCTATAAATTTAGACTATCATTGAACTTCTAGACTTACGATGGAACGATAAAATCACTAGCGCAACTCCTTATCAA
>CM051269.1:30411660-30642474 GCA_027921565.1 Artemia sinica
GGGAGTTTTAAGCTTTAACTACGTTTAGCTTCGTTCAGCCAGATTCTTTTTATTGTATCTGCTAAAAAAAATTTGATCTATCTTTAAAGCAAAATTCATTGCGTTGTTGTGTATTAAGCCATATCTAACATCATTATAATATGCTTTGAAGTAGTTAAAACAGCCGCAAAAATATTTAACAGAACATATTGTAATAATAACCACGGGAATTCAAAATTCACCAAATCTTCTTACAGGAAAAAATAGTCTCTTGCTTGTTTGATCGGATTAATTGCTTTAGATACAGGACAGGATATGAAATGCTACTACTATTACAGACAACTAACCGCAGCTCCAAATATCCTGAGGCCAACACTGCTCTACATGCTCCTCCATCCCAATCTGTTGAGAGCTTCAGTTTAAACCCCCTCCCATAGAGCGTCAATTTTTTTCAAATCCATTCTTATGACAGATTCCCAACCACCATAACGTTCTTTTATTATAGCCCTAGAAACCAAGAAACTGGAGGAATTTTTTGGTAAATTAAAAACAAAAACACCAATTGCGCATTAGTTAAAAATCTTAGTACTTGGGCACTCGTGACTGAACCCGTCAAAACCCGTTTTTGACGGGTTAATTCAAGAAACGGCTATAGAGTAATGCAATGCATTGCATGGTTTTGATTGCGTATACGATATTTAAAATGTTGTTTTTTGGGGTTAAGGGGGGGGGCAGGTACCTAGGTTAGGTTAAGTATTTAATGTATGATATACTTTACCCCCCCCCCCCCCCTAATGTGCAAATATATAGCCCTAATTTGTTTATAAACTGTTATATATTCATCCTATTTTATTTTATTTCATTAGCATTAACCAAACCTGACTTTTCAGAAAGGCCCATATAATGCCCAAGTACCAAAATCTTTTCGGAGTTCAATGCATAATTTTACACTTGCCTTTTTCATATTGTTCCTTTCCTTACAGCTTTTTCCTTTCTCTTTGGCAAGTCCTGACTTTGGTTTTAATTCACACTGTTGTCGCTTGTTTAGATGTAAATGAACTTCCTTTCTCGCTTTGGGCTTTCTTTGTTTCCTATTTTTCCTGTTAGTATTGTGTTTTATCCCCATTTAATTCATTTATATCATCTTTACTCACTACTTATTTTTTTAACTACACAGTCGTTCCTCTTCTTCCAATGCTGTACCCAGAGGGGGGGTTAGGGGAGTTTGAACCCCTCCCGAAATGTTTTTTGACTCGTAAAACGTAACAAAAATGGATATAAACAAATTTTATATGCGTTTTTTGATGTTTTTTTGTGTACCCCCCCCCCCCTGAAAAAAAATCTTTGAGTAAAACCCCCTCCGAAAAAAAAATTCTGGATACGGCCTTGTCTTCTTCTATTATATGAGATACAGAGATAAAGTACTACGTAAATCTTATGTTGAGAAAATGGAACAAAAGGGCCTTTCCAATATAAAGAAAGATGTTTCATAATACGTAATTTGCGTTTTATTTAATCTCTTTATTTTTCACTGTTATTTTATATTTGTATTGTGTGATCGTGAAGTTTTTATATGTTGCTTAATTGATACTCAATATTAGCCTATTAGTATACGTTTGATCAGTTTTTGTTTGCAAATACTGACACATTGGATAAAATTTCGACAAATAAAATTGATAGAATATAAGTACGGCAACCTCTTTAAGGTGGTATTACTGAAATCAGTATGGTTTGACATAATATTTAAGGCCTCTGTAATGAGAGGCGCATTTTTTTAGAAATATATCGCATTTGTGTATTTGTTTATCACAGCGATCTCGCCTAAGATAAGAGGCGTAATTTTTTTTAGAAAGATATCGCATTTGTGTATTCGCTTATCGTGGCGATCTCGCCAAAACCGCATGCTACACCGTTCTCAGTAGCATCAATCAGGGCTGGGACAGAGGGGTTTTGGCCCCCTGGATCACCCTCCTCCCCTGTATTTTGAGAAATATCTTTCTTTGGAAAATCTTTATTTTAAAATGCCTTTTTTTGGTATTTTCGGCGTTCCTCTAAGTTTTCCAGGATTGACGCCATTGACTCTTCTTGAAGGAGAGGTTGGTAGGATAATGTATGCTCAACCAATATTGGTTCTTCCTAATCCATGTTGCCCGGCTGATCCTCGTTTTAAGAAAAGCTCAGAAAATAGTTTTTGGCAATTATGTCAAAAGTATAGAAATGTCAGATGTGACTCTTAGGGGGGCGACAAGGAAGAATGCATTAATCTACCCATTTGAAACCATCAAAATGTTCTTTTTTTTGGGACATCCAACCTAATTATAGATCACGGTACTTGTCGGTTATTGGAAACACACCCAAGAAGGGAAGTTAGGTTAATCCTAATGAATAATAACAAAACACGATGGTAAATGGTGCCTTAAAAACAAAATTATGGAAACCAAACTTAACCCCCACCCCTAATGTGCAAATATAAGGCCCAAATTATACAAATCCAATGCATTCTGTCAAGTCCAATGTATTGTATCATCCATCACTTTTTTTTAGCTATGAAACCGTTTTTCTGAGATGTAACCAAAGCGTAATTCTCAAATGTGTTTTCAATAACCGACAAGTACCTACATCGCAACTAATTACAGAAGACCTGTATATTATCTAGCAGCATTTTGACACAGACAGTTTTTTATGCTTTTTGACGAAAACAATTTAAAGCTTAACTAGGTTCGTACAATTCTGATATGGCAACACATGGAACTTACAAGACTTCTGTAGGCCAACTACTGCTTTACATTATACTTCCTAGCCAGCACTTTTTGGGCTTCAACTCCGTTTCCCGCTTAAAACAAAACGTTCTTTAAGAGGGAAACAGAGTAGGCCTGTTGACTATATTTCAGTTGACAATAGTTGATTATAGTTGACTATATTGTATTTATATTTCAAGGAGAACTTTTAAAGTAAGATAAAGTAATTGTCGATGCTACTGACATGGGCACTAGCCAGTTTTACATTTTATGTACGTACTAAGGAAATCTTGTAGTACAGGTGAAAATCGTGAACACCTTCAGATTTTGGAGTTGAAGATCCGAACGCATCTATTCCATTGGTTCTTGCTTCATTTTTATTTGTCAGTTCATAAGACATTCCATTAAGTTTTGTTTTGAATTGATGGGCTAGGTATTGTGTAATCAGTCACGGATTTTTTTTTTTATTTTTTTTTTTTTTTTTTTCCAAATCAGACATTTGTTAAATGTAGAATATAAGTGGATTTGGAACAATTAGTCAAACAAATTACTATCTAATTAAGGGTTTATTTATAACTGTTTTTCAACTTCCTGCTCTTGTTTCTATGCTGAATTAAATCGTTTCTAGACTCAAATAACTCATCGAAAACATGTCATATCAAACGATGAGCATACACATGGTATTTTTTTCCTTTGGAAGGATATCTATATATTCTCTCTCCCCCTCTCTACCTTAGTTATTGCTAAAAACATAAAACATAGTGATGCCTTTTATTTATTGGTAGCTATAGAATTGTCATGATATGGCTGTACATGTTTTTAAGTTACCAACGAATTTAAAATAACATGCACAAAATTAATTGCGCCATTGCTATCGTAGATTTTATTTACGGTTGTAGTTTGTATTTAAAGGCTACTGTAGCCTATTTAGCAGGAAAAAATAAAAATTATACTGCTAATATCAAAAGTTGTTGCTTTTTTCACATGGCAACATTGCTAAAACTAGCTCAAACAGAATATTACAGATTTTTTTTTTCTTAAAATCTTAAGAGAACAAAATGAGATTCATTTCATCTACATTCCTTTTTCAAAGTTGTTTTAAAACCAGCTTTTTTTTACATGGATATCTTCTGACATCATGTGAAATATTTTCTGCTAATATTTTTTCCTAAAATATTTTTTAACAAATGACGAAGTCATTAAAATTTAAAAATTGTTAAAAATTGTTATTCTCTAATGTTCAAGACATTCAGAAAAAAATAAATCATCAATTTATATTTTCAGTTTAGTAGGAATCAATCAGTCTTATTTCATTGCAAAGTTACTTAAAACTCATTATGATACTTATTTAGTAGCATCTTTCCTGCTACGCCAGTGTCCATGACTTATTCTTGCGCTACAATTAAATCATTTCAGGAATTTACGATTTACAAGAACATTAAATAAATATCGCCACTGGTGTATTTCTTTAGGCATAGTCTAGTAATCAATACTCTTTTTCCTTATCGTTTTACCGGATGGTAAATTAATAAAGCCTTTTCAGTAGCTAGAAAGGAAGGCAATTTGCATATTATTGTTTTATTCAAAATATGTGCTCAACGATGCACCAAAGATTGAATGAATTTTAAGTGGACTCGGGGAGCTTCATGGCCAACGGATAATTTATGGCAACCTATAGTCACATTTTCCAACTTGTATGTTTTTATGTGAGTTTCAGAAAAGCAATCGCTTTAAATGGTTATATAATTAACAAGGATGGTAACAATATCCAGTTTAAAGGTAGTCAAATACACTTTTAGTATTTATGTTTCGAGGGGTATACAAAACGGTCGAAATTTGGCAATAAAATTTGACAGTTATGGATCTGCAAACGGCTCTTTCTTAACACTGTTTATTAAATTAACTTTGGAATACTTTTTTGAAAATGAAGATATTTTAAAGTTATTTATAAAGTATCTGAATGCTATTTTCCTAGTTTTTAAATGGGTTTCTTATTTTAATCTCAGAATCATTTATTTTTTAATACTAATATGTTTTCAACTTGATTACAGCGGCTTTGTAATAATCCTAAGCAAGACATTGAACCTCCCCAGGATAGGATTTACTCGTCAAAAATTACTAAAAATTATCGAAAATTAACAAAAGCGTATTTTACTACTACTACTACTACTAACAATTCCCTGCACCATCAACTCACCCGAGTTCAACAAAGCTGCGAACGAGCTTCCTCTACCTCAGTCTATCTACAACTTCTATCAGTAGTTCCTATTATGAAAGTCCAATTTCTTTTAAATCCTTTTGTATGACCAGGGTCGTATCCAGGATTTTTTTCGGGGAGGGGGTTACAAAAGGGATTTTTTCAGAGGGAGAGGAAAAAAACTTCTGAAGACGCATCGAAAATTTTTTTACATTCATTTTTACGAGTCGGACACCCATTTCGGGGGGGATATCAAACCCCTCACCCCTCCCCATGAATAAAGCGTATATGTATGACCTATTCCCACCTTATTCGGGGATGACCTGCTTTTCGTTTAGCCTAAGATAGATGGCCATAAAGCACAATCTTTGGGCTTTCTATCATCGGTAAACACATCCTAGCTATCTCAACCTTTCTTTCATTAACAAACGTGGCAACGAACAGTAAGGAGCGACGGGGGCCCAATGGTAACTGAAAATCTAAAAAAAGGAATTTAATTAATACATCAAAACAATTGGGCTTTTACGCTGATTCTAAATGTATACGAATTCATTAAGTTTAATGTTGCCCATCAAAAGCTACAAATCTGATAAAATTTTCCTGATTTTTGAAAAAGGGGATAACACCCCCAAAAAGATAAGCGATCTTAATGAATATCACACCGTCAGGTTCAGTATTTAAGAGAACCCTGTTGCAAAAGCTTCAAGCCCCTCTCTACAAAAAAGTGAAAATTTTGCTTTTTTTGCAGAAGAAAGTTTGTTTAGGCCTATTTGTTTTTCTTCTTTTTTTCCATGGGTGATCGTATTGATCCAATGATCCTAGAAAATTAGAAGATTCATTTAATCGAAAATTAGAAGTTCTAGTAGCTTTTAGTGGCCAAAGTATCGGAGGGCAGCCGGCATCCCTCCCACGCCCCTCCCCCCCCCAATGACATCCGATTCAAATTTTGAGATAGCCATTTGATTCAGTATAGTTTAAAAGTCCAATAACTGCCTCTGGGGATGACATGACCCCATTTCCTTTGGGAAAAGAGATGTAAGCTATACAATTTGAACATTGTTAACATATAGTACTAGTTATTGTATAATATACGGAAATTTTCAGGTGGGATTTCTCAAGGAGAGAATTTTCCGTGGGTAGAAAAATTTACACGGAGAAATTTTCAAGTTAAATTTTATACGGAGGGAGTGCGGTAGAAGGGTCACAAGTTAAGGTATTTGCCCATTGTTTACGTATAATATTTGTTATTTCGAAGGGATAGTTTATAGGAAAATGTCCTGTATTTTCGTGGACATTTTTTCGAGGGGTATTTTCATGGGAAAATTCTCCACAGAGTAAGAAATTCCCGGCATGATTTAATAAAAATGAGGAAATTGACTTTAAAAACTCAAATAAAAGTAAGGAGAATTTTTCAGAGGGAATTTTCAGAAAGGAGGGTATAGTCCGGGGGGGGTATACTGGAAGGGGTTAGTTTTTCTGCGAGAGAATTTTTCGTGAAGAAGTGATTTTCCGGTGGTAAATTTTCACGTAGAGGGTGGCTGGGTTTCTAGGTATGATTTGAAGAACGATCAGAAATTAAATAAAAAAATACAGGCTGTTTCAACTGAAAGTAACATTGAAAATTACAACGAACAGAGATTATTCCGTATATGAGAGGGCTGTCCCTCGCTCTTACGCTAAAATTTGACTTTCGAGCCCAATTCTTTAAGAAACGCTCCTGAAACACAAGGGCCGTTCAGATGGAATAAGAAGCTTTCTTGAAGCACTAGAAGATTTCGGCATAATAAGCAAGGGTTGAGGAAGGAGCAGCCCCCTCATATACGGAATAATCTCTGTTCGTTTTAAGGTGTAATGTTGCTCCTTACTTTCAGTTGAAAATGCTTATTGTTTTTTAATTTAATAGAAAATGGGGTCGAACCACGTTTTCCGTGCAACTTATTGTTTGACATTTTGTTTGACATTTATTGTTTGACATCTATTGTTTGACGTACGGTGAGTCAAAAGGGTACCTAAAACTATCCTCAGAGAGTTCCTACGGAAAATATCAAACGTTACATCGTCAAAAAACAACTATTGTATTGACATTTTGACTGGAAAATGCGTATAGTATGTTTAAAATAGAGTAGTCAATAATATGTTAACATAAGAATACACATAGTGAAGAAAGGGCTTGAGAGAATTAAGACTCTTTTGGTTGAAAATGACGTGACAAATATATTGCTGGGTTGAGTGCAAAAAATCGTTAAATTTCGATGATTAAAGTTTGTGTAGTGTCAAATTGACGGAGTTGTCAATACAGTGGTTTTGTTGATGTTTAGAAAAGGGAATTAAGCCATTAAATCACAAGGACAGTGATCTTATTTTGATTTAAATCTCCTGTGCGCACTATCATCTGCAAGGGTTAGTCGCACTGGACGTTGATTCCACTTAAAATTAGAAACTGACAATTTTGATTACCATTCGGTTTTAACTATTAAACAAAGTACGTGATGTGTATATCCAAACGCGCCCATGGAGAGAGAGAAGGGGAAAATATAGCCTAAACCCTATGTTATTTTTTATAGGCTACTTGGTCTGTGATATCTCAATAAACTGCTAATGGTTTCCTTCTCCGATTAAGCAAAACGAGAGCTGGATTTTATTTCCTGGGAGGGAGGGAACATATCTTAGAAAACAACAATAATAATAGAAAATTAAAAAAATTATAAAGAAAATAATAATTTAAGAGGGATATGGTATCGAAAGCCCCCCCCTCCTCCAAAAAGCGGACCTGCCTCGGATAAATATAATAATGCAGTTTATTGCATAAATATGTTGCCTTGTAATGTTTTCAGTAGTTTCATGACTAACGAAGTGGGCCTATTATTTAGATATGTGTGGATGACAGAGCCGTATCCAGGCATTTTTCTGTGGAGGTACAAAAGAGTTTTCAGGGGGGGGTACAAAAAAAACTTAAAAACCCATCAAAATTTGTTTATATTCATTTTTGCTATGTTTTTTACGAGTCAGACAAACATTTTTTTGGGGGGGGGGGTCAAACCGCCTAACCCCCCTGGATACGGCCTTGGTGGATGAGTCCATTTTTATCATAGAAATTATGTTTTCATAAATACTATTATTGTTGAGTAGATGCCACTTCAGATTCCCGACAACTCTCCTTTCTAGCTCTTACCATTTTAGCGTTTTCCTGTCTATTCACAATTCTCCTATTGGGGGTGAACTTGAAATCTCTTTTCTGGACATACAAGTTGACAACAGAAACAATATTAAAGTAGAAAAAGGGTTATTGTTAATAGATCGTTTATATTCAGCCTGAAAGAGTTGATTGCTACTTCGCAACTCTTTCCATTTTCGTTTAGGAAGGATTCTTTACAAGGTGTTAGGCCACAGCGGGACAACCGCTATGATGTCAATAAATAAAGAATCAAGGAATGCACTTCATTTATCCGGCTATAAACTCCAACGGATTACCAATTGCGATTTAGTTCGTCAACTACTGATTTACAAGCAATTTTTGAATGATGAATGTAATGACAGCCCAGCATGCCGTTATTCATTTCAAGTCAAAATAGTTAACTTGGATCAATCAGTTCTTTTTCATTTTCTTGATCTTTAGATTTTTATAGTGTCTGTGGCAATAGTTCACACGAAGCATCTATCGTCTACATCCAATATGTCAGGTGTAGCCGATCTTGCATAATGTAAAAGTTGCATGCAATAAGTTGACACCGAGTAAAATGTAAAAATTGCATGCAATAGGTTGACACCGAGTAAAATGTAAAAGCTGCATGCAACAAGTTGACACCGAGGATCGCAACACAAATTAGGAAGATTAAAACTGTTCTTGCTTGCCTCTTACATTAACTATTAGGAGAAAAGAAGTTGTACAAACGTATCGTCGCTTTCACTCCTAAAAGTATTATCTGATATTTTCACACTTCTGAGATTTGCTAATCCGTTCTGAAAAGGAAGATTAGCTGAGCAGTTTCTACAATCCCTCTTTGATCTTCTTGGTCTACATTCTCCTGCTCATCATCACTTGGACAGAACATAGCAAACAGTTTTTAGCAATTATCTTGGAAGCGTGATAATACTAGGTTAGCCTACAATCTTAAGCAGGGCAAATCTCCCGAATTTTATTGGGGGGGGGGGAGAGGGTGGCAAGAGGGGCCATATCCGGATAGTCAAGAGGCACGGGATATATGATACTTTTTCTCCACATTGATGGGGGGTAACCACCCCCCCCCCCCCCAAACGACGCCCCTGACCTTAAGGTCTGACAGCGATGACTTGTTCATGAGCCTCATAATAAAAAAGCGGGGATTTTCCCGTGACCTACAATTTGGCTACCGCGCCTCTATTCCTCTTCCTCCTGGGTGCGTGCCCTTTTGACTCATTCCACAATGAAACTCAAACCGATTTCCTCATTAATTACCGTAACAATAAATAAATAGACCAAAGCAAAATTGTCTGATAAGGTCAGTTGCAAAGTCTTTGAAAATTCCTGCTTTCTTTTAATTTTTTTCATTATCTAAACATAGCCCAAGGCCGTACCCAGAGAAGGGAGGGGGTTAAGGTGGTTTGAACCCCTCCCTGAAATGTTTGTTTGACTCGTAAAAACGTAACAAAAATGGATATGAACAAATTTTGTATGTGTTTTTTGAGTTTTTTTGTGTGTAAACCCCCAGCCCCCCGAAAAAAAATCTTTGAGTAAAACCCCCTCCGAAAAAATCCTGGGTACGGCCTTGACATAGCCAAAATGGTATTTATGTGGGGCAGCATGTTTGGCATGTTTTTTTAGGGGGGGGGGGTCAAATTTTAGGGAGTACATGCCCCACCCCTCAATTGACTTCATTGACCCTCACATATTGCTTGTTCCACTTATACTTTTTTTCTAATTTTTGTTAGAGTAGGCTACACAAAATTATTGCAAACTGAGTAAAAAGTCGGAACACATAATGTGATACAAGTTGTAAATTCCTATTATACAAAGTCATTCAACGACACAAATAAAGTTTTTATTACTTAAAATATATCTTTGTTAACCCTTCTCTTCTCTTTGAGACAACAGTATCTCATATATTGAAGTTTTTTTTCCATTTTGACTCTATAATTGTCACGTGCACAAGTCCAGAGTTTATTTCATGGCAAATCTAAGTGTTACAGTTTAATCATCTAGTTTGATATTTTATTCATATGAGCTGCCGCCGGACAAACTTGACCCCAGTGATTTTTGCGCCCCACGACTCATTCCAGTCCCAATATCCCACCCTCTGTTAAATTTATAATAAATCTTCTACTGGTAGTCGCTGTCTGAATGGAGATTGCTCTGCGTGTAGTAATTGTAGAGTTAGGTTCAAGTTTTAAAGGAGTGATTCATTCTTGTGAATAAATTTTCAGTCTCCCAAACAGATACTTTGAACGAGTTTACCCAAGTTCTTTCTCAAGGGAATTCCTCAATTGATATTGAAAACTAAGTGTTATTCAATTTAATTGAGCGTGCACCAATGATTTTCTTTTTTTTAATTTGTTGGTCAGTGTTTAAGCAGAGGTTTAAGAGAGATGATGAAGTAATTTTACGGATTGTTTAATCGAAAAAGGGGATTTAAAATAAATGGAGTGGCCAACTGACCATACATGGAATAATGGGGCAGCTTGGAGTTATGTTAACGAACCATATACACAGAATAATGGAGCAGGTTGGAGTTATGTTACCGAACCGTATGTTAACGGTAAGATATTATTCTTGGTTAGACATTGTGAGAATATTTACCGACCATTTTGTTATCTGTCTTAAAACTATAAACTTGTTTTAATTCTCATTTTGAAGAGTTTCTCGGATGTCCAAGGTTGTCAACTGTTAGGAATGAACACGGTTTTCCAGTTTTGCACCAGTCAATCCCGAGAGAAGTTAACCACCAATATTTACCAATACATAATACCAATGTAACAATACCAATATACATATAATATATATATATATATATATATATATATATATATATATATATATATATATATATTATATATATATATATATATATATGCCACTCCCCTCTGAACTTTCGCACTGTACGCTTAATGGTGTTAATTCACCAAAAAGTGGCGGGCGTGGCAAAAACTATTTTAAGAATCTGGGGGGATTTTCACTCTTTTTCAATGAAAGTACCAAAAAAGATATCCTTCAATGAAAATATTACAAAAGAGATATTTTCAAAATGCAGGGTGTTCACAATATAAGCGTTTTTCAAAATTGTCGCCCATCCTCCCCTCCTCTTCCCCAAATTGTTGCCCTAGTTTACACTGAAAGTTAACTTCCATCTTCTTGAAGCATTTTAGAATGCAAAAAATATATGGTTACAGGTGTTTTATTTACTGACTGTGTTGTAAAGCTAATATACACAAACAATTTATTAAAGTAAATACAACTAAATAAACTTTATGATCCTTGAAGCATTTTGTTTCAAAAAAGTTAAATGTTGGCCCGCATTGATCTTGCGTTGGAGCATTCATCTTTTAAAATTAGACAATAACCATTTAGACTTCACTGTAAAGAGTGAGGAGGGGGAAGGAGTAAAATTGACAAAATAGATTTTCAGTCTATAATTTATAAATTCTGTTAAGGATTAGGAGTGCCCATGGACAATTAGTGTCCTTAGTGGATGTCACCAACCCTTTTTATCCTAGTCCAAAAATATGGAGATGTCGCACTCATAGTCCAAATATCTTCCTCAAAATGAATGGATTGCAGGGGGCTATATCTCGTCCTTTGCTCACCATGCTGGTAGGAAGTACCGAGGAATCCCTTAGTTTCCACCACCTGGTGTTCATCTCTGAGCGCTACATGTTCCGCACTGTTCTAGCATATGCGGCACAATTCCGCTACACGTGGCACAGTCCCCACAATACTTGGCACACTTTCTCTGCACCTGGTAGGCGCCACCTGGTGTACATCTCTGAGCGCTACATGTTCCGCACTGTTCTAGCATATGCGGCATAATTCCGCTAAACGTGCACAGTCCCCACAATACTTGGCACACTTTCTCTGCACCTGGTAGGCGCCACCTGGTGTACATCTCTGAGCGCTACATGTTCCGCACTGTTCTAGCATGTGCGGCACAATTCCGCTACATGTGGCACAGTCCCCACAATACTTGGCACACTTTCTCTGTACCTGGTAGGCGCCACCTGGTGTACATCTCTGAGCGCTACATGTTCCGCACTGTTCTAGCATATGCGGCACAATTCCGCTACACGTAGCACAGTCCCCACAATACTTGGCACACTTTCTCTGCACCTGGTAGGCGCCACCTGGTGTACATCTCTGAGCGCTACATGGTCCGCACTATTCTAGCATGTGCGGCACAATTCCGCTACACGTGGCACAGTCCCCACAATACTTGGCACACTTTCTCTGCACCTGGTAGGCACCACCTGGTTTACATCTCTGAGCACTACATGTTCCGCACTGTTCTAGCATGTGCGGCACAATTCCGCTACACGTGGTACAGTCCCCACAATACTTGGCACACTTTCTCTGCACCTGGTAGGCGCCACCTAGTGTACATCTCTGAGCGCTACATGTTCCGCACTGTTCTAGCATGTGCGGCACAATTCCGCTACACGTGGCACAGTCCCCACAATACTTGGCACACTTTCTCTGCACCTGGTAGGCGCCACCTGGTGTACATCTCTGAGCGCTAGATGTTCCGCACTGTTCTAGCATGTGCGGCACAATTCCGCTACACGTGGCACAGTCCCCACAATACTTGGCACACTTTCTCTGCACCTGGTAGGCGCCACCTGGTGTATATTATTTCTGGAATTCTGAACTACCTCGTGAAAAAAGGTTACGGAAAGTTTGACCATTTGAGGCCAAAGGGCATTTTTAGTAAACATGTGAATATAGTCTTTCTTATATTCACAACTTTTGCACAGTAAGACGGGAGCTGTAATCCCCTCAGCACTTATATTGCACACTCAGTCCAAAGATATTCTTCCATAATTGGGAAGCTAGGTGTTAAAGTATCCCTCCTCTATCCCTCCATGTTGATTTTTGTGGGTTTCATGACCTTTCAAGGATGTTGGGTAAATAGGACCCGAAATGGACCTTTTGAGGCATCAGGCGCTACCACAGAATAATCCACTAACCCAATTCTCCCTCCCTAGCCAATATTTGACGTGCAACCACGTAATGTTGCTCATAAATGAATCGACAATGAATCAACTACATTTTTCAAAATTCCTTTTTGGGATATTTCTAAATAAAAAAAACTTTTTTGTGGTATATTTTCATACATTAAGTAAAAAATAACAACAAAATGCCCCCCCTTGGATTTTGAAAAATTCATTTTGCCCCCCTTCTTCCACATTTCCGTTAATTAAAGGTTTGTGTCCTGTTAAACATTTTCCAACAATATCCGTGAGTCTGGTTGCATATACAAATACATCCAAATTTTTGGGAACGAGAAGAATATTTTAGCCTCTCAGAGACCAATTGACTCAATTGCTTGATTGACTCTTAACCCTGTAGACAGATATTCCCAAAAAATAATGGTTAATCCAAAGAATAAAAGTACCTTTTTGCTTCATCGAGCACTAAATGATACTTTTGAAGCAAATTTGGCGTTCAGACTAAAACGCACTTAAGAACATCTTCCATATTCAGAAACATAAGCAAGCACCGACTATAGAGCATTAGTGCTTTAATGGGAGTTTCTCTGTTTTTTTTGTTAATTTTGTGTTTTTTAATTTATGAATAGTCTGTATAGTAACTATAAAAGTAAAATTTTAATCATTTGTAACTATAACCATAAATCTGATTTATGCAGTACAAGGCAAAACGAAAAGCATTTTAATCCTGATCATCTCCCTGGATCGGGTGGGTTCACAGAAACTAATGATTGGAGAAGGGCACAACTTTCAGAGAGAATCCTTCAATTAAAATCCTTAAAATAAAACAGGTTAAATAAGCGAAGGGTATACAGAGATATGGGAAATCATAAAAGTCTTCTGATTTCATAAACACAGGGTGAAAGCTAGTCACACTGCGTACATTGCTGCACTAACCCGTTAGGTGTTGACCCTTTTTTAAAGAATCAGCTAAATTCACATTTATTTATTGCAAAAGGGTTCTATGACTGAAAGTCGTCAATGTGCACCGACCCTTAAGGCTGCCCGAAAGAACCAATTCTTTAAAATAAGGAAATTATTTGCCTGCTAGAAAGATTTACGATTTTTTACCGGTGGATGGATAAAAATTACAGAATATTGTTTTTAATTGCGTTACGATTTTGTACCTGCTGCCTCCATGTCAAAGAAATTAAATTTTCTCATTTATTGTTGTCACTGACTTTTTTTTACCTACACGATGAAAATAATTATCCAACTCCATAGTGCGTGGCAGGGTTCTGATAGTTTGTTTTGAATTGGATCACGACCAGCCCCCCCCCCCTGTCAAGGCAAAGTTTCACCTTTCCTGAAAATTGAACTGTTTGCAAAGGATAGATCAGAGAAACTCATGGAATTTTTTTGCAATCGCGCAACTATTTTCAGCTTTCGTATTTAAATCTTGAATAGTCTGTATTTGCTGACTGTAGCCCTTCTACCCACGGGGGAACCTGTGAGGACTGAATCGCAGGAAAATAACCGGCTAAATCAATTTGCTCCAAGAGCCGAAGATCGTCAACGTCCTTATGTTTTCTTACAAAGGGAAGTTCTACCTGTCCTGAAAATTTACTGGTTCTCACCTGGCCGATGAGCAGAATTTGTTTGTAATTATGTAACAATTTTTCACCTTCTACTGTCGTGCATTATGTCTTGACTCCGTTTATTTCTTAGCTGTGACTTATTTTTCTTAGTGGCAGTTCTAGGCCTGGGCAGGGGGTAGGGGGCAACTGCCTTCCCCCTTTTTTAGACATCTGAAACTAAATTCTTTTCATTTTATATTTTACACTCCTATGGTATACCCACCCCCAGTCTATGAGGCCTAAAACCGCTACTGATTTTTCCACAAGGAAACCCAGCAAGATTAGTACGAGGATTTTGTTAAAACCTCATGTCTTCAAAATTTAATTGTTGTACAATGTAACGACTAAATGGGTTTTGAAACAAGTAACTTTGTCTGGGGTTCCCAACTTGTAATACCAGTTTCTCTAGTCGAATAACTAAAAACTTTTAGTAGAAACTTGATACGATTTTAGAGTATCGATTGCTTTTGAATTAAAAAAAGGAAAAAAATGTTGTGCCTACTGAATCTGGATTCTTGGGCTTAAGCCCGGGGTTCTTGTAATCGTAAAAGAGAAAATGTATTAAATAACAGTAGCGAAGCTGTGAATCAAAAATTAATTTCTTCTTTAGGTGCAGGTTCAATCGAAACCAACAGTGATTATTTTATGGCATTGACAGACACATATGCAGAAGCTTCTTTTAGAGAGTGGGGGTGTATTTTGGAAAAGAGTGCATATTTTTGAAAATGCAAAAGCATGTGAATTGTATGAAATCAAAGAATTTACGAAAATCTCCCAAAATTTAGAGATTCCTGGGATTGAGATGAGCACTCCTTTTGTAACTGCTGGCCTGCATTTTATATTAAATATCGGGTACTTTCCCATTATATGGGCCTTTCTAAAAAGTCAAGTTTGGCTAATGCTAATGAAATAAAATAAAATAGGATGATTATGTAATAGTTTATAAACAAATTTGGGTTATATATTTGCACATTAGGGGGGGGGGGGTAAATCATAGCATATATTAAATACGTAACCTAACCTAACCTATGTACCTCCCCCCCTAAAACCCAAAAAACTACAGTTTAAATGTCGTATACGCAATGAAAACCACGCTATGTATTGCATTACTCTATAGCAGTCTCTTGAATTAACCCGTCAAAAACAGGTTTTTCGTGAATGGTTTCCTTGGAAAGGCCCATATAATGGGAAAGTACCAAATATCGTAAGAAAGCCGGGTATTTTTGGGGGTGGGGTGAAAGCCTTCTTTTTACGTTGAGGTCAGCATAAATTCAGAAGGTGTTTCGCTAAATTTATTACTACACTGAGGTTTATAGCCCACCCTCTTTGGCCCAGCATGCTGTATGAGCTTGCTCGATCGTCCGATTTTTTCTGTATCGGTTTTTTCGGTTCTTAAGATACTTAGGTGAAGATATGCATGCACGAATTTGTTTTGGGGAGGGGCAAATTCAAAAAATGTATTCTGTTATGAATTACATAAGGTTATATTTTCGGTAATCGTAGAGCTAAAGGTAATGAATTCTATTCATCCGATCCTTTGTAATTTATAAAAGACAAAAAAAAACGCTTATGTGACTAGAGGAAAAATAAAATTTGATAAATATTACTCATATAAAAAATAAACTGAGATATGTCCTTTGCATTTCGGGTTTTACGGTTTCTTTTTCCTCAGATTCTAAGCTTTAGGATAGTCAAAGTGAGCTTAGCTCACCAGCATCAAGTTTTCTCATCCTTATTGAGAGAAAAAGTCAACAAAGCCATTTGAGAAAATATAATTTACTTTTTTGTGAACAAAAGACAGTCCATCTTGCTATTCGGTCTTTCATCATTGCAAAAAAAAAGTTTTAAATTTAGTAGTGGTTCTAAACTTGGAAAGGCCACCTCAATAATCACCAGTGTTCGCAGTCGAAGTATTTTTCACAGAACCGTTTAATTGCGTGGCTTTATCCTGGCGCCCATAGTACGATGACTGTCGTCTAATGAGTTTTTTTGTGGTCCGTACATGGTGTTAAGCTTAGTCAAACAAAAATTTAGTTTTGGTCCCCAAAAACCCGGTTGTAAGATGGTTGAATGTGTCGTTAGTTGTCTCTTAAAATCGTCAAAGTTTGGGGCCATAAAAGCAGTCACATTTGCCTTTTCAAAAAACGGCGCCGAGTAAAATGAAAACGGGTTCCCAGATTTCTATTCAATAGAATGTCAACCATGGTCGTAAAACATGCAAATTTTATGATTGTAATTTGCAAATTTTTTTCACAATTTGACATCTTACTCGAATATGTAAATAAATTTATTTAACATTTGCAAAATACGTGTGAAACTCAGTATTCCTTTAAAAAAAACACATAGTTTTTGAAATACACTCTGTAAAATTGAATTTAACCGCGTAAACCCATTTTTCCATGTCATTCAGGTACTTTAAAATAACATATGGAAATGTAATTTAGTATACTTTTTTTGGAAACGGGTCCCTGAAATTCTCATATTCTGTTCAATGTTTTTTTTTCTGTTTTTACCTGTTCACGATTTAAGACAAATATCCTCGCTATTTCCTCAATTTATTCATAAAAGATTATCAAAATAGTAAAAAAAATCTCAAATTAGTCTTGCCCCTCTTCCCGAACATGAAGTGGTGACTTGACTTTTAAAAAAAATTAATGACATTTAATCTCTTCTTTTCATGTGTATGTGTTTGAGCAAGGTATGTTTAAGTCTTAGAATTTAGTAGCCTAGTTAGTTCTCAGAATAGCTTCACACCACTATGGTGGTGTGAAATATTTAAAAAAAGTATTTTAGTTAGTTTATGGCTTTTATTTCTTTTTAGCTGCTCGTCTCAGCAGTTCTCAAATGTGCCGTCCTTCTCCTCACATGCTGACGCCTTGGCTGCAAAGTGATTCAAAGTCTATGATGGGAGTTAATGCTCACCAAGGTCATCCAGGATGGGGCACTCACTTTTCCATGACGTCGCCATCATATAAAGCAAGTCATCCTCATGGTAGTCCACCGTCAAGTTTCTTTCCACCAACACCCCCCGATGAAAATCCAGATTTACCAAATAATCAGTTAATTCAACGAAATGGAAGTCCTTCTTCTGATGACAGTAGTTCAGAAATAGAACAAGCGAACTGTAAGGAAGAAGTAGGTTATAGTGGAACAGGACCTATTGACTTGAAGACTCAAGGACTTTGTGGATTAAATTCTGAATTCAGCAAAACAGCAGGAATGGTTTTTGGTAGCTTTCATGGATCCTTTTCAGCCTGTGCTGTCACCAAGCCCCGAGAAGGTACATCTCCTTACCCATCCCCAGGGAATGCAACAGGGTCAGGTTATTATAATGGGGATTTACATCCTGCTGCATATGGGTTTCACCCTGGTGCTGCAGCGGCACTTAATTCTAAGTCACTTCAAACTGCAAGAGCCAGAACGAAAACGAGGTCAAGTGCCGGTAAGACTACCTTATAGAGCACTGCTTACATTTGGTGACGGAAAAATTTTCACTAATTTAGTTCAGTTAATTAGCAAACTGCACAATTTAACAGCATTATCAGCAATGTAGTAAGCTGCATTTTATCGATGAAACGTGGTAAATTTGAAATTACATTTGTACTAAAAACCTAATCAGACATGCATAAGAGTAACCATACAAGAGCATTAATGTTAAACAAAATGACAATGCAAAGTACAGAAAAGCTAAGGTTTATCTCACTTCTGCCAAGGCCATAGAGACAGATCATGATCACTCTCTTCTAAAAGACTTCCTTTTATTTTTCAAATTATTTTTGTCATTGAGAATTAGAATCCATTTTATAATTTAGTTTTATTTTGAAAGGCAATGCTAAGTCTTTGAGATTAATAAAAGCTATATGTAATAATAGGGAAGTGTCATTCCCATTTTCAAGACCATTGATATCTATTGTTTTTTTGGGAGTGTTTTTGTTCTTCTCCTTTAATACAATAGAAGAACATTTTTGGAAGAAATAAATGAACTAAAAAATATTATCAGTAAAATTAGTAATTTGGTAAATCCTTTCGAGCAGCCCGAATCGACTTAAAGTACATTGTAGATGCCCGAAAAATTAGTTACCAGAAACAAAACATATTGTTTACATTTTGACCCTTTTTAACTTAGATGTATGCTTTTAGCCCTTAGGGAGATGACTGGATTACTTTGCTTCTTGTAGTAGTTTTTAAGTAAAATATTTTTCAATTTATGATGTGTTTAAACCATTCACGATAAAATGCAGCTTTAGAGGGTAGATGTAGCATTATGCCGTCGTTTTCTTCTCTGGCTTCCAAATGCACACTAAGGTAAAGATATTCAAGTTTAGCACGTGCCCAGTAGAGAGGGCTATAGGATCGGGTACTCTTTGCGTAATTTTTATGCGATTTGATAATTTTTGGCAATTTGGTAATCCCCTCCCCCCCCCCCCAAAAAAAAAGAAAAAAGAAACAAGTTCTGGTTTACTTTCCTGGAGTGTGCTTATATGCATAATTACATTACAATAGACTAATAAGATTAGTTAAGAAATATGCTAATAATCCTGTTAAGGAATATGCAATCATCTAACGATCATGCATACAACTCATTGCAGAAAAGTTTTGAGTAACTTTTGCCATTTTCTGTCACAGTTGATGTAGGACGCATTAGTGTGATTTCTGACTCTTGTACATTTGAGATTTCCTTGATGTACAAAATACTCAAAATATTTAAGAATGCTTTTTTAAAATAAATTTTACCACCTTGTCTGAATAATCTATTCATGCTGTGATTGAGTTTGGTAGCTTGAACAGCATGCCATGATTTAATTTTTTCTATTTTTTTTTTTCCAAATCGACCGATGGAAAGTCTTTTATTCTCCATAAATTGAGGTCCTTTCTTTCCTAAATTTAAATGCCTAGAAAGAATTCTGATATTCAAAGTTGTCTACAGAGAAAGCTGTGAAGGGACCCTCTTCCTAGAAGACACCCGTAAGAAGTACAGAACTTTATAACGATAAAAAAAAATTGTATTTTCCAGCTAATAAAAATTATATTCAGCCAAGACCGCCGTATCCAGGAGGAGGATTTACGGAGTTTTACCCCCCCCCCCCTCCTCCCAAAAGTTTTTTCGAACTCGCCAAAAGTTTTTTTTTTCGAAAATTTAAGAAAATGCAAATAAATAATTTTTTAATGTGTTTGTAATGTTTTTGCTGTTCCCTTCTGAGGGTTTAATCATACTATCCATGCCAAGCACCAAACGCCTGTTAGAGCATTGGAAGCCAAATATCATGCTTTGCAACACAAGAAATTAATAGTACTTGGCGAGGGCAAGGCTATACCTACTTTTAGAAGAGGTTTGCTGTACCCCAATTTTTACAGACACTTTCAAGAATTGTTTCAAATCTTATTTCGACTCACAACAGAACTTGAACATTCGAGACTTTTCATACAGTAGGACTTTCACGCAGTCTGGCACAAGATATTGACTGCGTCTGTAGATTTCCAAATTTCTCTGTTTGGCAATTTCATTCGAAGATTCAGAGTATAATGTACTGGCAGAATTCTTACAAGTATTCGGTAAGGTAGTCTTTTACAAAAAAGAAGAAGCCGTACCTGAAATTTAGATAGGGTATTGGTAACATCATTCTAATCAGTCAGACGGGCCAGTGGCGTCAATTCACAAAACGTAGGGGAGCGATTGTTTTTCTAAATTGCTGTTTTAAAAAATTATCCCTAGAAATGCCAATGTTTCAATGAAAATATCCAAGAAAAAGGTATATTTCAAAATTAAGGGGGACAGGCCCCCTTCCCAATTGATGCACCTGGGGCTGCCACCAAACGTGTTGCATTTTCTAAGAAGATCATCAGGTCTTCGCAATAGTTCAGCAACTTTAGAAACAAGCCTGATGGTGTATATGCACCATTATTGTAATTATTATTCTCTTTTTTTTTCATGAACAAAACTTCATAATATGCATCTCTTTATTGTGCAGACACCTATCATAAAAAAGAAAAAAGGCGAAAGTGCAAAAATGTTGTAAGAGCTGTATGCACAATTTTGCTCTTGGTAAATTTAGGAGATCCAAAAAGCAAAGTTACTGAAAACAATATTAAAAAATTGGAAGTCTTCTAATTTTCAGGGGGTAGGAGGGGGGCTAAACCCCTTCGATTAGCTGTTTAATTATGTGTGTTTGTATTAGTGACATACACTGTTGTAAAGATTAGTCGGAAGCAAACATATATGAAATCTGAGAAATGCGGGTCTATATGATCTAGACTTGATGGAATAGGAGATAAAACCACTTAAATTCGTGCCATATAGATCGCACGCGAACGACACGGGGGGCCACACATATGGGTGGTTTATTGGGTTGAAATTTTAATTTGAAGGTTCTTTTGTATTTTTATCAGTTTTTTCTAGTGGGCATTAGACCATTGGGAAGGAAATTAGACGCTATCGAGTTTTGACTCCTGTTTCCGCTGCCTCATAAACTATTAGATAATTGTGAGGGAAATTCTTAGAAAATCTTAATAATTGGCTATGAAAATAAGAATGAAATTTAAATTTGGGTGGTCTTATGACATATTCCTTAATTGCTCATGGGGTCTGTCCCATATCCTAAAATTTCCGTTTAATTTCAAAATATTATATTTTTTGACACTATTAGATGAGGGTATTACGGTCAAAAATACAAAAATCGCAGCGTATTGAATCATATAAATGACTTGCATATGTGCAAAATTTTTGCCAGGGGGTAGGGGGAGAGGGTAGGGTGGATTGTGAAAGCAAAGTAACCAATGTATTACATGCATAGTTTAAACTACGATACAGTTAGAAAAAATTGTAATAATTTTGTAGTTTGCTAAAATTTCCTCTGATTTCAGGAGTTGGATATTAAAATATTCCATTATTACTGCTATTCTAGTTACAACTCTACTTACAAATTGATTTACCAGAACTTTCAAAAAAACACAGTTTTGAAACACAGAATTCTGTGTTTTCAAAACACAGAGTTCTCAAAACTGTTTTGAGAACTACCTACTTAAAGAGGTCTAGAATGTCTACTAACAGAGTTTTCAGAATCGTTTTGAGAACTCGACTTACAAAATTGATTTACCAGAACTTTGTGTTTTAAAAAATGTATATGCAATATTTTCTATGAAAATTTTAAAATTGCACCCAAACTCTTAAGCACCGTAGTTCATTGCCAAAATATTGTTTTTATTGATAATAATATGTATTTAAAAGCATTTAACCAGTAAATGTATGGTGTAGAAACAAGATCGATAAATTCGATTTAACTAGAGAAAACCCATTAAGTAAGGCATAAAGAATGAACTGAATGTATCGTTTATTAAGTTATATAAAATTGTCTAATTCTCACTCCTATCTTAACAGGGAATCTTCATTATATTTCGTTTTGCAAGGATCATTGCTTATTTCTAAATTTCATAGTTTTTGGCTGAATTCTGTAGAGCTTTTACATTTTCCCATATGTTCTGGCAATATTTTTTTTACAGCAATAGGGGAAAATTTTGGTACTTTTGTATTAGCTGGTACCCAACGCGATGTATTGTATAGAGACATGCTAAAGTAAACCAGTAAAACAGGTATCTATCATTAGATAAATGGATCGCATACGTGGTTTTTCACTGCGTTTACAATATTTAAACTATTGTTTTTGGGGTTTAGGGGGGGAAAAGGTACCTAGGTTATGCTACGTATTTAATATGTGCTCTGCTTTACCCCCCTAATGTGCAAATATATAGCCCAAATTTGTTTTGAAACTGTTATATTTTTATCCTATCTTGTTTATTTCATTAGCATTAACCAAACTTCACTTCTCTCGTGGGTACCAGCTAAAAACCGAAGTACCGAAATTTTTCACAAAAACGCTTTAAAAGCTAAACATGTTGAAGATGAATAAAAAACCGAGCTTTAAAGTAAATTTTAGCCAGTTAAAAATTGTCAGATTTAAAGAGCTTTCGGAGCAACATTCAATGAAATTAGGTTAATAACATGCACCTCTGATTGATGTAGTACATAACCCCTTGGCAAGACCTAGTTTCAGGTAAACGTGAAACTGTCAACTTAGCGCCATGTTAGAATTTGACCACGAAATAAGGGATTTCTAAATTAGCTTTGGACTTAAAGTCACGTGACTTCGTATCCACTTTCACTTTTTGTCCCATAGGATGTGGATTTGCATGACTTCATGGCCTATCTTTTTTAAATCATTCGACCTTGTCCGCTGTAACAAAATCAACTTCAGTTGGTTTTTGACTGTTCTGTCAGCATCCGTAATAATTATAATAATAACTTAACAAAATACTATATATTTGAAGCTTTTATAAAAGCCATGCTCAGATAAAATTCAAGCACAAATGATATAATACTAAGTAAATTTCACTTAATTTAACATTCTTCCCTTTAATACAAAGTTTCCTACTGCCACTACTAGCATATCTAGGTTCCATTATCCTTTTGAACCCGCAAACAAATAAAAAAATGGAACCTCTTATGAGAGAAAGCTGTCTTCACTGATGGAAATAAATTAAAATTAAGCCATAAATACTCGAATAACGCGTCTCCTTTTGGGAATTGACGCAACTTTATTTTCATAGAAAAAGGGAAAGTGCAATAATAACGATAATAATGTTCATTATAAATTTCAAATATTGTATTTTATAGAAAAAAAATATGAGTACAGCATATCCAACAATTTTTAAATTTTAATCTTAGTGGTTATTGACTATAAAAGCAATACGGAAAATAACTCCTGTTCTTCTGAAAACTTTGTTGATTTGAATTGTTGGAATGTCAAGGCACGAGTTTCAAAATTAAGCCAAATAAATAATGTCAACCTATGAAAGAGGGGGAATAATCAGTAATGGTATTGTTTGCGGTAAAGGGCTGACACGTGGTTTGATAGACCATAAATGCAGCAGTTCCGACTTACGTATAAAGGGTTAATTGTTACTTTATTCTATTGAAAACACATGCTTTTTATCTATCCATATAGCCTACTGAACGGCATTTACTTAGAACTTTTTGGGTCTTCTCTTTTTTTAAGTTGGCATTGGTTTCAGACAAAATACTGAGTTTAATCTCTAAGGGTTGAGTCTGTTAGGCGGCAACACTGATCTTCAGGTCCTTTGCTCTACCACTACAAGAATAATTTTTATGAACTGCACATGACCTCCAAGGCTAAACGGGACTTGGCCGACAAGTAATGGAATTTAGTCGACATGTATAGATGTCTACGGGGGCGGATCTAGAGCAAAATCTTGGAGGAGTCCCAGTGTGACAAGGGCGCTAATGAGCAAAATCTTGGGGGGGGGTCAATGTGACAAAGGTGCCAATAATTGACCAAATTGACAAATTTATTCTAAAATAATAATGAAAAAAGAAAAAAACAGGTAAAGAGTGCGCCAGAAAAATCTTGGGGGGCCTACGGTCCCCCAGCTCCCTGGATCCGCCAGTGGATATCTATGCGAGGAAACATATGAACCGCTTCTGCTTGCATACACCATTCTTCGATGAGACAATGTACAACGCATCTACAGTATTGCTGAAAGACAGTGTTTAAAAAAATCTAAAAGTTGTCAGAAGCTAGAGAAATGGGGACAGTATTTTCATTTCAGGAATGGTCAGAGAAGATGTAAATGAAGCTGATTGAGTCAGTCTCTTTTGACCGAGCCATGTGAATTGAGAATGGTCAAAGAGGCATTTCTAGGGGAGGAACTGATGAAGGAATTCCAAAAAAAAATGCAAGTTATATATGCATATTAGGAAATCAATACAATTGCGGGATTTTAGGAATCTTGCTTTTAAAGGTGATTTTTTTCGACCATTAGGTACCACGTGCAACAGGCACGTGTGTAGAGGGGGGAGATAGGGTGGGCCACATGCCCTGGTCCTCCTAAAAATTTTGAAATGTGTGTAATTGTTGTTTAACTTTCCTTATCTTCATAGTTTGCTGGTTTTTAATTGTATATTTCAAGTTAGCCCGCCTGCCAAAATGCTAGTCCCGGTCTACAATAAATCCTTGTGTATGTGCCTATTGTACGACTTATTTCGGACGTCCTAGCCAAACACGTCCCGAAAAATAAGTTTTAAGCTATGGCAAAATTTAAATTACTAGGCTAAATTGAAATTATGTAGATATCCGATTCTGAATCAGAATAAATTGAAAAGGAAATATTTAAGTTTCTAAGACCCCACCAATGCCAGTAACATCACTTTACAATTTATAAAAAGCCCCAAATACATATCTTTTTATTCGTCTGAGCATGACGGTTAATGCCAAATTGAATCACTTAGCTCTTAAAGTACGTATGTCTACATGAAACAAAGAGGCTCGTGCTTGAAGCAACTTTTTGTTCGGTCGATTATTTTATCACCGCTAAGTATTTCACGAGTATTTGTTATAAATTCAAATTGATTTTGCAGAAGGACGAGAATGTGTCAACTGCGGTGCAACCTCCACACCCCTGTGGCGTCGTGACGGGACGGGACACTATCTATGCAATGCATGCGGCCTCTACTACAAAATGAATGGACAAAACAGGCCTCTAATCAAACCGAAAAGAAGACTGGTAAGTATTTGAGCAATCCATTTAGATTAATACCCAATAATAAGTAAGGTGTGCTTGCTAGTTAAGGTTAAACAAGTAGGTGGCCGTTACAATCGGACTATTTTCTTTTACCATGTTCGCTATACGATATGTCGCATGTCTTCCAGCTAATAAAACAGTACCAAAATGATCGACCAGTTATGCTTTAATCCTTGTAGAAGCATGATGTCTACAAAACTCTGTTAAAGCTAAAGTTGCACGCACCTAACTCCTGTGCTCCTAAGAAATCTGCTACTGGTGCTTAAACGTACTCTTTTATATACTGCTAACGAAGTCAAGTTTGGTTAGTGCTAATGAAATAAAATAAAATAGATGAATATATAATAGTTTAGAAACAAATTTGGGCTATATATTTGCACATTAGACGGTGGGGGGTAAAGCATACCATATATTAAATATGTAACCTAACCTATTAAAATTGTAATTTTAACATTCATATTAGATCACCCGTTGTACTCAATTCCACTCTAACAAACTGTTTTATGACCGGAATCTGCCCGGGTATCTGTAGCATCTCCAGTTTGACATTTCATATACAGTATATAAAAGAGTACATTTAAGGCACTAGTACCAGAAATATATACAAAATTGATCAAACAAAAAAGAGATGTAAAAAAAAAAACTATCAGCAAAAATTTTTCATCTCGCCTGTTAAACACTACCACAATCCTTACATAAAAAAAAGTATGAGCCATTACTATTTTATACGCGAGTTTCCATTTTAGAAAAATTGTATTGGACCAAGAACAAATGAAGAAATCGAAGATATTTAATAACTTTGCAGACATAATTAATTTATACATCAGAATCAATGATTGTTACTAGGGGCGTTCTGATTTAAAACTACGTTACAAGAAGCGGGTTTTGATTTTGAGCACCTGATTAAAGATATTTCGGTACTTGTCAATTAGCTGGAACCCACGCAAGAAGTCAAATTTGGCTAATGTTAGTGAAATATAACAAAATAGGATGAAAATATAATAATTTAGAAACAAATTTGGGCTATATATTTGCACATTAGGGGGGGGGGGGGTTAAAGCATAGCATATTTCAATACGTACCTAACCTAGTTATCTCCCCCCCCCCTAAACCCCAAAAAACAGAAGTTAAAATATTGTAAACGCAATGACAAACCACGGTTTGCAATCCAATTCTCTATTGAAAGAAGCCGTTTTGACTAGTTTCTTAAGCATCTTACGTATAAAATATATCGCGTGGGTTCAAGCTAATTGACAAGTACCGATATTTCACTAGTCATAAAAAACCAGGGTCGTTGTTTGGGGGGGGGGGTTAAAGGGGGTAGTCACCCCCACCAATAATTTGGAGGAAAAATCATTATATAGCCCAAAATGCTGGAGATTCTCCCCTGTAGAAAACCCAAAGCTCGACACTAACAGCTATTCGGACTTCCTTATTAAGTTTATCTGCTTTGGAAAATCTTATTGGTCCTACCCCCTAATTTTATTTACTCATCTAAATATTAATATTCACGGTTGCTAGTTACTCGTAAGCTAACTCCATCTACTTTCAGTTGTTTTTTTTTTTTGTCTTGGCAAATGTTTGATTGTTCTTGTTTTAAGTGCAGAAATCTGGTAAATAAAGAAGACTTGGTCCCTGACCCGTCAGTGCAGATATTATCTCGAATTTCTGTAGAGCTCAGACTCTGTTGTCAACCTTTACCATCAAGCTTATTGACTAATGATAAGCAGATTAATTATTTTAAAGTCACTTTAAAATCCATTAGCTTAGGATTGATTACCACATTGTTTCGGGTTAAAAACAAGACTAAGCAAACAAGGAGTCAAGTTTTCCATAAACGTGGTGGCAATTGCTATTATTTCGCCTGTCAAAATTTTAAATCTGTCACGGTCATAGAATGTGTAATTACCAGTTTGGGGCGCTAATGATCACCCGAAAGGACAATTTTCATCGAAAACCTGACTTTCCTTAATTGTAAGGTTAAGGCGCCCGTATATTGCTACTAGCTGCAGTATACCTGTAGAGTTGTAGCAGGGGTCTTGACACCTTGACACAACGGGGGTTGTCGCGACTGTCTTTTGATTTATCATAGGGTATATAGTCTAAGGGCCACACTGAAGCTACCTGTGGTGTAACTATTAGGTATCTAACTTGGGGTAATTGTGACACACTCCGGTGACTAATATGATAAACTAAACCTTTTGCCAATTATTCAAATTCCAGAAATACGATTACCCGTAAAACACAATTTTGCATCTGCCGCGATTTAATAATTTAGGGAAAGGGTTTTGTGTCATGAAATTTGAATATTGAACATTTATACACCCCTCTGTGCCTTTTGCCAAGTTGTTAGAGTCAATGCAACTCCTATAAATTATGTTTTTGAATGTCCCATAGAATTTTCCATTGAGGCTTGTTTGAAAAATGTCGTGTCAGTTTCGTTCCACACTTTTATTGCTTAATTCGTGGTCGTTATTCAAAAAACGAGTGATTTAACTCTCTATTTATTGGGAATTTCAGTGGAATTGCTTAATGTGAAATCAAATCTAGGTGCAAGTGATTTTTCAGTACCCTTTTTTTCATTGAAATTTAGTTGTTTGGTTGCTTAGTTTTTTTGGTAGATCTGTTTAATTGGTAAGTCCGTCCCTCCAAAAAATTTGATTCTTCTTTAAATTATGTTTCACTACCCCTTTTTTATGAAAAGTAAATTATTTGCTCGTTTGCTTTTATTCGGTGTTTAGTCGATAAAGGACAGAACGGAAAGTCCAAAACTCGATATTCTTTTTGTTTTTGAATTGTTACATTTATTTTTTTGCATTAAGCACCATACTTTTTCTAGTAGTTTCTGTACCCGAATCTTTTCCTTCCTTTGTGATAGCAGGTAACTGTAAGAAAAATGATATTTTTTTGATTGCACCATTTTAGAACGTTTACAGTGCTTGTTCAACTTTGTTGAAATAGTGTTCGAATTTTGTCGAAACAGTGTTCGAGTTGTTTGTCAAACGCTGTGCCAGGAAAACTTATAAAAATATAAAAATAAATAAAAATATTGCAAGAAACTAATTGAAAAATTAATTTTTTAACCATCTCTTTACGATTTCCCTGTAGTGGCTGCTGTATAGTAGATGTCTTGTTTGTTAAGGTGGGGGACAGTAAACCATCAGTCAACGGGTTTTTGATGATGCCAATTTCAATGGCACACTTCTATTTTGATTGACGTCATATTTCAGGGGCTTTCACGTCATATTTCAGGGGCTTTCACGTCATATTTCAGGGGCTTCAGGCTCTTTTGAAATTCTAAAAAATTGGTTTTCGTAATAGGAAAAAAATTATTCTGTCAAATCTGAATAATAGTTCTTAGGAATAAATTCCTAAAAACTCCTAAAGAAAAATTCCTAAGGCGTTGAAATAAAGTGACCTGTCAGTGTAAGTCGCGCAAAAATGTGATCTTTGGTATTTTCAATATCAGTGACAACAAACTTTCTGTTAAGCGTTTTTGACAATCACAACTTCAGTGGTGTGCTATTTTTTTATTTGACATCAGTCGTTTTAGGTAGAAATTCTCAAACATTTGTTTTCATAAGTAAAGAATAGTGTTCTCCTAAATTCGTGTAATTGATGCTGTTTCCAAATTAACGTCAGTTAGAATTTTTTTTCGCTTAATAGTTTCTTTGAAAGTGTGTTTAAAAAAAATGCCCTAGAAAGCAAAATTTCACTAAATGTAATGGTAGTTTTAGGATGAAACTTCGGCTCCCTGAAAGTTACCTATAGTGTTTATCCTTCGTATTCTTAAATGATTGATCCATTCCAGGACGTAGGAACCGAAATTGTTCTGTGGATTTTGTTGCTGATTACAATCGCCAACGTTTAATAACTTCACTAGTAGTAAAGATTAAGCATGAACGGGAAAATGGCGCCCCACAAAAACAATATACATGTCAAGCGCTATTTTAACAATTAAAGTTAATGGAAATACTTAACTTATTTTTAATTTTGAAGTGGCTATTTTCTTCAAATATGTCAGAATCCAGTATAGTCATTTTCAATCTTTCTAGGGCATACCTCACTCCCAAAAAAGCAATAATAAGTTAATACATTCTTAGGTTTTATTTATGCATATAAGAAGTGTTAATAACAGGCTACTATGTTCTATGTTGGCCAGGGTAGCAATCTGACCACTCTAAATCTGACTTTTTATATGACCACTAATTTGCAGGTTTAGACCGCATGATGCTAACAAAAATGTATAGCAAGTTGAATGATGCATTCCTCGTGCTTTTTTCATTATCATTTTTTTGCATGTATCTTAGGATGCACAAGCGACATCTCCTGTTGACACTTCCTTCCTATTGAGCTACGTTTTATGCTTCCTGGATAAGGTGCTGATGAACAGGAACGGATTAAAATCAATCTTCAATAACACTTTCATGTAACTAATCTCTATATTAAGAATCTCAGGGATGATACTGGGAGACTATTTTCTGTAAAATGAACAGGGTCACAAGATAAGGACCAGTTGCCTTTGCGTCTACCCCGACGGGAGAGTGAGAGTTGTAGGCTCAATTTAATAATGAAGAGGTATGAGAGATTGCCTTGGAATAGGTAGGACTGAACTATGATATCGTGAAAGCCTGTGGAAGTAAGGAGACGGGACAACGGGTCTAATTATCACATTTGGGGTCTCAGTGTGTAATATTATTTGATCCATTTATCTGCCAGAATCGCCAGACAAGGACTTGGAGCCCTTTGACTGCCAGGAAGGTGTATTGTTTGGTGACTGAATTTTATATGCAGCATAGGCAGAAGGGATGCCGCCTCTAGCAACAATATTTCACTGATACCTGTATTTGCTGAAAGTTCTTTGGATAAAATTTACTAAGTTTTTCTAAATATACAACCATTGTATGCATCATGGAGGAGCATTTACTTGTTAGTACACGGGTCTTCTGAAAACCGTCAATCAATATCAGTAATCAAATATTTTTATTTTGAAACTGTGGTTAACTTTCAATTTGGGTTCAACTTCTAGTTTTTTTTATTCCAAAGTTAAAGGTGTTTTTAGGCCTATGCTGTATACCGCAAGATGGAAATGTTTTGTGCACCTTTGAAATGATGGTGTGAATAAGGCCTTGCTGTGCTCTACCTAGACTCTTGATACCAGTGTTCCCTCATATTTACGATTATAAGTTTGTTTTTGCACCAAGCAAATCATTTTTTTCGTAAGGACTCTGGACAGTCGCTTGAAGATTGTTTCATAGGATTTTTTTTTTGGATATGATAGAATGCTTCAGAATTTAAAAGTTACCTAACAAAGCATATAATTTTTTAGTCAGCTGCGAGGAGGGCAGGGACAACTTGTGCGAATTGTAAGACAACAATGACTACTCTTTGGCGACGAAACCCGAACGGCGAACCTGTTTGTAATGCCTGTGGTCTCTATTTCAAACTACACAATGTAAGTTACTCTTCTTTTTAAGTTGCTTTTGCTTTACTTTACAAAGGGGCAAAATCGGCTTCTTCTGCACCGAAAATACTCAGGCACATATGCGTAAGAGTTTTAGGGGGGGGGGGGCTGAAATAGACACATTCTATGGAATATTTAAGAAAATATTTGAAAAATCCTTGGGAGCTCGAGAATTTGTGGAGGAAGCATGGGCCCAAGGGCTTTCTTACTTACGTGACTGAGCTATGTCACAAATCCTGTGCTGCGGCTTCAGTTGTTTTGAACTAGCCTTTAATATGTTCTTTACCAACGAGTAGCCAGGATTGTACACAGGAGTTTATTTATTTTATCAGGAGGTGGGGATATCTGACAAATAGACGGGTGGGACAAATAGAGAAACTTGTGGAATTTTCGCTATTTTGTGTGAGGTAAGGACCTGAAGGTTTGGAAACTGCTCGCAAACCTGTCTTGAACCTTTAAATTTTAGTATCCGAGTGTTTTCCCAACACTAACCCTAACCGGGTTTGAAAAAATTAAATGAGGGGTGGTAATTAAATACGATATTAACAATTAATTAAATACGAAATTAAATAATTAATTAAATTAAATACGGTAATTAAATACGAATTATCGCAAATTTAAGCAAGTTAAAGGATTGTATTTCATTTCAATACTAAGATAAGGCAAAACAAAAAATTAACTAAAAAACCCATTCAACGTAGAAATGCACTAAGCGCTAACTGAATCATCTAGACTACTCTGTTTTCCAATTTGTATTTTTCAAAAGGTCTAAGCTATTAATTGTAAAAAAAACATCCATCAAGCCAATATTAGTAATTATTTTAGAATACTATTTTAAAAAGACTTATGGATTTAATGTGCTAATATCTTGTCCTATGAATAAGGGACCAAAACAATGATGTTTATTTTTGCTGGCATGTCTGCCTAGGCAGGTTTGACATATTTTGCCCGTGTAATTTGATTCAAACAACCCACATGTCTACACTGGTGGTCAACCATATTAATCAGTCGGACAGACACTTAGATCGAAAAGTGCCCATTGGAAAATTCAAGTCGTTTTCGAGTGATTGATTATTCAATCGAAATTTGAAGTTGTGACATGTTCGCCAGTCACTCTGTATATGTTTTATACTTTGTTCTTTGAAAAATAAAATACTTAACATGAGAATTCAAAACTCTGATAGGTCAATTGTCCAATTTCAAAACAGTGTTTCTAATATCAGGTTTTACTTTGGATTTTGATTCAGGGAGAGGGTAGGGAGGGAGGGGGCAACTACAAAATGTTCATCTTGTTCAACTAATGAATTGTAAAGTCTCTTTTTTATTCATTAATACCACTCCCCCTGATGGGGGTTTTGAGTTTTCTTTCCAAATAGGGATTTTACTAATACCGGGATTTAGCTTGCGCTAATTTGCGCTGATCTGAATTTTTTGTATAATTTTTCAGCCAATAAGGAAATTCTGTGAAAAATCCAATTGGCTCAAATTAGCGCTAGCTAATCTCGGTTTTAATCGATCTTATTATGAATGGGACTTTACGGTACAAAATATTAATACATTTAATTATTGGACACACAAATACTAGCGTGTATTACACCTACTAGTAAAGTAAACTTCCTGTTTGCTTAATAGAGTTTTGAGGCTAACGGTACTCATTGAATTAGCCAAAAAATACCTTAATGCATTTTTTTTTCCGTGAATAACTCCTTAAAGTTTTTGAATCTACGATTATCGAGGGCAAACCTATATCCGGGAGGATTGACCCCCCCCCCCCAAAAAAAAAATAAAATAAAAATGTCTGTCCAACTCATAAAAACGTAACCAAAATGCATTCAAACACATTTTTAATGTGCTTTTAAGTTTTTTCGTAAACTCCCTCCCCAACCCCCCCCCCCCCCCCCCCAAACATAATCCTGGATACAGCCCTGATTGAGACTAAGGTTATCAAGGACTAGGAAGAATAACAATATGATTGAGCTTTTGAAAAAAGTGTCTTTATCTGCTTCATTTGAAAACTTGCGTAAAAAATAAAGGAACTAATCATATATTACATGAGGCTACCCAAGGAGCATATGCAACTTTGACCTACCACTAACGGATTAAGAACATCTTAGGATTGACTTGGAAGAAATCTGAAAATGATAAAAAAATTAAGATGTAGGGTAAACAATGATATATATATATATATATATATATATATATATAATAATATATATATATATATATATATATATATATATATATATATATATATATATATATATATTATATATATATATATAATATATATATATATATATATATATATATATATATATATATATATATATATATATATATATATATATATATATATATATATATATAATATATATATATATATATATCCTAAGATCTTGGGGAAAACTCTAAGCAATTCTAAGGCCATCTCCCATTATTAAGAGGCACAGCTCTGTAAGTTTCGGAAGCAAGCTAGTGTCCCTTTTAAATGAACCATCGCTAACTGGCGTGGTTCTAAAATCTGTCAAAGATAACAAATTCAAAACCTCAACAGACTATTAGTTTCAATTCGACTAAAACTGGAGATAAACTGGTAAAGATCAAGTTATCATCACTTACAACCGGAACAATGAATATCAAGTCCGTGCCGACACTAAGTGCCGCCCTCATTTAAGCACCCTGTTGTCAGATTTTTATACAGCGACCGAGAAATTATTACGTCCCCGGCGTCCTTGCGTCGCGACTCGGCGTCTCTCAGGAACATGGCTCTTTGTAGCTCTTATTACAATGCTTCCAGATCTTGGAAAATTTGCGGCATTAGTTTTTCTCAGGGTCTGAGATTTGATAAGTGTCATACTTGTCATAGATGACATGATGTCCGCAAGTCAGTGGAGGAAAGATAACATGATGGCTATGAAAATAGAATGTTTCTCTTTTGTGCGTCTGTCATCCACCGTGAGCCTTGCCGTGGAATGATGCACAATAATTTTAAAAACTAAGTTTCTGCTTTACAAAACTAAGTCTTTCTTTGCTAGATCTTAGTGATTCTGTCAGTTTATCAAGAGATTAAACTTTAATAGCAACTTTATTGTTATGATAAAGCTACAAAAAAACATAATTATCCCAAACTGTTAAGTTGTCATTTTCCTTAAGCGTAGAAAACGGCAATAGATCAGGCACTAGTATAAGGGGAGGAGGATAGGGAAAATTCTGCTTAAAATTATTAGGAAAGACACCTTCTCACACACACAGAAAGAAATCGGAGACTGTGGCCAAAAAGTGCATTATTACTACTTTAACCGCCCCTAGCCAGGAAGAAATAATCTGATACCCCTCTACACCACCAGAAATCAGGTGTAAGAATCAAATACCCAAGGAGCTTATGCAATTTTGACCTACCACTTGACTATCATGTTTTATTACTGAATTCCACTTAAAAGCAAAAAAAAAGTTTTGTTTAGGGTTTTGGGGATTTGAATTTGTCCTCCTCTCATATTGAAAGTATCACAATTTATTATCAACTATCATAATCTCTGAGCGAATCTGAATTTTATGGAAGAGCAAGAAATCTTTTATATGATTTTGTATTTCTGAATTATCATCCTGTGTCGAAGTTATTAGCAAATATTTTCGTTACGAATTTAATTAAAAATTTAACGCAGTCGAAGAATAATCGTCTCAATCACTTATTTACCTAAAATGGGTTTCGAAAAGCAACACAGAATATCTTTTATATTCTGTGCTAACTTCCATCCACTAGTTCTGCATTCCTTTTTTATTGATGTTTTGTCGTTTAGCACGCTCAGTCATGGCTAATTGGGTCCTATCCCTACTTCATTTTACACATAATCCATTTCTCCGAGTTTCCGCGCATCGACGTGTGTAATGAGGAAGATACAGGATTCCTGGAGTTTTGAAGTCATGCTCACGCGTTAAATGGTGATTGATAAGAGTAGCCTTTAGCCCCATTTGTCCGGTATACCTTCAAAGCCAATATATTCAGATTTCTTCTTACTGGACAACATCCGATATGCTGCTTTTTCTTAAATGGGTTAAATGAAGGCGATCTATCTTTGCCAATGATTTAATCATATTTTAATTTAATTGAGTAGCATGAATAAGTAGGAACCTGAACATTTTACACCCTTTTTCTATTTAAAATATATCATTCGTGTTTTTATATTTTCTATTTGTGACCCCCCCCCTCAAATTTTTAGCCCTCCTATGAAATAAGTAGCTGTGTAAGACCCTAAACCAAAATCATTTAGTCCTTTCTTGTTTAATTTCTGTAACTGATAGGCCTAATAAACCTTGAAAATATGGATTATTATGCTGGAATTATGTGTATAGATGACAAGATTTTAGACAGTATAGAAAATAAAAGGAACGAAAGGGAAAGTTCAGATTCATGCAACTTCCCAGTAAGGCCGTATCCAGGGTGGGGGTTTACCGGGTTTTGAACAACCCCTCCCCCTAATTTTTGTCTGACTCGTAAAAAAGGTAAAGAAAATGCATGTAAACAAGTTTTGATGCGTTTTTTATTTTTATTTTTTAAATCTAATTTTCGTTTTACAAACGTTTTGGCCGCCCAAAACCAAACGCATACCCTAGACAGGTACCCTGAAAGGGCCATCTTCGTGGAGGGCACATTTCTAAAGCTCAAAAGTTAATTATAGGAAAAAAATGGGAAATTATTGGGTGAGATAGTAGAATGTATTGAGATTTGGGAAGTGCTGAAAGAGGACCTAGCTGTTGAGCAATTGTCGTTCGAGATTGCTAGGTTGCGCTAAAAATGGTAGTGCTTTTTGAAAGAGAATGAATAAAAAGGGAGATGTTGAGTGGCGTTTCTGACGTCACCTACAGACGCAGCTGGGCTGATAACCATGCCTGATATGGTGCATTTAACTTAAATCCAGCTTTAAGAACGAACGTATTTTGATTTTGGACAACTATTCTCCTGACACTCCAAGATACTTTTACGCTTTAAATGGAAACGCATAAATATTGAAAAACGTTTAATTAATTTTTTAACTTTTCTGCATCCCGGTTCACTCCGTTTTCAATTAAAAATATTACAGGAAACTAACCAGTTTCTTGGTTGCCGGAAAACTATCAATTCAAAATCCTATCCGGTTACATACTATTTGCATATTCCCTGATTTGCGAATTGCATGACTTCTTACTCGCTGTTTCATCCGTATTAATTATTGGTCTCTTCTGTGGTAGTGGCACTGCTTGTCTATTTCACTTTTTCTCTCATGTTTTTAACGAACTGTGTGGTCGACCAAGTTAAGTTATCCTTCACTAATATATTAAATTAACTTGATACTGTGATGTGTCTTGTGAGGATTTGCTTTCCCTTTCTAAAACGTAGCTGAGGGTCAGTCTCAGTCAGCTACTGAACGTTGTTAAAGACAGTTTTTTGTGAGGGACTTTTTCTCTTGTCCCCCTTGACGGAAAATTGTTTACTTATCGAAGATTTTTTTTTGAATCATGCTAAAGCATTTGAAAATATACATGTTTCGGTGAAAAAGATAACAACCTTCAGATAAAGATGGAATGATAAACAAACCATAATATTTTAGCTTTTTTTGAAGGAGACGATTATTAGCGACTGGTGATCGGCGGCATAGTCTTCCCGACCAAAGTCGGTATTTTGGAAAAAGTTTGGTGTAAATTGATAAAACTTCAGTGAAATCGCCGGACTTCGTGCAATAATTTTATCATCACATTTTTTCTGAATGAATGAGCCCGTTAGAGAGGAGGGGGGATTCCTCCCATGTGAGACACTGAAATTGCGGTTTGAGGACTCGTAAACTTTGTTTTGAGGACTCGTATTTACAACTTTGCTGTATCAGAACACCTATGGAGGAAATAAGAAATTCAAATAATTTTTTGACAAGAAGTGCGCTCAAACCACCTCTGCTCTAATCATTTTGAAAATGATTAGCCTTGTTCACAAGGGCACATCCAGGATTTTTTTTTTTGGAGGGGGGTGTACAAAAAACGCATCAAAAATTTGTTTTTATATATTTTTGTTACGTTTTTACGTGTTGGATAAAAATTTCAGGGGGTTGAAACCCTGCGCCCCCTCCCTCCGTGCATACGGCTTTGCTGGATACACCTATGCGTATCAGTCCCATCTTTGAAGATTGTTGTTGTTAATTATGTTTAGGAATTGGGCTAACCAAATACAGATATAAAGGTATATGTTTTTCGAATTCTGTAACAAACTGCTTTCCATAATGTGTTTTGTTTTGCCGTTTCTGTTTCAAGCCGGAGTGAGGGGAGTTTAAGTTCCGTGATTTCCTGCGGGGAAACTAAAACTGCGTAAAGGTCTATTTGTAAGCAATCAGGAAAAAATGTTTTTGCGCCGATATATTTTATTGGTCCTTCGTATGAGAGGGAAAGGGGTATGGCACCACTTTTGCTCCCATTGACAAAGACTCTATTAAATATTAAAAAAGAAAAAATATATTACAGGTCAATGAGTTTTGCATACATTTTTGCTTTTAGAAGCATAATTGTTACATTTTTAGATGTTGATGCCAAAAAATAAGTATTTAATGTTTTTTTTTACTTCTGTTTCATACAATCACATTTGTCTGTCATTTCAGCTGCATTAACTCACGATGAGAATCCTAAATAAGAAATAATTATCCTTATTTGCCTTAGATTTATACCCATGGGTTTAAAAGCTTATTTATGTACCACATTTTAGTCCTTCTCAAACGCCATGCCTGGTTGGTTATAATCCTCACCAATCCTTAAGATGAACCTTAAGAGGTATAACGGTATTGCGGCACACGTCTCGAGTTACACAGAAGATCCATCCTACCTGTCAATAGGAACTGGGGAAACAACTTGAAAAATTCCGAGTCTCGCGACGAGTTCTTTCAGACGAAGCATCAGATAAACCTCTTCATTCAATGTATCATCTTTTCAAAAAAAGAACTATGAATAGGTCTGCATTCCTTTGCAACTTGTCAACTATAGGTCGCCCTTTGCTACTGTATACAGGGGGGCGACACTTCAATGCGGGTTTACTCATACACAGTAACCCCCCGATGAGTATGTTTTTCGGGGACAATTGGGGTTAGTATTGTGATCCTTGAGGATGAAGGGTCAATATAGCGAACAATGGCCTGACGACTTTTAAATGATAGTTCAACATGTGGTTATTGTTATATTGTAAATCGAACGCTTCATTCATCCGTAATATAACTACACAGATCAGTTAATCCCAAGGCACGACTAATCTTCGTCGTCTTTATTTGCTGTATGATTGAAAATTATAATAAACGGACTTGAATCCTTTTCAGACACACTTTAGGCTGTAGAAGTCTAATAGGAAATAAAACATTTGTTCCAAACGGAATTTGGAAAAGTCAAATATCATTTTTTTTTTTTCGGCAGGAAGGCGGCATTCGAACAAATAGATATTGTATGAAAGAATAACAAGATATTAGTGGATATATCGGGAACACATGAAACTTCCATGGTGGAGGACACGGGCCCAAACTTGTTTGTTGTTTTTGGTGTTTATTTCTGAAGGCTTTTACTTTATTTCCGCTATAATTTTCATTTACTTTGTAGACGTGTTATTTTTCCTTGTTTTTCTTTGTGGGCTTGTAAGCGTATTATAAATAAGTATGTTAGCAATTACAGGTTAAAAAAGTACTAGCATACAGATTGAGAATTATAATAAATGTAATTAATTTTTTTCAGATAAATTATGCTATTGTAGTGCAATACAGTAATATGTACTAACAGAGAGGAAGAATATTATAGATATGGTACTCTAAAAAAAGTAAATAAAATGTAGATAATGCATAAAGTTGCTATTCCAGAGATGGACACTCCGAGCTTCTTTTAACGATATTTAACAAGAAGTTAAAAAGTTACCACATTTATATATCTTACGAAAGCCATAAATAATAACAAGCATATACACTAAAAATTCAAGTAAATGATATGGATTTTTCATAGGCAGCGCGCTAGCGCTGCCTAAGTAAAGAACGATGTTGGCACAATGTGTTTTTTTTTTCTCCATACCCGGGCACTTCGTATCGAAGGAGTTGTCGTAGAAACTTCGAAAAGGGCTCATTTGATTGGAAATTGGAGTGGCTAGTGCCCTTTTTAATAGTCGAAAGTGATTAGAGGGTAACTAGCCCCCCCCCCACGAACATAATTTCCCCAAACACATCCAATCAAAATTTTGAGATAGCCATTTTGTTCAGCGTAATTGATTTCAAAATAGAAAATATGTTTTTGAGGAGGACACTCCCCCACAACCCTCGGGGCAAGGGTTTTAAGTTATGCCCTAGGGGCATATAAGGATTCTATAGAAGGCGTTGTCATAGAAACTTCAAAAAAGGATCATTCGATTGGAAATTCAAAGGGCTAGTGCCCTTTTTAATAGTCGAAAGTGATTGGAGGGCAACTACCCCCCCCCCCCCCACGCCCATCATTCCCCCAAACACATCCAATCAAAATTTTGAGATATCCATTTTGTTCAGCGTAGTTGATTTCCAAATATAACATATCTTTTTGAGGAGGACACTCCCTCACAACCCTCGGGACAAGGCTTTTAAGTTATGCCCTGGGGGCGTATAAGGTTTTTATAGAAGGCGTTGTCGTAGAAACTTCAAAAAAGGCTCATTCGATTGGAAATTCAAAGGGCTAGTGCGCTTTTTAATAGTCGAAAGTGATTGGAGGCAAGTATATCTGTATTTGGTTTGGTCTCTTATGGTTGACTAAAGTCAACCATAAGAGAGCAAGCAAAATATGCATAACATATAAAGTTGCTATTTCTGAGATGGACACTCTGAGCTTTTCCAACGATAGTTAAAAGATGCAAGTAAATTTAGCGCGAGCTGGGCTTACATTCAAGTATTTTAAAATTACTTGGGTACTTGTCTAGAATCCAGTAGTCAAGCGAGAAAGACCGAGATGCTACATGAAAATCAGGTTTTATCTGGCTTGTGAGGTGTTGCTCACTCCGTGACAAAGATTTAAACTTTAGTGTTTTGGGTTTAGGGGGATTAAAAGGTGCCTAGGTTGGGCTAGGTTGTGTATTTAATATATACTATGCTTTACCCCCCTCCCCCTCCCTAATGTGCAAATACGTAGCCCAAATTTGTTTCTGAACTATTATATTTTTCATCCTATTTTGTTTTATTACATTAGCATTAAGGAAACTTCACTTATCACGTGACTACTGGATTCTAGACAATTACATTACTTGTTCTGCTATTTGGGGTCGAAGCCGTAAAAGCGGCACCGAGTTTTAAATGGTGTAGAAAAATTAAAAAAAAATTGACCTATTTTTATCTAAAATCAATCAGAATACCTGAGTTTTAGATAAATTATAACTCTTATCTTTAATGCCAGGAACCAGTGAATTGCTACTGTTTTTTGCAGTTGAAGTTCAGCTGCTAGTTGGGAAATATTCCATGAAATTTAGACTATGTAAATTGATAAGAGAGAATTTGGATAAAATTCCTACTCGGGTCTGGAGATAAATGACACAAAATACCAATTTGAAGTTTTAAAGCTCCCATTTTGTATTTATACATTTTGTATATTGTTGCGTGTTTGGGGCCTAATCTAAACGAAGTTATGGCCTTCAGTGTTTGGAATGGGTATACACTGGTTTTTAAACAGCGTCCAATGACATCTTCAAGAAAAAAAATATTTTAAAACCCTTTATTGAAGCTAAATCCGATAGTTCTTCAATTCAACCAAGCCTTTCAATAAGTCCTCCACTAACTCAAATCTTCTTTTTGGAATCATTTTGTGCACTTTCTTCGTAATTTTCGACTTATTCGTTCTTAGGAGATAAAGGTTTGATTTTAATCGGATCTTGTTTGTCATTTAATTTTGGCGTGGGTCTTTAAACCATTCCGATTAGCAACAATGTTACATTGGACATTCTTTAGTCGAAGAAAGAAAAGAACGCTAATTAAGCCGGCATTTGCGAAGTATTTCGCCCCCATGGTTTCATCTAAAAGAGTTAGAGTCAGAATGCGCATGATCACAGTACACCCGCAGTTTGCTCAAAATGTCGGCTCCGGTGACTTGCTTACATGCAGTGAGCAAAAAACACAAAATCATCCAACATCATCTACCAGCTCGTCTGCAAACAGTGCTCTTCATGCTACTTGTTTCCTTTCTTTATGATCTGGTAATGACTAGCAGCAGAACATAACGAAGAGTTTCTGCCTCATCATCGACAATCTTGCCCTGCCCTAGTTATGCACGGCCTATATGTTAAGCCTTTAGATTTATCGGCTAATTTTTATCCAATTTTTTACAAACCGCCTGCGATTATGCCATGAATATTAAAAAAAGCTAGAGGTATTACAAAAAAACAGAAGCTGATGCAATTGATGCAAAATACACTTTCACGTCTCATAAAGGGTTTCCGATATAGTGGTACTTTCGGTCGAATACCTGGAAGTGAGTAATTCACCTGTTATTTGCCATTTTCACCCCCCCCCCCCCCCGAAAAAAGCTCTAGCCTGTACGCCTGGCTCCTAAGGTCAATAAGTGACTTTGCTTATACTTCGATAATGCTTTAGAACACATAATTTGGTGATTTTTTATTTCCAATTGGAATAACTCCAGTAGCTTTATTATTTTCTGCTGAATCATTTGAAATATAAGAGTTTACCAATTAATTTAAATCTAAATTGATGGGTTCAGCTATCTGACCCTCAATCAGATTCATAAGACAGGGTCACAGAAACTGACTATTCCTGCTCCTTCGTTTATTTCTGGTAAAGTTGTCTATATGAAGAATTGCCTGGATAATGTAGGCTATGTTTCTGCTACGATTTGCCAAAGAGCTACTTTAAAGCATGTGCACCAGTTTCAGGGTGGTATCTGTAGTCTAACCCCGCTTTTGGGAATGTTTGCTAGAGTCAGTTGTGGATCCAGGGGGCGAGGGGGTGCCCTCCTAAAGTAGTGTAATTTACTTAATTAACGCAAGATTGTGTTAAATAAACTTGCTCCTAACGCAAGTTTATCGGATCAACCTTCCCCCCCCCCCCAAAAAAAAATCCTGGATCCGCCCCTGGCTAGAGTCTGTTCTAATCCAAATTAGTGAGCTTCAGTCAACATAGAAAAGGGAAAAACCAGCCACCAGCACTTCAAAGAAACATGGATTAAGAGTTATATTTTGAAATCTTTCAGTTCTTAAATGGTACCATTTCGGGGTACAAGGAAAATGGGTACTAGTGCATTAAACGTACTCTTTTATATACTGTATATGGAATGTCAAACTGGAGATACTACAAATACCGGGACAGATACCCGGTACTAAAACAGTTGTTAGAGTGGAATTGAGTGAAACGGATCATCTAATATGAATGTTAAAATTACAATTTGGGATTTGCCATTTATGTAATTCTTATAATTTTGTTCATAAACTATTGTAACCGGATATCTGTCTCTCGTTAGGGTAGGTTAGGTTACGTATTTAATATATGGTAAGCTTTATCCCCCCCCTCGCCCCCCTAGTGTGCAAATATATAGCCCAAATTTGTTTCTAAACTATTATATATTCATCCTATTTTATTTCATTAGCATTAACCAAACGTGACTTCTTTAGCAGTATATAAAAGAGTGCGTTTAATGCACCAGTACCGGAAAATGTCCTTGATATTCCAATAATTTCTAATTTAGTTAATTGAATTATTTCTAACGGTTTTGAGAAGTTTGGTCATCTCATCCTGGGAAAAGGAAACAAAAGTTATTATTTTTCTGAAACCTTATGATACACACACCAGCTAGGTTTTCTGAAGTAGCAACAAGACACTAAAAACTAGAAACTGTTTACAAACTTAAATTGATTACGAAACAAAATCCTTTTAAACATATTTTGTAAAATTCAATGAATGAAGAAATGTACAGAAGAGATTAATGCAGATATATTTTAATTTAAAACCTTCCACTAACACCGATGACGAATCATTAAATTGTACGAAATCGAGACTATTTTCGATCTCCTTAACAAGGTACGCATCGAGTTGTTTTGCTTATTCGAAATTCATGATCAGATTAGTGTTTGTGACTCCTAAATTCAAGAATATTGTTTGTCCAAATTTTTTAAAATACCTTTCGGACATTTTTTCATCATGGTTTGAAACCACGGATCCAAATCAGTAGCATCATTTTTTGTACTTGTTGCGCTTCTAGGCTCTTCCCGGGATCCAAAATTTGTCGGCATGCAGCTTTTCACGGCAGACTTTCAAGTGGCGTTAATTTTTTTGGAGCATGTCATTGGTTCCATATGAATACGTATTCGAAATTTCGTTCTGGAGAGGGGCACAACATCAACGAAAAGATAAAAATGCATGAATTTACCAAACATAAAAAGAAAAGATAGATTTAATCGTCAAGAACAAAGCGTGGGCCCGGAAACCCCCTTACATACATATCTGGTTGCTTATTCTTTTTTGATTTTTCAAAACCAAGCTTGTCAACTTTTCGCTGCCTCAGTTGCTGCAGCCTTTTCCACCTATCTTGATTGATCAAGATTCCTGGTACTCTTGCATTATGCGGGCCTTTCTAAAAAGTCAAGTTTGGTTAATGCTAATGAAATAAAATAAAATAGGATGAATATATAATGTTTTAGAAACAAATTTGGGCTATATATTTGCACATTAAGGGGGGGGGGGTTTAAGCAGAGCATATATTAAATACGTAACCTAGCCTAACCTAGGTACCTTCCCCCCCTAAACCCCAAAAAACCACAGTTTAATATCGTATACGCAATGAAAACCACGATATCATTGCCTAGTCTATAGCGGTAAACATGTCAAAAACGGGTTTTATCATTGCCTACTCTATAATAGTTAACCCAAGAGGCCCGCATAATGCAAGAGTACCAGATTCCTCAAAGGGGGGATCACCGGAACCCTACATTCCATTTTATTGTAATTTATTCAAATACAATTTATTGGTTTAAATTTTGCAGAAGTTCTCGAAGACAAGTATTTATTTTGAGGTTTATAAGGGTAAAAGGTTGAACAACAGTGGTCTAGATTTTGCTCTAAATCTGAAAATATTTAACTAAAGTAATTTCCAAGTTTTTCAACGAGAAATTGTCTCTGATAACATTACTTAAGTTAAAATTTCAACTCTAATTGATTTATCCTGGAAATCTCAGCTGACGTTAAAGAAGGAAACATTAAATAATGTCTATTCACCAACGGTGATAGATTATTAATATATATTATATTTTTTCGTGTACCCATGTGTACCCTTTGTACCCTTTTTACCCGTGTACCCTTTTATTTTAGTGTACCCATGTTGTGCTAGCCTCTAACGCTCCTCCCACCAAGTATTTTTTTTTTTTTTTTATTAAAGAGTAATTTTCGTTATTATTATGATTATGACGAGATGTATTATAAGACATTTGAAAATGGGAGGAACTGGCTAAACTACTTTTAAGAAAGCATCTGTGAAAAAAAAATCATTAATATTTATGTAAATCTTAGAGGATTTAGTCACTGAATAGCAGAAAGAAAAAAATAATCCATATTCTTTTGTAATAGGGGGGGAATATATTTGTTAATCCCCCCCTTCGATAGGAAAACCTATAAGATGGTAATTATTTAGATGAACATTTAAGTTTTCAAGCACATAACACATAAATGGGCGCCCATAAGCTGAATTTTAGGGGGGGGGGACTTACCTGGTCTAATCGGCACTTCCAATGCTATATAATAGAAATCTCGAAACAAATATATAAAAATATAAGGCAGCATCATTCAGCCAGGGGGGGGGGGAGGCTGGAGCCCCCCTCTCCCCCCTCCATATGGGTACATACATGGCCCATGAGTACATACATAAATACATTTTCCTATACCCTCCCGCAAAGCTCCACGGAATGGAATGGAGAGAAAAGTATTTTTAAGCATTTTTGCAAGCAGAAAAACAAGATATTAGACGTTATGGCAAACCCAAATAAAAATTTGAGGTACTTGTCTGTTAAACAAAACACACTCAAGAATTACGCTCTGTAAAACAAAAACCGGTTTGCCTAATGGTTACTCCTAATGAAATATACCGAAATAGGTACAAACAAGTACCAAATTTGATAAAACCTATCGTTCCAGTGCCCTCATTTCAGGGGTATGGACTTGAACCTCGTTTGAGAAAGATCAAATAATACCTTATACATTTTTCCTTAGCAGCACCGTAGCCGTCAAGTAGATTTTACTCTTAATGTGGGCTAAAAGAAAGGAAACGGAAAAACACGAGGAAATAACTTGACAGAACGGATCGACATTTGGCTAAGAGCCTCGTACAAAGCCATATTCGAAGGCTTTGATACCTGTTTTATCACTTCCACAATTTTCTGGATCTCTTTCTCTATACCCCTTGATCAACAAGGAAATTATGGGAACTCCTTGACAGAAGCTCTCAAAGGACCACTTGAATTCATCCTATTTTTCGATGCAAACAATAACAGTTGAGTTTATGGTCCCACAGTTATTTTCCTAGATTAATTGAAACTTGATACTGTGACAAGCAGTTATACTTTGAATGCGACAAGGGTTTCCCAGTCTTAAGAACGTGACTGAATAACAACCTAAGATCCTCGTCTTTATTTGAGCACGTACAATTGCAATAATAATTTGGCAGTGTTATTAAAGAGTTCGTGGTAACGAACTGTAAGTAAGGAGTGACTCGGCCCAATAGTAACCGAAAACCTAAAAAAAATTGATAATAATTGTCTCATCAAACAATTGGCTTTTTAAGCTGATCCAAAATATATAAAATTCTTTAATTTCAATATTAAAAATCAAAAGCTATCAGCCTGAGAAAATTTGCCTGATCTTGGAAGAAACCCCCACAAAAACACCCACAAAAATTCAAACGATCTTAATAAAACCACGCCATTAAATTCAGCATATCAGAGAACCCAACTGTAAAGGTTTCAGGCTCCTTTCTACTGAAATGTGGAAGTTGGATTTTATATCAGAAGAGAGATCACGAATTCATGTTTTATTTGTTTGTTTGTTTTTTATTTGTTTTTTATTTCACTATGGGTGATCGTTCGAAGCAATAGTCCTAGAATGTCGGAAAAGGGTTTATTAGAACGGAAATTTAAAGTTCTAGTGTCTTTTTTAGGTGACCAAAAAGACTTGAGGGTAGGTATCCCCTTCCCAAGCCCCATTTCCCCAATGATATCCGATCAGTATTTTTGGATAGCCATTTGATTCAGCATAGTTGAAAATTCCAACAACTATGCCTTCGGGGATGACATAGTCCCACACTATCTCTGGGGAAAGGAAATTAAGCTATTCCATTTTGCCCATTATTTACATATGACATTTGTTATTGGGAAATGTATGGACAATTTTTCGCGGAAAATTTTCTCCGGGGGGAGTATTTTTCACTGGAAGAATTTTCTGTAGGGAGGAACAGTTCTGAGGAAACTTTAGTCGAGGGGGATGGGGTGTCCTAGCATGGTTTGAAAAATGGTTGGAAATTCAATTAATTTTTTTTTCAAATGTAAGCAAGGGGTAACATTAAAAGCTAAAATGAACAGAGATTATTCCGTATATGAGAGGAACTACCCGTTCCTTATCCCTCACTCTTTACGCTAAATTTTCATTTTTTGTCCCTTATCTTTAAGAGCGACTCATGAAGCACAAGGGCCGATGAATTTGAATGACAAGTATTTTTTAAAGAACTTTAAGACTTTAGCATAAAAAGCGAGGGCTGAGGAAGGTACAGTCCCCCTTAAATATGTGGAATAATTTCTATTTGTTTTAACTTTTGAAGTTGCTTCTTACTTTCAGTTGAAATTTTTAGTTTAACAAGGCTCAAGGATTCCACTCTTTCGCTTCAGTTACCCCTATGATTTTTTTTTTTTTTTTTTTTTTTTTTTTTTTTTTTTTTTTTTTTTTTTTTTTTTTTTTTTTTTACAACCAGACATTGGTATTTTCAAGTTTAGGTAAAAACTGCTCAATTAACAAATATTTCTTTATTTCATGATACTCTTTCAATTCGCGAGTTTTCTTCAAAACATTCGAATGTATGTGAAATATTCGTTTAAGCAATTTTGTAATTTAGGCTAAGTTTCCCCACCTAGCTTTCATAAGGTTTCAGATTAATCATATAGTTAGGCTGAGTAAGCTATATAAGGCTATCAAGTGCTCCGGTTTTGATCTGGGTCACTTTAACTATCGCTTGTGGGATTTGCGCAGCCATGTGAGCCTCTGAAATACGATTTTATTTGTGCGGGGATCGGGAACATGGAGCGTAACATTTTCTTTGGGGATTCACAGAAAATATATTTTTTCCATATGTTTCGTAATTTTCAGAACCTTGGCGATACAAGGCCCCACTACCCTCTTCACTGCAAAGTTTGTGTCTCTCGTGGGGCTACTGGTATTACTAACCTACTCTGGTTTTTAAACGCTGGTCTATTCACATTTTAAACTCAGCAAACCTTTTCGTTTCTTTTGAAGTATGTTTATAGCAAACACACCTTATTAACTTGACATTGTTTTGAACATTTTTCAAAAGCCAACATTCTAAGCATAACTCACGCTGAGAAAATAGTGTTTACAATTAATGACCACGGGTGCGAACGATGCCATTTCTTAAGCGTTAACGAGCCTGCATTGCCATTGACGGGTTATGAACAAAAGAGTGAAAAAAATTTACGGCGACCCTATGGCCGTTTCGCCCCCAAATATACAAGCATACATCCTCTAAGGGCATGATTTTATTACATTTTGATCTTGTTTATAGCCTTGTCAATTCATATTAGACACATTCTTAACTAGATATACCTTCGTGAATGGACCACCAATATTTTGCTCATTGTGTTATTACTACCGAGGTTGGATTGACAAATCATCCGTAAAACGGATCAATTCAAGGCTTGGGGAAATCAATAGAGTTAAAGACACAGAATGACTAATTGAGTTTCATGGATTTTTGGTTCTTCTAACTGTTGTAGTCGTGCCGTCTTAACAATCATTGTTTTTAAACGGTGTAAAATACTTGCAATATCATTCAGTTGCGGTTTTTTCAAATTATGATTTTTATTGTTAATGTTTCTTCCTTTGTCCATGGATAGCTGTAGTCAGCTAATCGGCCACACGTTTAGGAAGCTTATTGCAATTAATTTTTGTATCGTTTTTTTTTCGTTCAATAAGCATTTGCAACTTTTATTTCCCAAAAAATTGTTTAGACAAAAATTTCAGTTTTTGTTGAAATTTCATTTTTCGGTATAAATTCTCTATCTTCTTGAAGCGGTTGACGGCCTTTGAAAAACATAATGTCTTATCTCAATGTGCCCTACGTCTCTTATTGGTGTATGGCCTATCATTATTGACAACCAATTTTTGGGGTGATTTTTGGTGAAATGGTGATGATTTCTTTAAATGGTGTAAAATACTTGCAATATTATTCAGTTGCTGTTTATTTTTGTTTTTAATTATGATTTATATTATTATTGTTTCGTCTTTTGTCTAGGGATAGCTGTAGTCAGCTAATCGGCCACACGTTTAGTAAGATTATTGCAATTATTTTTTTCGTTGAATAAGTATTTACGACTTTTATTTCCAGAAAAATGATTTTAAATCGCAATTTCAGTTCTTTGCTGAAATTTCATTTTTCTGCATAAATTATCTTTCTTCTTGAAGCGGTTGACGGCCTTTGAAAAACATTATGTCTTACCTCAAGGTGCCGAACGTGTCTTATTGGTGTGTAGCCTATCATTAATGACAATCGATTTTTTGGTGAAATGGTGATGTTTTTTTCAGTTTTTTTTTTTTGTTGAAATTTCATTTTTCAGTATAAATTCTCTTTCTTCTTGAAACAGTTGACGGCCTTTGAAAAACTTAATGTCTTGCCTCAAGGTGCCCCAACGTGTTTTTTTTTGTGTATAGCCTATCATTATTAACAACCGATTTTTTTTGTGATTATTCTGGTGATTTTTCTAAATGGTGTAAAAATACTTGCAGTATCATTCAATTGTTGTTGTTTTTAATGCTTCTTCCTTCGTCTAGGAAAAGATGTAGTCATCTAATCGGTCACACGCTTAGTAAGCTTATTGCAATTGATTATTATTTTTTTTGTGTTCAATAAGCATGTGCAATTATTGAATTACGTTCAATATAGTGCTTATTGAAACCTATGAAATTAATTATTTTTTATTCTGCGTTCAGTGCTCATTAAGCAGCCATTCGTTTTTTTTTCTAAATAGATAATTCTTGGGGTATTAACTATCGGGATAAATCCAAAATCTTCCTGCTCAAACCTCCTTAAAGGGGACTGTAGAGTTGCAAGATTTTCGTTTCAATTCTAACGTTTTTTTCTATTTCAACTACATCTTTTGGTATAATAGGAACAGCCATAGTTGTATAGACTTTGACCAGTAGAGTTGGACAGTTTCTTCCAATTTTCAAATTACTCGCGTAGAATTAATTTTGCTCTCCAAACGGCGTGTAATATGGCATAATAGTTGTGATTATTCGATAAGCATTGCAAATAATTGTAATAAGCTATATTGAACGCAGGGCGGGACTGGCAATCCTGCCTTAGGGGGGGAGGCTTGAGTGTGGTTGGCAACACCATGGATCGGCATCATGTTCTTTTTTCAAAAGGGTTATTGCCATTCCTGCTGAGGATGGGTAGGGTCATGTGGCCATTCCTTGCCTTACGATTATGAACCAATGTTAGTTTCTGGGGCTATTTGGCTTCGCCGGGCTAACCATCAGGCAGCGTCTTTCTGCGATCTAACCAAACACTAGAACTAGGTAAACGACTAGCGACATATTGGACATTTATGACTGTGACACCGCACATTGTGTTATGTAAGGGGAGATACGGAATGACTAGGATATTAAGTAGGGGGGGGGGGAATTCCATCAAAGCTTGCCACAAACCAAAGCTTTAATGGGCTTTTTACGTTTATTCTTTTATTTGTATCGCTCAGGGAGGGCAGCTACCCACTCTTCCCTCCTTGTTGCGCCCAGAAATAAAATCCAAGTATCTGATATAAATACACTGTTTTGTGTTGATTGAATTATATTGTATTCCAAACGGAAAAGTACATAAACCTGAGCCCAACCCTCTCGGAGTACTTAGTAAAAAAGGACAAACATAAAGAATTCATAAAAATGTAACTTTCTCGCTAAAACAAAATTCCAACATGTACGGTGAACCTCCTTCAATTGGAAATTGTTTACCACGGAAAATTTCATGAATGCGCTTTAACTTATCTAACGCTATTATTGACAAAAACCCAAAAATCGTTTAAATTTGAGTTTATATTATCAGCTCAGACTGTTCAAACAGTAAAAGAACAATCGACTACAGCTTAAGTCATGAAAATACTTTTTTCTCAAATCATTGCCACTAATTTCAGAGTCAATCTTTGCATGAAAGATGATACCTATTTTTACGTAGGGATTGTTCACTATTTGCGAGGCTAAATGTGTAATATTTCTTCAGGTGAACCGACCGTTGACAATGAAAAAAGAAGGTATTCAGACACGAAACCGCAAACTATCATCAAAGTCAAAGAAGAAAAAAGGCTGTTTAGGATTACCAGAAATGCTCGGCTCATTTGACAAAGGGTTTGCAACATTTGGTGCCCCTGGTGGGGCTAGCGCAAGCTCTTATTATATGTATAATCAATCAATGCATGGCGGAGGTCATCCTGGAACAGGGTTTATGGGAACTGGCGCAGCTGGAATGCATCATATGTCTGGTATTGGGGGGCTCAGTATAGGTGCCTCCTCCTCCTTTGGGCTTGGCGGAGGTTTTGGTTTAACTGCTACCTCTGGCTCAATGGTGAGTATTATTTTGGCAGTAGAACATAAAATTTTGTTAAAGGAAGATTATTGGAAGTTACACGTCTGCTATGCCTTATTAGTAACTGTGTCATTTTATGTAGTGGCTATATTTCTAGCCAAAAAGTTTTACTTACTCTTTTTTCGACTAAAACTTAGTTTTTGCTTGTAACGACTTTTTCTTTAGTTTTGGCCTACCGCTTTCTTTTTCTTGTAATTTTCTCTTCCTTCTTTGGGCTTGGTGGAGGTTTCTTTCTTAGTGGCGAGTAAAATTTTGGTAGTCGCTCATAAAATTTAGCTACAAAGCCGTATCCAGGGGGGGGGACCCGGTTTGAACCCCCCCCCCCCCCCCGAGATTTTTGACCGAGTCGAAAATTAGTCTAAAAAATGCCTGTTAAAAAAAGACTAAACCTTACCAGAAAAAAGATGCTATAAAAAAATCGGGAAAAAATTCTGTACCCCCCCCCCCCCCCCCCTTCCCCGAACAAAAAATCCTGGATACCTGCTTGTTTAGCTAACAGTTCTACAACCTATCTTGTAGTTAGATTTTATATTTTGCCTAATTAGTTGTTTATTAGTATTTCTATTCAAAATTTTTGTAACCTATGGCCAAAATTTAGCTTTTACTTGTGGCAAGTTTTATTGTTGTAACTGTAAGCTTTTTTGTTGTCATTATGACTATTTTTAAAGAACGATGCTCGCATCTTTGAAAGAGTAAATTTTCTTTAACCATTGTATTAAAATAAAGCGAGCCGTTTTAGCCGGGTGGTTAACGGGCTAGACTTGAAATCCTGAGGACAGTGGTTCAAGTCCTGATTTCACTGGTTATTTGGTTTGGAACAAGGGTCAATTGTGTAATTGTAAAATCCTGAGGACAGTGGTTCAAGTCCTGATTTCACTGGTTATTTGAATCAAGGGTCAATTGTGTAATTGTAAAATCCTGAGGACAGTGGTTCAAGTCCTGATTTCACTGGTTATTTGGTTTGGAACAAGGGTCAATTGTGTAATTGTGTAAGCTCAGCTAGAGTCGACTTCTAAATAGATACCTGGAGAAATCTGGGGGGAAACTCGGGTATGATATGCCCCCAACCATTCATTGCACTCTCGGCCTAAGGCAAAAAATCTGGCGATCGGTACCTGCACTACGGAGACCACTGATCAGGATGCAAAAAAGTTTTTTTTTTACTGTATAAACGCCATAAATTAAATTGTAGGATAACTTTAAGTCAGGATCAGTTATAGCCCAAAACCAGGTTGTGACAAAAAAAAACGAACAAAAACAAACAAACAAGCAACAGCCATAACTTCACCAACATTCTTAGATTTCATCATAATTGAAAAAGGAAACATATTTTATCAATGTATAACAATTTTTATGATTAGAAATTTAGAGTTCAAAGGCATGCATTTGATAAATATTAATTGCATCTAGCCAGGCCTTTTTGGATAAGTTTTTTTTTAGGAGGACAAATTTTAAAACACAAAAAGAAACAACAAAAAACAAGCAAATTACTGTTTGCACGCATATCAGGGGAGAGGGCAAAAGATGAAAAACACTGAATCATAAGAATAATGCTAGAAACTGTGGAAGGGGATGGGGAAGGGGATGTGGAAGGGGAAAATATGTTAGGGTTTTGGGGGGATCATTGAGGGACCAATGATCCCTCCTCCTTCTGCGTTAAAAAAATTGACCGGTGGCAGTTCTCTGAGAAAATCCTGATACCCATTCTACTCCACCCCCTGTCGATGATTAAACTTTGGTGGATAAAAAGAGTAAGAAAATCTTATAAATCATGAGATCCTCAGGGACTGAACTGAGCGGCTCTTTTTTAGCGCATAAAAACAACTTGCACAAAAGTTTACAAAGATAATTACTTAGATTTATTAGTAACCTGATGTCAATGACAGTCAGGTGAGAAGCTGTTAAGCTAGAGTAGTTTGAATTCAAGAGACCAAATAAAGGATCGAAGAGATGCCACGTGCAATTTGTTTGCTCTCTTAGCTTGAAGCATGTCTAACTACTGAATTCAAATGTTTGTGGCGCAAGGTATTACTAGGCAGATTTAACGATTATTCAAGATGTCGCTCTGACAATACTGAGTGCAACCAGTGATTATTGTCTCTTACCCAGAGTCAGCTTTTGGAGCAACTCGTTAGTTACGTCTATCAAAGATAAAGTCTTATTCGTGTAAATAAAGAGGATCAAGTATAATGATGTTGAAGTAGAATTACCCAGCGAAATATTTAATTATAGGAAGCCATGATTTGGATGTCCAATTTTGAGGTCTTGAAAAGTGTAATTTGATATAAAAGTGAATAATCCTAAATAAGAGGCAGAAACGAATATGAAGATTTACTAAAGGACATAAAGGTCCACTAAAGGCATTTTGAGTCTCTATAGAATGGGAAACTATAATTAATGAAAGCTGTTTTTGATCAAACTGTGAAGTTCTGCTCAATGAATCCCTGGAAATTTCTACTAAAACATCTTATATGGAGACTATAGCCCAGTGGTTCTCAAACTTATTTAGACACTGTACCCCTTTTTACCCACAAAATTTTTTAGGTATCCCTTCTCAGTTACTAAGTAAACTATACCTAAGATATACAAAAAAAATTGCCAGTCCTAGAGTTAAAGGGTTGTATTATTTTTTTGGTTGGCCGGCCGTGTACCCCCTAAAAATTTCTGCGTACCCTCAAGGGGTACTCGTACCTCAATTTGAGAACCACTGCTATAGCCGATCATTAATAGATACTGGTAGTCTGAATATGTAATAGGTTGGAATTACTAGAGTAAATGATTAGGAGTAAAATATGTCAAAAACTTGAGATAACAATTTTAGTTTCTTTATTGTGTGTTTAATATCGTATTTTATCAACTAAAGCTCTTTGTATCTGGTTTGAAATAATACACTCTTTTTTGTTATCGGTGAATAGGTCACTTTCAAAATGGCGCTGCCCATGGAGGGGGCGTTTTGTTATAAATACGGCACCAAGTAACAATTTATCACGATTATGCCCAAAACTTCTTCATTGTGACTTTAAAAGACTTTTTTTTGAAAATTATTTTTTGTGAACTTTTCCTGCAGAAACTATTTTTTCGTTGTTAAGAATAGCGTAATTTTGTTGAGTGGATTGAAACTTAATAACTGTATTTTTTTCAGCAACCATCTTGGAGAACAGATTACGGCAGCTAGTCCCTCATAACCTGTACCTGATCAGACAATTGTGTGATATATAAAAGAATAGATGGGCTTAGATGGACCTTGGGCTTAAAATTGATGGCATGAAGGTATTTGAGCCCATTGGATTCTTGCCATTTTCGTTAGAGTTCCCGTGGCAGTGTACTATGAATGGAAAGACTCTGTACTTATGTTTGAGTGATTTTAGTTGTTAGTGTAAACAGATAGGCGGCCTTCTTTAATATTTTTTTTAGGTTTGGAATCTCTTTTAGATCCAGCAACACCAATGCCAAATTCGTTGACCAAATTTTGTTTTCTTGTTTTATTTGTATATTTTTCAACAGAAAAGTATTTTTGTTGATTTAGAAAAATATGAGATATTATTTTAAATACAGAGCGTACTATTAGAGTTTTCCATGCAGAAATACTGCCGTGCTAAGAAACATGCATCTCGAATTTGTTTTCTCATCTTCAAAAGGCGTACTTTTAAAACAATTTAAAGCTTCTGGCTATAAGGTACATCTAAACAAGTTTATGCAGCATACAATGAAAATCAAAAGCTTTTTTATAATTACTTAGTTCATTTACACCATTCAGTTCACTTAGTTCATACTAAATGGGCATGGTAGATGATGTCATTCAGAATGTATAATCTACAAAATCCAGGAACATTGAGAAAAGTCTTTTTTAGCTTAGTACTGTAGAATGTGTCTATTTTTTTCTTTTACGAATATTGACTAGTCAAACAAAAGCATGGAATAATTGAGATTTTGATGCAAGCTACTTTTAAACATTAATGGTAATCTTCTTTGCAGATATGTCTAAAACTGAGTATAAGCACTTCATAATAGATTTAATTTTGTTGATGGCTTAAAAGCATTAATGGTACTGATTCTTGTGAAGCTAACAGTAAGCCAGGTTTTCCTTTTGTAATAGAATATAAGCACTTTATACACTTGGTGAACTTGTACCATCTGAAATTCTTTATCCTAACTTTGTTTAAATATTTTCTGTCATTTAGTCAAAATGTATTATTATAATTGTATAAACTGTATATTACAAATTTTAGGGAGTATTTTATGGTTTATTGTTAATTGCTGTCAGATTCACTCGTAAGTTGTTCTTATTCAGCGAATTTTTGTTCTATTGTTTGAATTCGATGTTGTATGCAGTTATATTAAATTAAAATAGTGTTTATTCAAGAATATTCACTTTCTTGTTTCTCTATTTTTTACTAGGATCTTGACCTGAATAGAGAGCAGGCTAAGAAAAAATAGGTAAAGAGTAATTGTAGCACGATATGAAAGATACGGCGCACTCGGTGTGTGAAACAGGTTTTTTGTGTGTGAAACACATAACTCATTTTAGTTTTATTATAGTTGTTGCAAATTGTGTGCACCGATAAGGTTACCTAGAAAATAGAGCATGGCTAAAAATGAAAACTGCGACACTGCTGCCTTTTTCTGCTTTATTGGAAGCTGCATTTGTGGCACAAAATTACGCTATTGCAATTCCAGCCACCGTAGTCATTAGTGCTTTTTGGTCTTTTTAAGCAGATAGGGTTCAACCCAAAGAGTTCAGGCAATTTAAAAGAGTAGAAACTGGCACTAGTGGCGTCAAAAAAAAATAAATGCCATATAGGTTTTGGCGTTACTTGGCATTTCTACACGCTTTTTTATTGTGTGTTTTTTTTTTCAGAAACTGAGATCAGACACTAATTATTACACTAATTTTGTCGTTTGCACTAATTGCACTAATATGGCCTTATTGTTACACTGAAAAAAATGGCAAGAAACAGAAAATTCTAGATGTTGATGTTTTATTTCTCATCGATACTAGTGCCAATTTCCAATATTGTAAGTTACTCACACTCTTTGGGTCAGCCTGAATCTCAGTTGTTTGCAAATCAGCCTATACCAAGGAGCAGGTTTTGTGTGAATTATTACACTCTTTTCGGGATACTGGTTTCAAGATCATATGCCTTTCATTTTTTTATTGGTAAAATAAAAATGTAGAATATTGACAAAATATTAAAATAGTTAGCATAATAATAAACATTATTTTAAAATAATGGAATATTAAAATCAACAAAATCCAAAAAATCTAAAAATATAAAATACTAATACTTAACATGCCTGTGGATGTTAAGTGTGTCTAAGTGATTTTACTCAATTTTACTTTCGCACAGGATGGCCACACTATACTTTGCTATGCCAATATTTTTGATGGCTTACAAACACTATCTATTGGTCTGATGAAGCTAAAATTTTCAGAGTTCAAATATTCAAAGTTGTTCAAACGTTCATGTTCAATGCTTGCGCACCCGTCTTTGAGAAGGTGGCAGGCAATAAATATCTTTATCGAAGGGGTAATTTCAATTCTAGTTGATTCAAGCTTTTATATTATTCTCCTTTCTTTTTCATAACTTATTGTTTTTACAGTCTTGAGCTGCGTATGAAGGTAAAATAAGGCAAACAATAAGGCATTATACTTTACAGTCCCCACTGGCAGTGCTGATCTATATTATGGCCCTTCAGCTAGGAAGTGCAATGGGGGCTGGGGTCAGCCATCCAGTGCTTTTGCGCACCCTTCCTGTTCACATTCCCCATATTTATTCAGGTGCCCATTTAGAACTGGATCGGCTCTGGTTAAGCTCACGGTGTCACACCACCGACCCCCATTCTGAAGCAAATAACGTACCACACCAGGACTCGTGCTCCTGTCTTCACGGACAAAAGATTTCAATTTAGCTAGCTAACCACTCGGCTAGGATGGCTAAAATTGTGTTAATAGGGTATTGTGAGACTACGTGGTTACTGAGATTAAATTGGAGATCACAGTATCAGGTCATAACAGTATCAGTAACAGTATCAGATAACAGTATCAGGTACTTCACAATGAAGTATTCTATGGACAGTATAGATGTGCGAATGAAAGATTTTTCTGCCTTTGAGCTTCGTTTCATTTGGCACCCAATATGCAGTAGGACTTGTTAGATGGTGAATTACTGATTACATTGTAGTTAGGTACAGAGAGAAAATTTCGGATAATAGGGAAGGGAGGGCGGGTTTAATTCCCCCTATATTTAGAAAAATGTTTTTTTTTTTAGTCCGTTCATTTAAAAAAATCGAGAAAAATCCGTACCCCAATATTATTGTGACTTGATGCCACTGGTTAGCGGGAAAATTAACTAAGATTTGGAGCCAAAAGAGTACAAAAAATATAGTCTAGTTAAAATGAATAACTAAAATATTGTGATAATTTATGTATATTTACTAAAATTCCAAATGGTTAGCTTAGCAAAGTTATAATTTTAAATAAGTGAGATTTTAACGTTTACCAATTAAACTAAATGAAGTTCAAAAAAGGCTTATTTAGGTATTAAATAAAAAAACAAGTTTTTTTTAAACTGAAAGTAAGGAACGACGTTGAACCTTAAAACGAATAGAAATTATTCCGTATATGAAAGGGGCTGTCCCCTCCTCAACGCCTCGCTCTTTACGCTAAAGTTTGTCATTGTTTAAAAAAAAGAGTTGTATGAGAAAGCAAAACATTAGCGTAAAGAGCGAGGCATTGAGGAGGGGACAGCCCCTTTCGTATACGGAATAATATCTGTTCGTTTCAAATTTCAACGTCGTTCCTTACTTTCAGTTAAAAAACTTGTTTTTTTTTATTTAAATTTTGAACGTTTTTGAATTAATGCAGGTTTTGATTTTGGCTCACCGTACATGAATAATTAAAACAAAATTTGAATTTTAATTTTACTTTTATTTGGTTAAATGGCTTTCTCGAAACTTGTTTAACTTTATTTACGAATGTTTTTTATTAGTAATAAATATACGTAACTTACGAATTAACTTACGTAACGAACTTCTATATTCATATATTTTTTAATACGTACATTAGAGGGTTCGCCCCCTAGTCAATAACTTGCTCTTTAAGCTAAAGTTCGAATTTTGTTTTAATTCTTTAAAAATGACCCCTTAATCACAAATGCCGTTAATTAGAATAAATAAATCTTATGAAAGCACTAAAAATCTTGGGCTTAAAGAGCGAGGTATTGACTAGGGGTTGAACCTAATCACATACGTAATGTTTTCTGTCGTTTTAGGTATTGATGTTGCTCCTTACTTTCAGTTGAAAAACTTGTTTTTTTTATATCTAATTTCTGATCTTTTTTAAAATAATATTGGGAAACCCGGCAACCCCTTCACAGAAATGCCCCTTCCCCCATGAAAAATTCCTTCATGGAAAGATCATCCCACATAACCCCCGACCCTCCCCCTCCATTACCAGAAAAAATCCCCCCTGAAAACGTCTGTATACTTCTCAATAACCAATACTATATGTTAACATTGGGAAAAGTTCATAACTTTCAGCCCTCCCCCCGGGGACTTCGGGGGATTCAGTCATCTTAAAAGACATAGTTATCATATTTTCGGCCATGCTGAACAAAATGGCTATCTCAAAATTTTGATCGAGTGACTTCGGGAGAAAAATGAGCGTTGGAGGGGGCCTAGTTGCCCTCCATTACTTTTGGTCACTTAAAAAGGGCACTAGAACTTTTAATTTCCGTTCCAATGAGCCCTCCCACGATATTCTAGGACCACTGGATCGATACGATCACCCCTGGAAAAAAAATAAACACGCATCTGTTATCTTTTTTCTGGCAAAAAATGCAAAATTCCACATTTTTGTAGATAGGAGCTTGAAACATCTGCAGTAGCGTTCTCTGATACGCTGAATATGATGGTGTGATTTTCATTAAGGTTCTATAGCTTTTAGGGGGTCTTTCCCCCTTTTTTCGAAAATCAGCCAAATTTTCTCAGGCGCTTAACTTTTGATGGGTAGCACTAAACTTGATGAAACTTATATATTTGAGACCAGCATTAAAATCTGATTCTTTTGATGCATCTATTGGTATCAAAATTCCGTTTTCTCGAGTTTCGGTTACCATTGAGCCCCTTACTTACAGTTCGTTACCACGAACTGTTTGATTTCTAATTTGAGTGACTAAAATGAGTGATTGATTTTTTTTTTATGGTCTGTAAACCTGGCAAATAATTTGCAATCTACTTCGAAATAGAAAGCATGATAACTATGACAAGTACGACAAACAACATACTAAACCTAGGCCTACTGGGTTTAGATTACTATGGATCTGAAAGACAACCCATATTTTCAGAGCACTGCTGCAATATCTTAGCTAAAGTATGAATTACAATTTAGTTCGAGATTGTGCCAGAAAATACTGGGTTTCAGTAATGTTATGGGGCATCGAAGTTTTAAAATTAAACTTGAATATTAATTACCGAGGCTTTCATTTGGTTACGTCACAAGTTCCATTGTACTTGTATTACACGTATTCTTGGCATACGCTCAACCGTAAAATCAAAACAAGTGAAATTTAGAAAAAAAAACGATTCAAACCTTAAAAGTTCGCTGAAAGAATATATATATATATATTCTATATATATATATATATATATATATATGTATATATATATATATATATATATATATATATATATATATATATATATATATATATATATATAATATATATATATATATATATATATATATATATATATATATATATATATATATACATATATATCTATATATATATATATATATATATATATATATATATATATATATATATATATATATAATATTATATATATATATATATATATATATATATATATATATATAATATATATATATATATATATATATATATATATATATATATATATATACATATAGACATATATAGCGGGTGTAGGAAGATCGTACTGCCTTTTCATCGTAAAAAAAAACAACAAGATAATATTACGAAGAAATTTGTCAAGACAGTGAATAACGCAGGGGATGCTACCTAGGCGGATATTTTGGCTATATATGCAACAGCCGTCATTAACGAAATACAATATCAAACGAATAAAAAGAAACAAGCCTACTCCACAAATCTCATCGATAAGACAAATTTTAAAACTAAAATCGTGAAATAATTTTTTAGAGTCTAAGCTTCCTCACCTCACATAGGAATATACTTAAAAAATGCAATTTTAGTTTTAAAAATTGTTTTATAGATGAGCTTTTTGGAGTGAGTTTGTTTTGCCACCCGAATGCACATATTGTCAGTAGAAAGGCCTTATTGAATCGTGACGGGACTCCTAATATGGGCATAGAGTCCCTAGGGAGAATGATTGCGTAATCGGTCAATGACCTCTTTTTCCAAGGTCGATTTATTTGATGTTGTTGTTTTGGCCAAGTGCACGCTCGGGGCGAATGTTAAGATCCAGGAATAGGAAAACAGGATCACGTGTTTCTAACAGACGATGTCATTATTGATTGATTTGTCACGAAAGGGGAATTAATTTGTTGTTTCTAAGGGAATTATTGATTCACGAAAGGGGAATTAATTTATTGTTTCCAAGGAGAATTGTCTCCGGGACGAAGTTTATTAATATCTTTGGAGTTCGACCAGAATTGTTTCCGGGGCAAAGTTTATTAATATCTGACAGGTGATGGCAAGGTTAATTGTAACTCCGGCGAATGTTTTTGATCTTAGAGATGAAGAGTTTAACGCGGGAAAAGGTTTCTTAGTAATTTCAAATGTGACAGCGCAGGGATGCCAAAAACAAAGGGAACACGATGAAATTACGTTTAGAGATTATTTGGGCGAAACCGTTTTAGACATTTTAGGGAATTATTTCGGCGAAACAGTTAGAGACATTTTAAAAGATGATTTTAGAAGATGTTTTAGAAGAGGATTTGAGGGTGAAACTCTCTGGTCGTTATAATACACAAATTCTATTTAAACAGTGTCGTGAGGTCCCATACCCCAACCCCAAAGGGCCCCCATCCCCCTACCCCGACCCAAAGGGCTCCGATCCCCCTACCCCAACCCCGAAGGAAGCCCCCGGGCTCCCAAAGGACCACCCGGCCCCGCAGACCCCCAAAGGCCCTCCCCGGGCCCCCAAAGAGTCCCCTCCATATTTTTTAATACTTTTTTAAGGCTTTATTATATCATTTCAGAGCAAGTTCCTTTCTTAATGTCCCTCCTAAACCCATTTTTACAAGTTGAAGCATCCTTCCTTTTCACCCACAACTTTACTGTACAGCTTTTTGGATACCTCAACACCATGAAATACCTTTTAAAAGGCATTTCAGAGCAAGTTCCTTTCTTAATGTCCCTTCTAAACCCATTTACAAGTTGATTTACCCATCCTTTTCACTCAAAACTTTACTTTACAGCTTTTTGGATACCTCAACACCAAGAAGTACTTTTCAAAAGACATTTCAGAGCAAGTTCCTTTCTTAATGTCCCTTCTAAACCCATTTTACAAGTTGAAGTACCCATCCTTTTCACCCACAACTTTACTTTACAGCTTTTTGGATACCTCAACACCAAGAAATACTTTTCAAAAGGCATTCCAGAGCAAGTTCCTTTCTTAATGTCCCTTCTAAACCCATTTTCCAACTTGAAGTACCCATCCTTTTCACCACAGCTTTACTTTACGACGTTTTGCATACCCAAAACATCGTGCAATACTTTTCAAAAGACATTTCAGAGCAAGTTCCTTTTTTAATGTCCCTTCTAAACCTATTTTCCAACTTGAAGTACCCATTCTTTTCACCCAAAACTTTACTTTACAGCTTTTTGGATACCTCAACACCAAGAAATACTTTTCAAAAGACATTTCAGAGCAAGTTCCTTTCTTAATATCCCTCCTAAACCCATTTTACAAGTTGAAGAATCCATCCTTTTTATCCACAACTTTACTTTACAGCTTTTTGGATACCACAACACAAAGCAATACTTTTCAAAAGGCATTTCAGAACAAGTTCTTCATTTAATGTCCCTCCTGAACCAATTTTAAAACTTGAAGTACTCATCCTTTTCAGCCACAACTTTACTTTACAACTTTTTGCATACTCAAAACATCAAAGCAATACTTTTCAAAGGTTTTATTATATTTTTCAGAACAAGTTCTTTATGTAATCCCTCTTCTAAACCAATTTTACAAGTTGAAGTACTCATCCTTTTCACCACTACTTTACTTTACGAATTTTTGAATACCACAACATCAAGCAATACTTTTCAAAAGGCTTTATTATATTTTTTAAAACAAGTTCTTTATGTAATGCCCCTTCTAAGCCAATTTTACAATTTGAAGTACTCATCCTTTTCACCACAACTTTACTTTACGACTTTTTGCATACTCAAAACATCAAGAAATAAAATTCAAAAGCTTTATTATATTTTTCAGAACAAGTTCTTTATGTAATGCCCCTTCTAAACCAATTTTACAACTTGAAGTACTCATCCTTTTCAGCCACAACTTTACTTTACGAATTTTTGCATACTCAAACCACCAAGCATTACTTTTCAAAAGGCATTTCAGAACAAGTTCTTCACTTAATGCCCCTTCTAAACCAATTTTACAATTTGAAGTACTCATCCCTTTCACCACAACTTTACTTTACGCATTTTTGAATACCACAACATCAAGCAATACTTTTCAAAAGGCATTTCAGAACAAGTTCTTCATTTAATGTCCCACCTAAACCAATTTTACAATTTGAAGTACTCATCCTTTTCACCACAACTTTACTTTACGACTTTTTGAATACCACAATATCAAGCAATACATTTCAAAGGCTTTATTATATTTTTCAGGACAAGTTCTTTATGTAATGCCCCTTCTAAACCAATTTTACAATTTGAAGTACTCATCCTTTTCACCACAACTTTATTTTACGACTTTTTGCATACCCAAAACATAAAGCAATACTTTTCGAAAGGCATTTCAGAATATCCCATCACCAAGCAATACTTTCAAATGGCTTTTTTATTAAATGTTTACTGAACACACACAAATTTCTCTTAGAAATAATATTTTTCGACAGTGATATCACTTTTTCTGTTCGAACTAGCAAGTTTTCTACCAAAGATACCAAATTTTTTCTTAGAAGCAACATTTTTTGATTGTGATAACAACTTTTCTGTCAGAAGTAGCAAGTTTTGCTTAACACTAACAAACATTCCATCAAAGTAACGACATTTTACCTTAATACTAATATACTTTTACTGAACACACACACAAAGTTCTCTTAGAAATAATATTTTTCGTCAGTGATAACGCTTTTTCTGTTCGAACTAGCAAGTTTTCTACCAAAGATACCAAATTTTTTCTTAGAAGCAACATTTTTTTATTGTGATAACAACTTTTCTGTCAGAAGTAGCAAGTTTTGCTTAACACTAACAAACATTCCATCAAAGTAACGACATTTTACCTTAATACTAATATACTTTTACTGAACACACACACAAAGTTCTCTTAGAAATAATATTTTTCGTCAGTGATAACACTTTTTCTGTTCGAACTAGCAAGTTTTCTACCAAAGATACCAAATTTTTTCTTAGAAGTAACATTTTTTGATTGTGATAACAACTTTTCTGTCAGAAGTAGCAAGTTTTGCTTAACACTAACAAACATTCTCATCAAAGTAACGATATTTTACCTTAATACTAACATACTTTTACTGAACACACACAAATTTCTCTTAGAAATAATACTTTTTCGTCAGTGATAACACTTTTTCTGTTCGAACTAGCAAGTTTTCTGTCAAAGATACCAAATTTTTTCATAGAAGTGACATTTTTTGATTGTGATAACAACTTTTCTGTCAGAGGTAGCAAGTTTTGCTTAACACTAACAAACATTCTCATCAAAGTAACGATATTTTACTTTAATACTAACATACTTTTACTGAACACACACAAATTTCTCTTAGAAATAATATTTTTCGTCAGTGATAACACTTTTTCTGTTCGAACTAGCAAGTTTTCTGTCAAAGATACCAAATTTTTTCGTAGAAGTAACAATTTTTGATTGTGATAACAACTTTTCTGTCAGAAGTAGCAAGTTTTGCTTAACACTAACAAACCTTCTCATTAAAGTAACGATATTTTACCTTAATACTAACATACTTTTACTGAACACACACAAATTTCTCTTAGAAATAATAGTTTTCGTCAGTGATAACACTTTTTCTGTTCGAACTAGCAAGTTTTCTACCAAAGATACCAATTTTTTTCGTAGAGGTAACATTTTTGATTGTGATAACAACTTTTCTGTCAGAAGTAGCAAGTTTTGCTTAACACTGACAAACCTTCTCATTAAAGTAACGATATTTTACCTTAAAACTAACATACTTTTACTGAACACACACAAATTTCTCTTAGAAATAATATTTTTCATCAGTGATAACACTTTTTCTGTTCGAACTAGCAAGTTTTCTGTCAAAGATACCAAATTTTTTCGTAGAAGTAACATTTTTGATTGTGATAACAACTTTTCTGTCAGAAGTAGCAAGTTTTGCTTAACACTAACAAACCTTCTCATTAAAGTAACGATATTTTACCTTAATACTAACATACTTTTACTCAACACACACAAATTTCTCTTAGAAATAATATTTTTCGTCAGTGATAACACTTTTTCTGTTCGAACTAGCAAGTTTTCTACCAAAGAAACCAATTTTTTTCGTAGAAGTAACATTTTTGATTGTGATAACAACTTTTATGTCAGAAGTAGCAAGTTTTGCTTAACACTAACAAACCTTCTCATTAAAGTAACGATATTTTACCTTAATACTAACATACTTTTACTGAACACACACAAATTTCTCTTAGAAATAATATTTTTCGTCAGTGATAACACTTTTTCTGTTCGAACTAGCAAGTTTTCTGTCAAAGATACCAAATTTTTTCGTAGAAGTAACATTTTTTGATTGTGATAAAGACTTTTCCGTCAGAAGTAGTAAGTTTTGCTTAACACTAACAAACATTCTCATCAAAGTAACGATATTTTACTTTAATACTAACATACTTTTACTGAACACACACAAATTTCTCTTAGAAATAATATTTTTCGTCAGTGATAACACTTTTTCTGTTCGAACTAGCAAGTTTTCTGTCAAAGATACCAAATTTTTTCGTAGAAGTAACATTTTTTGATTGTGATAACAACTTTTCTGTCAGAAGTAGCAAGTTTTGCTTAACACTAACAAACCTTCTCATTAAAGTAACGATATTTTACCTTAATACTAACATACTTTTACTGAACACACACAAATTTCTCTTAGAAATAATACTTTTCGTCAGTGATAACACTTTTTCTGTTCGAACTAGCAAGTTATCTGTCAAAGATACCAAATTTTTTCGTAGAAGTAACATTTTTGATTGTGATAACAACTTTTATGTCAGAAGTAGCAAGTTTTGCTTAACACTAACAAACCTTCTCATTAAAGTAACGACATTTTACCTTAATACTAACATACTTTTACTGAACACACACAAATTTCTCTTAGAAATAATATTTTTCGTCGGTGATAACACTTTTTCTGTTCGAACTAGCAAGTTTTCTATCAAAGACACCAATTTTTTTGTAGAAGTAACTTTCTTGATTGTGAGAACAACTTTTCTGTCAGAAGTAGCAAGTTTTGCTTAACACTAACAAAAATTCTAATCAAAGTAATGATATTTTACCTTAATTCTAACATACTTTTACTGAACACACACAAAGTTCTCTTAGAAATAATATTTTTCGTCAGTGATAACACTTTTTCTGTTCGAACTAGCAAGTTTTCTGTCAAAGATACCAAATTTTTTCGTAGAAGTAACATTTTTTGATTGTGATAACAACTTTTCTGTCAGAAGTAGCAAGTTTTGCTTAACACTAACAAACATTCTCATCAAAGTAATGATATTTTCCCTTAATACTAACATACTTTTACTGAACACACACAAATTTCTCTTAGAAATAATATTTTTCGTCAGTGATAACACTTTTTCTGTTCGAACTAGCAAGTTTTCTATCAAAGATACCAAATTTTTTCTTAGAAGTAACTTTTTTATTGTGATAACAACTTTTCTGTCAGAAGTAGCAAGTTTTGCTTAACACTAACAAACCTTACCATCAAAGTAACGACATTTTACTTTAATACTAACATACTTTTACTGAACACACACAAATTTCTCTTAGAAATAATATTTTTCGTCAGTGATAACACTTTTTCTGTTCGAACTAGCAAGTTTTCTGTCAAAGATACCAAATTTTTTCGTAGAAGTAACATTTTTTGATTGTCATAACAACTTTTCTGTCAGAAGTAGCAAGTTTTGCTTAACACTAACAAACATTCTCATCAAAGTAACGACATTTTACTTAAATACTAACATACTTTTACTGAACACACACAAATTTCTCTTAGAAATAATATTTTTCGTCAGTGATAACACTTTTTCTATTCGAACTAGCAAGTTTTCTGTCAAAGATACCAAATTTTTTCGTAGAAGTAACAGTTTTTTAATTGTGATAACAACTTTTCTGTCAGAAGTAGCAAGTTTTTGCTTAACACTAACAAACCTTCTCATTAAAGTAACGATATTTTACCTTAATACTAACATACTTTTACTGAACACACACAAATTTCTCTTAGAAATAATATTTTTCGTCAGTGATAACACTTTTTCTGTTCGAACTAGCAAGTTTTCTACCAAAGATACCAATTTTTTTCGTAGAGGTAACATTTTTTGATTGTGATAACAACTTTTCTGTCAGAAGTAGCAAGTTTTTGCTTAACACTAACGAACCTTCTCATTAAAGTAACGATATTTTACCTTAATACTAACATACTTTTACTGAACACACACAAATTTCTCTTAGAAATAATATTTTTATCAGTGATAACACTTTTTCTGTTCGAACTAGCAAGTTTTCTGTCAAAGATACCAAATTTTTTCGTAGAAGTAACATTTTTTTATTGTGATAACAACTTTTCTGTCAGAAGTAGCAAGTTTTGCTTAACACTGACAAACCTTCTCATTAAAGTAATGATATTTTACCTTAATACTAACATACTTCTACTGAACACACACAAATTTCTCTTAGAAATAATATTTTTCGTCAGTGATAACACTTTTTCTGTTCGAACTAGCAAGTTTTCTACCAAAGATACCAATTTTTTTCGTAGAAGTAACATTTTTGATTGTGATAACAACTTTTATGTCAGAAGTAGCAAGTTTTGCTTAACACTAACAAACCTTCTCATTAAAGTAACGATATTTTACCTTAATACTAACATACTTTTACTGAACACACACAAATTTCTCTTAGAAATAATATTTTTCATCAGTGATAACACTTTTTCTGTTCGAACTAGCAAGTTTTCTGTCAAAGATACCAAATTTTTTCGTAGAAGTAACAATTTTTGATTGTGATAACAACTTTTCTGTCAGAAGTAGCAAGTTTTGCTTAACACTAACAAACCTTCTCATTAAAGTAACGATATTTTACCTTAATACTAACATACTTTTACTGAACACACACAAATATCTCTTACAAATAATATTTTTCGTCAGTGATAACACTTTTTCTGTTCGAACTAGCAAGTTTTCTACCAAAGAAACCAATTTTTTTCGTAGAAGTAACATTTTTTGATTGTGATAACAACTTTTATGTCAGAAGTAGCAAGTTTTGCTTAACACTAACAAACCTTCTCATTAAAGTAACGATATTTTACCTTAATACTAACATACTGTTACTGAACACACACAAATTTCTCTTAGAAATAATATTTTTCGTCAGTGATAACACTTTTTCTGTTCGAACTAGCAAGTTTTCTGTCAAAGATACCAAATTTTTTCGTAGAAGTAACATTTTTTGATTGTGATAACAACTTTTCTGTCAGAAGTAGTAAGTTTTGCTTAACACTAACAAACACTCTCATCAAAGTAACGATATTTTACTTTAATACTAACATACTTTTACTGAACACACACAAATTTCTCTTAGAAATAATATTTTTCGTCAGTGATAACACTTTTTCTGTTCGAACTAGCAAGTTTTCTACCAAAGAAACCAATTTTTTTCGTAGAAGTAACATTTTTGATTGTGATAACAACTTTTATGTCAGAAGTAGCAAGTTTTGCTTAAACTAACAAACCTTCTCATTAAAGTAACGATATTTTACCTTAATACTAACATACTGTTACTGAACACACACAAATTTCTCTTAGAAATAATATTTTTCGTCAGTGATAACACTTTTTCTGTTCGAACTAGCAAGTTTTCTGTCAAAGATACCAAATTTTTTCGTAGAAGTAACATTTTTTGATTGTGATAACAACTTTTCTGTCAGAAGTAGCAAGTTTTGCTTAACACTAACAAACCTTCCCATTAAATTAACGATATTTTACCTTAATACTAACATACTTTTACTGAACACACACAAATTTCTCTTAGAAATAATATTTTTCGTCAGTGATAACACTTTTTCTGTTCGAACTAGCAAGTTATCTGTCAAAGATACCAAATTTTTTCGTAGAAGTAACATTTTTGATTGTGATAACAACTTTTTTGTCAGAAGTAGCAAGTTTTGCTTAACACTAACAAACCTTCTCATTAAAGTAACGACATTTTACCTTAATACTAACATACTTTTACTGAACACACACAAATTTCTCTTAGAAATAATATTTTTCGTCGGTGATAACACTTTTTTCTGTTCGAACTAGCAAGTTTTCTATCAAAGACACCAATTTTTTTCGTAGAAGTAACTTTCTTGATTGTGAGAACAACTTTTCTGTCAGAAGTAGCAAGTTTTGCTTAACACTAACAAAACTTCTAATCAAAGTAATGATATTTTACCTTAATTCTAACATACTTTTACTGAACACACACAAAGTTCTCTTAGAAATAATATTTTTCGTCAGTGATAACACTTTTTCTGTTCGAACTAGCAAGTTTTCTGTCAAAGATACCAAATTTTTTCGTAGAAGTAACATTTTTTGATTGTGATAACAACTTTTCTGTCAGAAGTAGCAAGTTTTGCTTAACACTAACAAACATTCTCATCAAAGTAATGATATTTTACCTTAATACTAACATACTTTTACTGAACACACACACAAATTTCTCTTAGAAATAATATTTTTCGTCAGTGATAACACTTTTTCTGTTCGAACTAGCAAGTTTTCTATCAAAGATACCAAATTTTTTCTTAGAAGTAACTTTTTTTATTGTGATAACAACTTTTCTGTCAGAAGTAGCAAGTTTTGCTTAACACTAACAAACCTTACCATCAAAGTAACGACATTTTACTTTAATACTAACATACTTTTACTGAACACACACAAATTTCTCTTAGAAATAATATTTTTCGTCAGTGATAACACTTTTTCTGTTCGAACTAGCAAGTTTTCTACCAAAGATACCAAATTTTTTCGTAGAAGTAACATTTTTTGATGATGATTACAACTTTTCTGTCAGAAGTAGCAAGTTTTGCTTAACACTAACAAACCTTCTCATTAAAGTAACGACATTTTACCTTAATACTAACATACTTTTACTGAACACACACAAATTTCTTTTAGAAATAATATTTTTCATCAATGATAACACTTTTTCTATTCGAACTAGCAAGTTTTCTACCAAAGATACCAAATTTTTTCTTAGAAGTAACATTTTTTGATGATGATAACAACCTTTTTGTCAGAAGTAGCAAGTTTTGCTTAACACTAACAAACCTTCTCGTCAAAGTAATGATATTTTACTTAATACTAACATACTTTTACTGAACACACACACACAAATTTCTCTTAGAAATAATATTTTTCGTCAGTGATAACACTTTTTCTGTTCGAACTAGCAAGTTTTCTACCAAAGATACCAAATTTTTTCTTAGAAGTAACATTTTTTGATTGTAATAACAACTTTTACACGCGTACGCGCGCGTACGTAGGCTAACCTAACCTAACTTAACCTAACCTAACCTAACTTGATCTAGCCTAACCTAACCATACTCGCCGGAAAATCCCCCCATGTCGACTTTGTACCATGCTTTAGTTAGGTTAGGTTAGCTTATCATGAGCGCTCATGATAAGTTAACCTACCCTAACCTAACTTAAACATGGAGAAATGTTTACTGGCTAACCTAACCTAACTTAGCTAACCTAACATAACTTAGCTAACCTAATCTAGCCTAACCAAACACCAACCCAGACATGTAAGCAAATAGATTCAGACATAGAAACGAAAAATATTATTTCTAAGAGAACTTTGTGTGCGTGTTCAGTAAAAGTATGTTAGTATTAAGGTAAAATGTCGTTACTTTGATGAGAAGGTTTGTTAGTGTTAAGCAAAACTTGCTACTTCTGACAGAAATGTTGTTATCACAATCAAAAATGTTACTTTTACGAAAACATTTGGTATCTTTGGTAGAAAATTTGCTAGTTCGACCAGAAAAAGTATTATCACTGACGAAAAATATTATTTCTAAGAGAAATTTGTGTGTGTTCAGTAAAAGTATGTTAGTATTAAGGTAAAATATCATTACTTTGATGAGAAGGTTTGTTAGTGTTAAGCAAAACTTGCTTCTTCTGACAGAAAAGTTGTTATCACAATAAAAAAATGTTACTTCTAAGAAAAAATTTGGTATCTTTGGTAGAAAACTTGTTAGTTCGACCAGAAAAAGTATTATCACTGACGAAAAATATTATTTCTAAGAGAAATTTGTGTGTGTTCAGTAAAAGTATGTTAGTATTAAAGTAAAATATCATTACTTTGGTGAGAATGTTTGTTAGTGTTAAGCAAAACTTGCTACTTCTGACAGAAAAGTTGTTATCACAATCAAAAAATGTTACTTCTATGAAAAAAAAATTGGTATCTTTGGTAGAAAACTTGCTAGTTCGAACAGAAAAAGTGTTATCAGTGACGATAAATATTATTTCTAAGCGAAATTTGTGTGTGTTCAGTAAAAGTATGTTAGTATTAAGGTAAAATGTTGTTACTTTGATGAGAAGGTTTGTTAGTGTTAAGCAAAACTTGCTACTTCTGACAGAAAAGTTGTTATCACAATCAAAAAATGTTACTTCTACGAAAAAATTTGGTATCTTTGGTAGAAAACTTGCTAGTTCGAACAGAAAAAGTGTTATCATTGATGAAAATATTATTTCTAAGAGAAATTTGTGTGTGTTCAGTAAAAGTATGTTAGTATTAAAGTAAAATATCGTTACTTTGATGAGAGTGTTTGTTAGTGTTAAGCAAAACTTGCTACTTCTGACAGAAAAGTTGTTATTACAATCAAAAAATGTTACCTCTAAGAAAAAATTTGTATCTTTGGTAGAAAACTTGCTAGTTCGAACATAAAAAGTGTTATCACTGACGAAAAATATTATTTCTAAGAGAAATTTGTGTGTGTGTTCAGTAAAAGTATGTTAGTATTAAGGTAAAATATCATTACTTTGACGAGAAGGTTTGTTAGTGTTAAGCAAAACTTGCTACTTCTGACAGAAAAGTTGTTATCATCATAGAAAACCTACGCCTGAGGCAGTGCAGTTTGACGTGCAAATTGCAAAAAGCGATCAAACCTTTTATATTATATACCTATAAAGTGATCAAACACGTTTTGGAAGTATAATTGTGATTGTATAGCGCAACCAGACTGTTTTTTGAGGCAATACCCATTTTTTAGGGCCAATCAGAGGGAGCGGATCACAATAAAAAAATGTTACTTCTACGAAAAAATTTGGTATCTTTGGTAGAAAACTTGCTAGTTCGAACAGAAAAAGTGTTATCATTGATGAAAAATATTATTTCTAAGAGAAATTTGTGTGTGTTCAGTAAAAGTATGTTAGTATTAAAGTAAAATATCGTTACTTTGATGAGAGTGTTTGTTAGTGTTAAGCAAAACTTGCTACTTCTGACAGAAAAGTTGTTATTACAATCAAAAAATGTTACTTCTAAGAAATTTGGTATCTTTGGTTACTTCTAAATGTTACTTCTAAGAAAAAATTTGGTATCTTTGGTAGAAAACTTGCTAGTTCGAATAGAAAAAGTGTTATCACTGATGAAAAATATTATTTCTAAGAGAAATTTGTGTGTGTTCAGTAAAAGTATGTTAGTATTAAGGTAAAATGTCGTTACTTTAATGAGAAGGTTTGTTAGTGTTAAGCAAAACTTGCTACTTCTGACAGAAAAGTTGTTATCATCATCAAAAAATGTTACTTCTACGAAAAAATTTGGTATCTTTGGTAGAAAACTTGCTAGTTCGAACAGAAAAAGTGTTATCACTGACGAAAAATATTATTTCTAAGAGAAATTTGTGTGTGTTCAGTAAACGTCTGTTAGTATTAAGGTAAAATATCGTTACTTTAGTGAGAAGGTTTGTTAGTGTTAAGCAAAACTTGCTACTTCTGACATAAAAGTTGTTATCACAATAAAAAAATGTTACTTCTACAAAAAAATTTGATACCTTTGACAGAAAACTTGCTAGTTCGAACAGAAAAAGTGTTATCACTGACGAAAAATATTATTTTTAAGAGAACTTTGTGTGTGTTCAGTAAAAGTTTGTTAGAATTAAGGTAAAATATCATTACTTTGATGAGCAGATTTGTTAGTGTTAAGCAAAACTTGCTACTTCTGACAGAAAAGTTGTTATCACAATCAAAAAAGTTACTTCTACGAAAAAATTTGGTGTCTTTGATAGAAAACTTGCTAGTTCCAACAGAAAAAGTGTTATCACTGACGAAAAATATTATTTCTAAGAGAAATTTGTGTGTGTTCAGTAAAAGTATGTTAGTATTAAGGTAAAATATCGTTACCTTAATGAGAAGGTTTATTAGTGTTAAGCAAAACTTGCTACTTCTGACAGAAAAGTTGTTATCACAATCAAAAAATGATATTTCTACGAAAAAATTTGGTATCTTTGACAGAAAACTTGCTAGTTCGAACAGAAAAAGTGTTATCACTGACGAAAAATATTATTTCTAAGAGAAATTTGTGTGTGTTCAGTAAACGTCTGTTAGTATTAAGGTAAAATATCGTTACTTTGATGAGAAGATTTGTTAGTTTTAAGCAAAACTTGCTACTTCTGACAGAAAAGTTGTTATCAGAATCAAAAAAGTTACTTCTATGAAAAAATTTGGTGTCTTTGATAGAAAACTTGCTAGTTCGAACAGAAAAAGTGTTATCACTGATGAAAAATATTATTTCTAAGAGAAATTTGTGTGTGTTCAGTAAACGTCTGTTAGTATTAAGGTAAAATATCGTTACTTTAGTGAGAAGGTTTGTTAGTGTTAAGCAAAACTTGCTACTTCTGACATAAAAGTTGTTATCACAATCAAAAATGTTACTTCTACGAAATAATTTGGTATCTTTGGTAGAAAACTTGCTAGTTCGAACAGAAAAAGTGTTATCACTGACGAAAAATATTATTTCTAAGAGAAATTTGTGTGTGTTCAGTAAAAGTATGTTAGTATTAAGGTAAAATATCGTTACCTTAATGAGAAGGTTTATTAGTGTTAAGCAAAACTTGCTACTTCTGACAGAAAAGTTGTTATCACAATCAAAAAATGATACTTCTACGAAAAAATTTGGTATCTTTGACAGAAAACTTGCTAGTTCGAACAGAAAAAGTGTTATCACTGACGAAAAATATTATTTCTAAGAGAAATTTGTGTGTGTTCAGTAAAAGTATGTTAGTATTAAAGTAAAATATCGTTACTTTGATGAGAATGTTTGTTAGTGTTAAGCAAAACTTGCTACTTCTGACAGAAAAGTTGTTATCACAATCAAAAAGTGCTACTTCTACGAAAAAATTTGGTATCTTTGACAGAAAACTTGCTAGTTCAAACGGAAAAAGTGTTATCACTGACGAAAAATATTATTTCTAAGAGAAATTTGTGTGTGTTCAGTAAAAGTATGTTAGTATTAAGGTAAAATATCGTTACTTTGATGAGAATGTTTGTTAGTGTTAAGCAAAACTTGCTACTTCTGACAGAAAAGTTGTTATCACAATCAAAAAAGTTACTTCTACGAAAAAATTTACTGTCTTTGATAGAAAACTTGCTAGTTCGAACAGAAAAAGTGTTATCACTGATGAAAAATATTAGGTCTGAGAGAAATTTGTGTGTGTTCAGTAAAATTATGTTAGTATTAAGGTAAAATATCGTTACTTTAGTGAGAAGGTTTGTTAGTGTTAAGCATAACTTGCTACTTCTGACATAAAAGTTGTTATCACAATCAAAAATGTTACTTCTACGAAAAAATTTGGTATCTTTGGTAGAAAACTTGCTAGTTCGAACAGAAAAAGTGTTATCACTGACGAAAAACATTATTTCTAAGAAAAATGTGTGTGTGTTCAGTAAAAGCATGTTAGTATTAAAGTAAAATATCGTTACTTTGATGAGAATGTTTGTTAGTGTTAAGCAAAACTTGCTACTTCTGACAGAAAAGTTGTTATCACAATCAAAAAATGTTACTTCTATGAAAAAATTTGGTATCTTTGACAGAAAACTTGCTAGTTCGAACAGAAAAAGTGTTATCACTGACGAAAAATATTATTTCTAAGAGAAATTTGTGTGTGTTCAGTAAAAGTATGTTAGTATTAAAGTAAAATATCGTTACTTTGATGAGAATGTTTGTTAGTGTTAAGCAAAACTTGCTACTTCTGACAGAAAAGTTGTTATCACAATAAAAAAATGTTACTTCTACGAAAAAATTTGGTATCTTTGACAGAAAACTTGCTAGTTCGAACAGAAAAAGTGTTATCACTGACGAAAAATATTATTTCTAAGAGAAACTTGTGTGTGTTCAGTAAAAGTATGTTAGTATTAAGGTAAAATATCGTTACTTTGATGAGAAGATTTGTTAGTGTTAAGCAAAACTTGCTACTTCTGACAGAAAAGTTGTTATCACAATCAAAAAAGTTACTTCTACGAAAAAATTTGGTATCTTTGATAGAAAACTTGCTAGTTCGAACAGAAAAAGTGTTATCACTGATGAAAAATATTATTTCTAAGAGAAATTTTTGTGTTTTCAGTAAAAGTATGTTAGTATTAAGGTTAAATATCGTTACTTTAATGAGAAGGTTTGTTAGTGTTAAGCAAAACTTGCTACTTCTGAATAAAAGTTGTTATCACAATCAAAAATGTTACTTCTACGAAAAAATTTGGTATCTTTGGTAGAACACTTGCTAGTTCGAACAGAAAAAGTGTTATCACTGACGAAAAATATTATTTCTAAGAGAAATTTGTGTGTGTTCAGTAAAAGTATGTTAGTATTAAGGTAAAATATCGTTACTTTAATGAGAAGGTTTGTTAGTGTTAAGCAAAAGTTGCTACTTCTGACAGAAAAGTTGTTATCACAATCAAAAAATGTTACTTCTATGAAAAAATTTAGTATCTTTGGTAGAAAACTTGCTAGTTCGAACAGAAAAAGTGTTATCACTGACGAAAAATATTATTTCTAAGAGAAATTTGTGTGTGTTCAGTAAAAGTATGTTAGTATTAAAGTAAAATATCGTTACTTTGATGAGAATGTTTGTTAGTGTAAAGAAAAACTTGCTACTTCTGACAGAAAAGTTGTTATCACAATCAAAAAATGTTACTTCTATGAAAAAATTTGGTATCTTTGACAGAAAACTTGCTAGTTCGAACAGAAAAAGTGTTATCACTGACGAAAAATATTATTTCTAAGAGAAATTTGTGTGTGTTCAGTAAAAGTATGTTAGTATTAAGGTAAAATGTCGTTACTTTGATGAGAATGTTTGTTAGTGTTAAGCAAAACTTGCTACTTCTGACAGAAAAGTTGTTATCGCAATCAAAATATGTTACTTCTAAGAAAAAATTTGGTATCTTTGGTAGAAAACTTGCTAGTTCGAACAGAAAAAGCGTTATCACTGACGAAAAATATTATTTCTAAGAGAACTTTGTGTGTGTGTTCAGTAAAAGTATGTTAGTATTAAGGTAAAATGTCGTTACTTTGATGAGAATGTTTGTTAGTGTTAAGCAAAACTTGCTACTTCTGACAGAAAAGTTGTTATCACAATCAAAAAATGTTACTTCTAAGAAAAAATTTGGTATCTTTGACAGAAAACTTGCTAGTTCGAACAGAAAAAGTGTTATCACTGACGAAAAATATTATTTCTAAGAGAAACTTGTGTGTGTTCAGTAAAAGTATGTTAGTATTAAGGTAAAATATCGTTACTTTGATGAGAAGATTTGTTAGTGTTAAGCAAAACTTGCTACTTCTGACAGAAAAGTTGTTATCACAATCAAAAAAGTTACTTCTACGAAAAAATTTGGTATCTTTGATAGAAAACTTGCTAGTTCGAACAGAAAAAGTGTTATCACTGATGAAAAATATTATTTCTAAGAGAAATTTGTGTGTGTTCAGTAAAAGTATGTTAGTATTAAGGTTAAATATCGTTACTTTAATGAGAAGGTTTGTTAGTGTTAAGCAAAACTTGCTACTTCTGAATAAAAGTTGTTATCACAATCAAAAATGTTACTTCTACGAAAAAATTTGGTATCTTTGGTAGAACACTTGCTAGTTCGAACAGAAAAAGTGCTATCACTGACGAAAAATATTATTTCTAAGAGAAATTTGTGTGTGTTCAGTAAAAGTATGTTAGTATTAAGGTAAAATATCGTTACTTTAATGAGAAGGTTTGTTAGTGTTAAGCAAAAGTTGCTACTTCTGACAGAAAAAATGTTATCACAATCAAAAAATGTTACTTCTATGAAAAAATTTGGTATCTTTGGTAGAAAACTTGCTAGTTCGAACAGAAAAAGTGTTATCACTGACGAAAAATATTATTTCTAAGAGAAATTTGTGTGTGTTCAGTAAAAGTATGTTAGTATTAAAGTAAAATATCGTTACTTTGATGAGAATGTTTGTTAGTGTAAAGCAAAACTTGCTACTTCTGACAGAAAAGTTGTTATCACAATCAAAAAATGTTACTTCTATGAAAAAATTTGGTATCTTTGACAGAAAACTTGCTAGTTCGAACAGAAAAAGTGTTATCACTGACGAAAAATATTATTTCTAAGAGAAATTTGTGTGTGTTCAGTAAAAGTATGTTAGTATTAAGGTAAAATGTCGTTACTTTGATGAGAATGTTTGTTAGTGTTAAGCAAAACTTGCTACTTCTGACAGAAAAGTTGTTATCGCAATCAAAATATGTTACTTCTAAGAAAAAATTTGGTATCTTTGGTAGAAAACCTGCTAGTTCGAACAGAAAAAGCGTTATCACTGACAAAAAATATTATTTCTAAGAGAACTTTGTGTGTGTGTTCAGTAAAAGTATGTTAGTATTAAGGTAAAATGTCGTTACTTTGATGAGAATGTTTGTTAGTGTTAAGCAAAACTTGCTAATTCTGACAGAAAAGTTGTTATCACAATCAAAAAATGTTACTTCTAAGAAAAAATTTGGTATCTTTGGTAGAAAACTTGCTAGTTCGAACAGAAAGTGTTATCACTGTCGAAAAATATTATTTCTAAGAGAACTTTGTGTGTGTTCAGTAAAAATTTAATAAAAAAGCCATTTGAAAGTATTGCTTGGTGATGGGATATTCGAAAAGCCATAAAGTAAAGTTGTGGGTGAAAAGGATGAGTACTTCAAGTTGTAAAATTGGTTTAGGAGGGACATTAAATGAAGAACTTGTTCTGAAATGCCTTTTGAAAAGTATTGCTTTATGTTTTGGGTATGCAAAAAGTCGTAAAGTAAAGTTGTGGTGAAAAGGATGAGTACTTCATCTTGTAAAATTGGTTTAGAAGGGGCATTACATATAGAACTTGTTATGAAAAACATAATAAAGCCTTTGAAATGTATTGCTTGATATTGTGGTATTCAAAAAGTCGTAAAGTAAAGTTGTGGTGAAAAGGATGAGTACTTCAAATTGTAAAATTGGTTTAGGTGGGACATTAAATGAAGAACTTGTTCTGAAATGCCTTTTGAAAAGTATTACTTGATGTTTTGGTATTCAAAAATTCGTAAAGTAGAGTTGTGGTGAAAGGGGTGAGTACTTCAAATTGTAAAATGGTTTAGAAGGGGCATTAAGTGAAGAACTTGTTCTGAAATGCCTTTTGAAAAGTAATGCTTGAAGTTTTGAATATGCAAAAATTCGTAAAGTAAAGTTGTGGCTGAAAAGGATGAGTACTTCAAGTTGTAAAATTGGTTTAGAAGGGGCATTACATAAAGAACTTGTTCTGAAAAATATAATAAAGCTTTTGAAATGTATTGCTTGATGTTTTGAGTATGCAAAAAGTCGTAAAGTAAAGTTGTGGTGAAAAGGATGAGTACTTCAAATTGTAAATTGGCTTAGAAGGGGCATTACATAAAGAACTTGTTTTAAAAAATATAATAAAGCCTTTTGAAAAGTATTGCTTAATGTTGTGGTATTCAAAAATTCGTAAAGTAAAGTTTTGGTGAAAAGGATGAGTACTTCAACTTGTAAAATTGGTTTAGAAGGGGGATTACATAAAGAACTTGTTCTGAAAAATCTAATAAAACCTTTGAAAAGTATTGCTTGATGTTTTGAGTATGCAAAAAGTTGTAAAGTAAAGTTGTGGCTGAAAAGGATGAGTACTTCAAGTTGTAAAATTGGTTTAGGAGGGACATTAAATGAAGAACTTGTTCTGAAATGCCTTTTGAAAAGTATTGCTTTGTGTTGTGGTATCCAAAAAAAGCTGTAAAGTAAAGTTGTGGATGAAAAGGATGGATGCTTCAACTTGTAAAATGGGTTTAGGAGGGACATTAAGAAAGGAACTTGCTCTGAAATGTCTTTTGAAAAGTATTTCTTGGTGTTGAGGTATCCAAAAAGCTGTGAAGTAAAGTTTTGGGTGAAAAGAATGGGTACTTTAAGTTGGAAAATAGGTTTAGAAGGGACATTAAGAAAGGAACTTGCTCTGAAATGTCTTTTGAAAAGTATTGCATAATTTTTTGGGTATGCAAAACGTCGTAAAGTAAAGTTGTGGTGAAAAGGATGGGTACTTCAAGTTGGAAAATGGGTTTCGAAGGGACATTAAGAAAGGAACTTGCTCTGAAATGCCTTTTGAAAAGTATTTCTTGGTGTTGAGGTATCCAAAAAGCTCTAAATTAAAGTTGTGGGTGAATAGGATGGGTACTTCAACTTGTAAAATGGGTCTAGAAGGGACATTAGAAATGAACTTGCTCTGAAATGCCTTTTGAAAAGTATTTCTTGGTGTTGATGTATCCAAAAAGCTGTAAAGTAAAGTTGTGGGTGAAAAGGAAGGATGCTTCAACTTGTAAAAATGGGTTTAGGAGGGACATTAAGAAAGCAACTTTCTCTGAAATGATGTAATAAAGCCTTAAAAAAGTATTAAAAAATATGGAGGGGACTCTTTGGGGGCCCGGGGAGGGCCTTTGGGGGTCTGGGGGGTCGGGTGGTCCTTTGGGAGCCCGGGGGCCCTTTGGGGACCGAGGGCTTCCTTCGGGGTTGGGGTAGTGGGATCGAAGCCCTTTGGGTAGGGGTAGGGGGATCGGGGCCCTTTGGGGTTGGGGTATGGGACCTCACGACACTGTTTAAATAGAACTTGTGTATTATAACGACCACAGAGTTTCACCCTCAAATCCTCTTCTAAAACATCTTCTAAAATCATCTTTTAAAATATCTCTAACTGTTTCGCCGAAATACTTCCCTAAAATGTCTAAAACGGTGCCCGGGGAGGGCCTTTGGGGGTCTGGGGGGCCGGGTGGTCCTTTGAGAACCCGGGGGCCCTTTGGGGACCGGGGGCTTCCTCCGGGGTTGGGGTAGGGGGATCGGAGCCCTTTGGGTCGGGGTAGGGGGATCGGGGCCCTTTGGGGTTGGGGTATGGGACCTCACGACACTGTTTAAATGGAGCTTGTGTATTATAACGACCACAGAGTTTCACTCTCAAATCCTCTTCTAAAACATCTTCTAAAATCATCTTTTAAAATGTCTCTAACTGTTTCGCCGAAATAATTCCCTAAAATGTCTAAAACGGTTTCGCCCAAATAATCTCTAAACGTAATTTCATCGTGTTCCCTTTGTTTTTGGCATCCCTGCGCTGTCACATTTGAAATTACTAAGAAACCTTTTCCCGCGTTAAACTCTTCATCTCTAAGATCAAAACATTCGCCGGAGTTACAATTAACCTTGCCATCACCTGTCAGATATTAATAAACTTTGCCCCGGAAACAATTCTGGTCGAACTCCAAAGATATTAATAAACTTCGTCCCGGAGACAATTCTCCTTGGAAACAATAAATTAATTCCCCTTTCGTGAATCAATAATTCCCCTTAGAAACAACAAATTTATTCCCCTTTCGTGACAAATCAATCAATCATGACATCATCTGTTAGAAACACTTGATCCTGTTTTCCTATTCCTGGATCTTAACATTCGCCCCGAGCGTGCACTTGGCCAAAACAACAACATCAAATAAATCGACCTTGGAAAAAGAGGTCATTGACCGATTACGCAATCATTCTTCCTAGGGACTCTATGCCCATATTAGGAGTCCCGTCACGATTCAATAAAGCCTTTCTACTATTGTCTTTTTATTTGGTTCAACATCAATCTCCATATTAACTGAAAGCTTTATCTTATCATCCTTATCCTTTTCGGACACCCAGGACCTAACGAGCCCCACTTGTCTATTGTAAAACCGGAATTTAAATAATAGTCAATGTGTCAAATTTACAGCCCTTACCCTAGAGACTGTGGGGGTCGTATCACACCTTAAGGTAAATTTATTGGGCCTTTGGATTTTTATGAACGAAATGGCTGTCTCAAAATTTTGTTTGGGTGACTCTGGGGTTAAAGAGGATAGCTAAAAAGGGCGCGAGGGGAAGGAGTAGCTGTTCCACAACCACTTTTTACTATGAAAAAGGCACTAGAACTTTCATTTTCCAGTCAAATGAGCCTGTTCGAATTTTCTACAACCACCCCTTCTATGCAAACTGACCTGGTTCAAAATACAATAGATGAATGACATATGGCAGCCACTTCGGTCTTTACTCAGGCAGAAGTTAATTAGTGCAATGGCCATGTCTATGATTAATGCTAGACGACTCAACTGAAAATCAGTTTCAATATAGTCAATGAGAGTCACGCATTGAATAATTCAAGCTCTTCGCGAAAAATAAAAATTATTGCTGAGAAATTTTTATTTAAACAATTTACAAGGAAAATTGAAGTACATACGGCAACATTTTCACATGACATCTTGTTTCAGTATTTGCAAAGCTGTCTCAACCATTGCAATAACCTTTTTTTTTATACCAATTTAGCCGCTTTTGAACCCCTAAGCCTGGAGTGTGTTCTGCATTTAAAGAAAATGTTTGTCTGAACAAGCTTATTAATCACCTCAATTTTACGACCTTTTGTCTAACCTTTTGTTTTAGTCCATGACTCACATCCAAAAGAAGAATAAAAAAAATGAATGATCTGCGTTATTTATTAGTCTAATTTACAATACCATACTTATGGGCCTAAAGTATTACTTTTAGTTACAAGGAAAGTTTAAAGGATGGTTTATTGTTTGATTTATATATGCAGTTTTCTCGGGGCGGTTATATGCAAAACATTCTGTCCATTTCCGTTATACTTTATTGGCAAAAGATCTGCCCATTTTTTCTCCAGTTTAAGCTGGGATATCAGAAACCGCCTTCCGAGTATCGATTTGATTTTGTTTATGAATATACATGTAGATATATTTAATTTTGTTCTCTCACTTTTTACTTTCCTTAGTAGGACTCGGTTTTCTTCAACGTCTGTAAATTCTATTACGCTACGAACAAATACGACAGAATGATAGAAATAAGATATTTGGTTATAAGATAGAAGTTAATAAGTATATATTTATAAGTGTGAGATAGAAGTTTTAGAAATTAAAAACTTCTATTGCCATTTGCGATGTAGTTTTAGAGTTAGACAAAATTCAGCTTCTTTGAAAGTTTATAATAATAGCGCCACAAACAGTACAGTGATACAAGGGCAAAATTAGAAAAGCATTGAAAGCTGGAAGGATTTGATTGGAAATGATCGTTGCAGTTGATTCTTTTCTCTCGGAGTTGATCGCACTTCTCCTCCTGTGTCAAAGATTGGGTATATATAAAGTTTGTTAAGATTTTATTAATACAAAAAAATTCAAATACACCCCCCTTCCCCCTATCCGCAAGGCTCTAATGTTTAAATATGCCCAGTTTTGTTTTAACGTTATAATTTTTGAAACGTGTTTGATAATTGAAATTAACTTCTCACTTGAGTTAAAACATACAATAATGTCAAGTTTGAGCCTCTTTACTTATAAGCAGGGGCGTCGTTTGATGGGGGGCAAGGGGGCAGTGTCCCAACAAAATTGGAGAAAAGTTATTAAATAGCCCATGCCCCTTGAATATCTCGATATTGACCCCTCTTGCCCTCCCCCAGAAAAAAATGATGGAGCTACGTCTCTGCTAATCAGGGCAGTGTAAAATATGGGACTTTTTGAATAAGTATCATCCGTCAGTTTTCCATACTTCATACAATGTTTTTTTTTTTTTTATTTCTGTTTTGATTTCTGTTTGCTATCAGTTTACAAACGTCAATGGTACACCTTTAACGTGTGCATCTTTGTAGAAAGTGGAACTTTGGAATAATTTAAGCAAAACCTTGAAAACTGATCGGTTATTGAGGCTATTTTACGCAGTTAATAACAAAAAAAAAAATTTTTCGGATTCTTTATCACTGAGGAAGACCTCAGTGATTTATGATTTATGCTTATGTTATAGGTCTCTAGGTTTTCTCTTTTGCATTAGAATGCTTTAAAACCATTTAAAAAACATGTCACCCTATCTTAATGGTATTATTTACGCCAAACTAATTTGTTGAAGTGAAATTAATCGGTCAATTATATATATATATATATATATATATATATATATATATATATATATATATATATATATATATATATATATATATATATATATATATATATATATATATATATATATATATATATATATATATATATATATATATAAATCCCCAGAATCTGATCCCAAAGGGGATCGAACTATCGAAGGGTTCTACAGAACAAACCTTCATAAGCAGTGTAATGCTGAACTGCACTATTAATTCTTCTTATTAAAATTGATATTCCAAGTTTTACATAAGTAAAATCAGTTTATGTTTGCTTGTTATACCCAGGCCTAATAAAACATACTTTTGGAACCATGGCCTTCGGAGTTGTTTTTCGTGCTTCATACCCTCAAAAGTTGTATGCTTGTGTTGGTAAGACGCTTACAGAACTACCAGCATAGTACCTTCGTTTTGGCATTTTTTATTTAAAAAAGCTAAAAAAAATACGCTCTTCCCCACAGATTTTGAAAAACATCTTTTCTTGAATCTTCATTAAACAAAAAGCAAAAAAAAGCCTTTTCCATTTGACAGAATGTTGATCTTTGACATTGTATTTTGGCGTTCTTATTTTCCTTCCGCAATGAATATCGCAACGCGCGAGACCTTACGTCAGCCTAACCGTTTCGAGATTCGACAGAAGAAGTTGAGTAAGCTGACTTTTTCTTACGTTAACGCACCAAGAGTTCAAAAGAAAAGAAAACTAGTTTGTTTAAGATAGAACGGATGTATATCTATTTAATTTAAAGTTTCTGTGGATGATGATGAACTGAGGATTCTGCGTATATGATGCTGGTAAACTTCCCCCAGATTAAAATAGTGTCGTATTGCTATGGAACAGTATCGTTGCGAAGGAAGATGGACGTAAAAACCGTAATATGAAACGTAACAATAATAGCACTAAGCATGACGCAATTTCTTATGTGTGCAGTCTGAAGAGTCGTTTAAGCTTTAATATTTAAGCAAACACTGAGCTGGCTCTTAAAGTAAGATTCGCGTACTGTACTATGTGTCACCTGCCTGGTTCTTTGACAACACTATTCGGTGACTAAGTAGAAAATCCTAGAAATTTGGAATCAAACGAATACAAAACCAAAAATTAAGAACGAAATAAATTTCTAAATTTCGCGCTTTTACAAATTAGATTCTGATATAAGACTCTCGGTCAGAGCAACCAAACGTGTTTAAAAAGGCGCAAGTTAGATTACCCTGATTTTTTTTTCTACATTTCGTGTAATCTATTCAAGACTATCCGGTAAAATCTCAAAATTGTTTTATTGTTCCAACATTCTGAAGCCGTTTAAATTTTATTTACACCATTTAATTCAATTATGAAGTGGGATACTTCCATTCGATTAAATTTTATTTCAATCAATGACCACGGCTACCCGTCTCCTAAAAATATGTTTTGGGCAAAAATCTTCTTGGGAAGTCAAAATAATCCCGTTTTGCTTTGCATCAAAGACAAAGAAAATTGTAAGGATTATGGAAGCAGCGTCAGAACAGCGGAGGCACAGTTATATAACTTAAGAGGATCGGAGATATAGAGTTATAGATATAGTTATAGATATAGAGATATAGTTATAGTTATAGTTATAGATATAGTTATAGTTATATAGCTATAGTTATAGTTATAGTTATAGATATAGAGATATAGATAAGAGGAGCAGATATAGAGTTTCAGAAGCAGATATTTGGGTATTTTTAAAAATGACAGTCCGTAGCCCCTTGACCTATATTCCATTTATTCAAGCACTCTTTGTATACTTTTAATGGTGGTAAGAAAAATTGATTGATGGCTAACACCCAAAATGGGTTGTGACAAGAATGGAATGGACTGTGGCAAAGAGGCAGAATGGTAGCAAGAGCCAATTTCTGAGCTTGCAACTCCTTCAGGACTTAATCAAAAGTCGTAAATGTATTCTTTCATTATGAGGAGGGCTATTACATATGGTATTGTAGTCATCGGCGTGCCCTGTTATTAAAACCTCATTTAATCTAATCTGATGGATTGCCTGTCACTAGATTTTGCTAAGGATTTTATTGAAAACTAACATACAAGAAATATGAAATGGACTAATGCACTATTGCAATCAAAATCTAAATACGGTTAAGGTAATTGAGATCATTGGATTGAACATAGAAAATCTGGAAATGGGTGTGTGAATTGTTGTAAGGAAAATACTGCTTCAATATTTTTCAAATAAGAATTCCTAGGAATGTATGCTGCAGCTGGTATTCGAGTAGAAATCTCATTTCTTTTTGCTGATTTCCTATTAAATATTTCTTTCTCTTAAAAGAGAGAACTCTTTGTTGTTTTGAAATAAATCGTCACAAAAAAATAATTGATCCTTTAATCACTTTAGAAGTTTGTTACTGAGATTTATACGCACTAACTTTACTTACTAAAAATAAAAGATCAGTAAATCATCAAAACAGTCAGTAAAGTCAAAGGATATTGTAGAATTGTCATAAGAATGTGGTTTTTTGGAGAACTCCCTCTCCCCTAGCACATATGTAGCTAAGATCCCAGGATTCCCATTGCCGTGTTTTTTTTATGTAGATCTGCTGTTCAGTCATAAATGACTAATAAATATTAAAAAGTAAAATCACTTTTAGAATTTCAAACATTCAGTATTACATGGTAGTATCAAAAACTTAGTGAGAACAAACATTGCCCCCCCCCCTCCCGAGCCGAAAAAAAAGTAAAATCCCTTTTAGAGTTTCAAAAATTCAGTATTATATGGTAACATCAAAAACTTAGTGAGAACAAACATTGCCCCCCCCCCTCCCGAGCCGAAAAATACCCTTGACGATTGTGTATAACTATCTATTAACTTAACATACATAATAGCAGTAAAACTTCGTTACCAGAGAGCACAGAGGCCCCTCTCCACAATACCCTTTTTTGAATTCTTGTAGATTTAATTTAATAAACATGTAAGCAAATAAAAGTAATAACAATTTAAGTTAACTGGCAAGAAAAATAAGTAACAATATCTCGCAGATTAACAGATTGTTGGAAAACTGATTTAGGTGTGTACAGCGATTGGTTTCAAAATTAGCTTCTATTTTCATGCCATTAAACTGTTTATGGCAACAAATAGTGCGATAATTGTGACGCTCGTTTGTTGTAATCAAAGCTCTAGAAATGGGCATTTAAAAACAACACAAGGAATAAACCGAATGTAATCTTAATGATTATTTTAAATATGTGAAAATTATAAAACTTAAAATTACCAGTCAAAGGCAATCAGCATATGAACAGAGGTCGTAAACTGCTGAGAGAGGGCTAAGTATAAACGGAAATTTAAACTTTAAGACTTTTTTTTAGTTACAAAACAGATGAAGTCACAGCAAGCCTCTGTTTTTGGATAGGAGTCTACGCTATAGCAGCGCCGAAATGCTATCAAGCGAAGATTGTGAGATAGCCTATCAGTTTAAACTACCGGCTATCGTCATTCAAAACATACCAGTTTTTGTGGATAATATGCACTACCATAGAGATGGCACAAATACAGTCTAAACAATGTTAAGATAAACGAAGGATTATAGCATTCAAGGCTGTATCCGGGGGGGTTGGGGGGTTTGACCCCTCACCCCCAAGTGTTTGTCCGACTTGTAATAGCATAACAAAAATGAATTAAAACAAATTTTAGATGCGTTTTTAAAGTTTTTTTACCCCCTCCCCCCTGAAAAAATACTTTGTACCAATCCTCCCCCCCCCCGAAAAAAAAAATCGTGGATACAACCCTGATAGCACCTAATAATTTGTGTGCTTCAGGTAAACGAGTTAACTCATTTGATACTTTGCTCGTTTATGTACAGAATTGTATAGCAAATAGGCTACAAACTTTTAGGGGGGGGGGGAGTGGACGGGGAAGGTCCAGGGACTCAAAAAATAACTGGTGGAGGCGGGGAATTCGTGGAGAGATTGTAGAAAGAAGTTTAATTGCTCATTTAAAAACTCTTAATCATATTTACTTGCTATAAACTCCATGGTCAAAAGCCTTAGCTTGAGGTTTACCATCCCTCTTCTTGTGTACTCCTCCTCCTAGCCCCTTTAGAAAACGAAGACTAAAAAATACTTTTGAAAATAAATGACTAATGAAAAATAATTCATTTAGAATTGACTAAAGAATAACAACTCTTGCTTGGATTTATCATAACGACAAAAGCTTTTGCCGGGAAACTCAGGAAATTCGAAAAAGACCTTGAAATGCTGATGTAACTCCTTTTCTTCAATTAAAAAAAAAGTTTTTTTTAACTGAAAGTATGGAGCGACATTAAAACTTAAAACGAACAGAAATTATCCCGTCTATGAAAGGGGCTGTCCCTTCCTCAACACCTCGCTGTTTAAGCTAAAGTTTGACTCTTTGTAACAACTTTACTTTTTAAAATAATAAAAACGCTAGCGTAAAGAGCAAGGCGTTGAGGAAGGGACAGCCCCTTCCATATACGGAATAATTTCTGTTCGTTTTAAGTTTTAATGTTGCTCCTTACTTTCAGTAAAAAAAAAAATATATTTAATTTCAGAACAATTTTTAAACTGATGCAGGTTCGAATTTTGCTTACCATACATGAAAAATTAAAACAAAATTTGTATATTAATTTTGGCAGATTTATTCCGTATATGAAAGGTTGCCTTCTCCTCAGTATCTTGCTCATTACGCTAAAGCTGTTAGCACTTTTAAAAAAGCTTCTTATTCTAATTAAAGGGCCCGCGTGTTTCAGCTTTAGTAAACACTTAAACTTTATAGTAAAGAGTAAGGTATTGAAGATGGGGCAGCCCTTAATATATAGAATAATTTCTGTTTGTTCTTCAAATAATGACGGTAAATCTGACTCAACCTCTATGAGTAGTGAGGGGGCTCTAGGGTCCACGACATACCCTCCAAGGATTTCTACGACATGCCCTGTTACGTCACGCCATCCCTAACAGATTCCCATAGGTTTCCACGACATGCCCTGTTACGTCACACGACACACCTCTGTTTCCGTGACCAGGTGTAATATGCATGACGCAATCTTGCATCAGTATTAGAAGGAACACCGGTGGCAAGTTTTCCGAAAAATACGAGATTTTAAAGGCATCCCGGAATACAACCGGTCCCTGTTTCCATGACAAAGCTGTCAAGATTCCCATGGCACCCTGGGTTCCAGGACCAGGTGTTACGAAAATGTATATATTTTGGTTGCTATGTAATATAGATGACGCAATCGTGCGTAAGAAGCTAGATGTCTGGAACCAATGGGGAATCCCCGTTTGTAACCTAGCACGGCACGCACGTGGGTGTTGTGTAGGGACAGTGTACATCTTACGCAATGACGGAGCAAACGTGGGTCTTATATGATGACGGCGCATATCGTACGTAATGACAGCGTGCATCCTACGTAATGGCAGCGCTCATATCACTGTCACATAATACTTTTTTGAGATTTTATTTTTCCTCGGCCTTATATAATAGCGACGTACACTTCGGTCTTATGTAACGACAGTGCAAACGTAGATGTTACGTAACGACAGTGCACATCTTACGCAATGGCAGCGCAAACATCACTGTCACATAATACCTTTTTGAGATTTTATTTTTCGTCGAGATGTTCAAGGCGATTGTTTCTTTCTTTCATTTCAAAGCGTTTCTTTTTTCTTTCTTTCAAGGCTTTTTATTTTTCTTTCTTTAAGACGTTTTTTTCTTTAGTTCTTTGTCCTCGGCAGGACTCAAAAGATCAATTTCTATCCAATAAAACAACGCCCAAGACGCCAGGTCCAACAGGCTATTTCCAATATTTTATTCTGGCTAATATATTCTAAAAATAAACCTATTGCACGTAAGGAGAGTTCCCATTTTTGACGCATGCTAGAATGCCGATAATGTGTTTCGTACACCTGCAATAATTGACACGTGGGTCGAAAATCGATTACTAAAAATGAGTTATCACCTGGTTATTTAGTGATAACGGCGAAAGGGGACTACAAGATGCTTAAATTGTGTAAACGATTAGGTATTAAAGATTCGTCCTAAACAAAAAATCTAAAAACACAGAACTTTGTAAATAAAATTTCTAGTAATCAGAACAAATTTAAAAAATTATTAAAACACCAAAAAAGCAATTAAAAAACACGAGAAGCAAAAAAACAAAACAGGAAAAAAGCATATAAAGAATAAAATATAAGGAAAAATAACCATGTTTTAAAGAAAAATATATCCTATCAATCATTTCCAAAGGGGTAGGGTTGATATTAAATTCCCATGGCACCCTGGGTTCCAGGACCAGGTGTTACGACAATGTATATATTTTGGTTGCCATGTAATATAGATGACGCAATCGTGCGTAAGAAGCTAGATGTCTGGAACTGATGGGGAATCCCCGTTTGTAACTGAGCATGGTACACACGTGGGGGTTGTTTAATGACAATGTAAATCTTACGTAATGACAGCGCAAACGTGGGTCTTATACAATGACGGCGCATATCGTATGTAATGACAGCGTGCATCCTACGTAATGGCAGTGCTCATGTCACTGTCACATAATACTTTTTTGAGATTTTATTTTTCCTCTGCCTTATATAATAGCGACGTACACTTCGGTCTTATGTAACGACAGCGCAAACGTAGATGTTACGTAACGACAGTGCACATCTTACGCAATGGCAACGCAAACATCACTGTCACATAATACTTTTTTGAGATTTTATTTTTCGTCGAGATGTTCAAGGCGATTCTTTCTTTCTTTCAATTCAAAGCGTTTCTTTTTTCTTTCTTTCAAGGCTTTTTATTTTTCTTTCTTTAAGAGGTTTTTCCTTTAGTTCTTTGTCCTCGGTACGACTCAAAAGATCAATTTCTATCCAATAGAACAACGGCCAAGACGCCAGGTCAAACAGGCTATTTCCAATATTTTATTCTGACTAATATGTTCTAAAAATAAACCTATTGCACGTAAGGACAGTTCCCATTTTTGACGCATGCTAGAATGCCGATTATGTGTTTCGTACACCTGCAATAATTGACACGTGGGCGGAAAAGAGATTACTAAAAATGATTTATCACCTGGTTATTTAGTGATAAGGGTGAGAGGGGACTACAAGATGCTTAAATTGTGCAAACGATTAGGTATTAAAGATTCGTCCTAAACAAGAAATCTAAAAACACAGAACTTTGTAAATAAAATTTCTAGTAATGAAAACAAATTTACAAAATTATTAAAACACCGAAAAAGCAATTAAAAAACACGACAAGCAAAACAACAAAACAGGAAAAAAGCATATAAAGAATAAGATATAAGCAAAAAGAACCATGTTTTAAAGAAAAATACATCCTAGCAATCATTTCCAAAGGGGTAGGGTTGATATTAGATTTCCATGGCTCCCTGGGTTCCAGGACCAGGTGTTCCGAAAATGTATATATTTTGGTTGCTATGTAATATACATGACGCAATCGTGCGTAAGAAGCTAGATGCCTGGAACCGATGGGGAATCCCCGGTTGTAACTGAGCATAGTACGCAAGTGGGTGTTGTTAAATGACAGTGTATATCTTACGAAATGACGGCGCAAACTTGGGTCTTATACAATGACGGCGCATATCGTATGTAATGACAGCGTGCATCCTACGTAATGACATTTTGATGAATGTTAGAATGCCGATTATGTATTTCATACACCTGCAATAATTGACACGTGGGTGGAAAATCGATTACTAAAAATGAGTTATCACCTGGTTATTTAGTGATATCGGCGAGAGGGGACTACAAGATGCTTAAAATGTGTAAACGCTTTGGTATTGAAGATTCGTCCTAAACAAGAAATCTAAAAATACAGAATTTGTAAATAAAATTTCTATTAATCAAAACAAATTTACAAAATTATTAAAACCCCGAAAAAGCAATTAAAAAACAGGACAATAAAAAAAAACGGGAAAAAAGCATATAAAGAATAAAATATAAGCAAAAAGAACCATGTTTTAAAGAAAAATACATCCTTGCAATCATTTCCAGAGGGGTAGGGTTGATATTAGATTTCCATGGCACCCTGGGTTCCAGCACCAGATGTTACGACAATGTATATATTTTTGTTGCTGTGTAATATAGATGACGAAATCGTGCATAAGAAGCTAGATGTCTGGAACCGATTGGGAATCCCCGTTTGTAACTGAGCACGGTAGGCACGTGGGTGTTGCTTAATGACAGTGTACATCTTACGCAATGACGGCGCAAACATGGGTCTTATACAATGACGGAGCATATCGTATGTAATGACAACGTGCATCCTGCGTAATGGCATTTTAGACGAATGCTAGAATGCCGATTATGTATTTCGTACACCTGCAATAATTGACACGTGGGAGAAAAATCGATTACTAAAAATGAGTTATCACCTGTTTATTTAGTGATAAAGGCGAGAGGGGACTACAAGATGCCAAAATGACAGTTTACATCTTACGCAATGACGGCGCAAACATGGGTCTTATACAATGACGGCGCATATCGTATGTAATGACAACGTGCATCCTGCGTAATGGCATTTTTGACGAATGCTAGAATGCCGATTATGTATTTCGTACACCTGCAATAATTGACACGTGGGAGGAAAATCGATTACTAAAAATGAGTTATCACCTGCTTATTTAGTGATAAAGGCGAGAGGGGACTACAAGATGCTAAAATTGTGTAAACGATTAGGTATTAAAGATTGTTCCTAAACAAGAAATCTGAAAATACAGAACTTTGTAAATAAAATTTCTATTAATCAAAACAAAATTACAAAATGATTAAAACACCGAAAAAGCAATTAAAAAACACGACAAGCAAAAAAACAAAACGCGAAAAAATCATATAAAAAATAAAATATAAGCAAAAATAACAACGTTTTAAAGAAAAATATATCCTAGCAATCATTTACAGAGGGGTAGGGTTGATATTAGAGGAAAATTTAGGCCATATTGAGGTATTTCTGAGAGCTATCAACAAAAATGCAGCGGTTCCTTTGAGCTAAGCCTGTGAAGATTCACCCACCATGACAATACGCGCACTTGAGTAATATTTTCTCATCCCCCCAAGACTTCTTTCAGACATTTCTTGTAAAAAATTACACATTCAATCCGGTGATTCAAGTTTTTGCAAGCCAAGCCTTTCATGATGCTCATCAAAACACATCACACCACCATGGCATTACGCAGCTGCCCCCTGCCATCCAAGTGGCACCTCCATCAACCGTAGGACATTTTCAACCTTTTCCCTCTGAAAATAATCTTATGAATCTAAATTAAACCCTGTTTTTATTTGAACAGCGGTAACTTGGCATTTCATAACTAGAACGTAATACTCCAAGCAATTAATCCCACAGTGCCACACTATTACTGCTCTACAGCACCCCCTGACTTCACATCATCACCTCCAAAACAGTTTTAGACATTTTTTTTAAACACTGTGCTTTAACCCATCGATTCAAGCTTTCACAAGCCAAGCCTTTCATGATGCTCCACAAAACACATCCCACCACCATAGTATTACACGCCTGACCCCCTACCATCCATGTGGAATCCACCTCCTCATCACCCTTAGGACATTTTCAATCTTTTCCCTCCGAAAATAAGCTTCCGAATCGAAATTAAACACTGTTTTTATAATTGAAAAATCGGGACTCGACATTTCATTGCTAGAACACGATAACCCAAGTAATTCAGGCCACAGTGCCACACTATTACTACTATGCAGCACCCTCTGACATCACATCATCACCTCTCAAGACATTTTCAGACATTTCTTTTAAAAATTATGCTTCAACCCATTGATTCCAGTTTTCACGAGCCAAGCCTTTCATGATGCTCCACAAAACACATCACACCACCAGGGTATTACGTGCCTGCTCCCTGCAATTGGCCTGGAACCCCCTCATCAACCCAAAGACATTTTCAAACTTTTCCCCTGGACCCCTAACCTAGTCATTGCAGAAACCTAGCAACCATTTTACCCGAGCCCAAGCAACCTATTCAAACGGATCCCTAGCGAGCAATTCTAACGTGAGATCCTAACGTAGCCACCGGAGGATCCTCGCAGCCAACTCTAAATTTTTAGAACGAAGAAAGTTTTCAAAAGGTCAGAATATACCTTTACAAATTTTTCAAAAGTAAAAAACACACGAATATAAATTTGAAAAAAGTCAGAAATATGTGAGTAGAAACTTGAAAATGTCAGAAACACGATGAGATTTTTCAAATATACAAAACACGCTAACAAAATTTTCAAAAAGTTGGAAACACACGAATGGAATTTTCAAAGTCAGAAACAGGCAAAAAGAATTTTTTAAAGTCAGAAACATGCGAATGGAACTTTTAAAAAGTCAGAAACACAAGAAAATAGACTTGAAAAAGTCAGAAGCATTCGAACAGAATTTTCAAAAACTCAGAAACATGTTAACTGAAGCTTGAAAAAAGTAAGAGAAACACAGAGAAAATTTCCAAAAAGTCAAACGAAACTTACAAAATTCACCAAAGTTCAGAAACACGTGAACAGAAGTATAAGAAAATCAGAATACAAGAACGGAATTTTCAGTCCGAAATACGTGAACAGAATTTTCAGAAAATTCAAAAGGCGAAAATAGGCGAACAGAATTTTTAAAAAGTCAGAAACACGTGTTTCTGACTAAACGCATTAAGAAAAAACACATTAAGAAAAATGTTAAAAAACACAATAAGAGAATTTAAAAAAGTCAAAACACGCTTACAAAATTTTAAAGAAGTCAGAAATATGTGAAGAGAAACTTTTTGAAAATTCTGTTCGTATGCTTCTAAATTTTTTATGTTTCTCCTGACGTGTTTCTGACATTTGAAAATTCGATTCACATGCTTCTGACTTTCAAAAAGTCTGACTTTTTGTATATTCTGGATAAGTGTGTATCCTGAAATTCGGAAAATTGTCTTTGCTCTAAACAGTTTTCATTCGTAGTTCAAAGAAGAAAAAATGGCTAAGCCCTGAAAGTTGATCCCATGGGAGTATCGCCAGCAATCAAAACCACTTATGCTTCAAAATTCACTTCGAAGAGCCAACAGACAAAATGGACCCAAAAAAAGTATTCTTTTACAATGAATACATCCTTAAAAATTAATGACGGTGGTTAAACTGTCTAAAATGCCCATGGTCCACAAATTACTCAAGATATACTTTTTTAGCATAGAATGCCGGTTGAGGCATGAAGGAACTTTATTTCTCAATGCCGAAACCTAAGTTTCTTAAAATAATATGTCAATAGTAATAAATCACTTATATTTTAAGAGCATGCTTACAAAATACCCATGGTCCAAAAGTTACACGAAATATACTTTTTAGGTGCATGATGTCAGTTGAGGCATGATGGACCTTATTTGTAAAGACTTTAACCTAAGTTACAGATTTAACAAATCTGTAAACGATTTTACAAAGATCATTAAATCAGATGTATTTTCAGCGTTTGCGTATGAAATGTCCATTGTCCGCAACTTATTTGAGATGTACTTCGTAGGTATAAGATGCCAGTTGAGGCGTGAATGAGCCTTGTTTTTCAAGACTGGAACCTTCGTTTATTACGACGATCGAATAATAGTAATAAAATCATATATATATATATATATATATATATATATATATATATATATATATATATATATATATATATATATATATATATATATATATTAAGTGTATAGGTCTAACATGCCCATGGTCCACCAGTTACTCAAGATATTCTTTTTAGTGGGACACCGGTTGAGGCAGGAATGTACTTATTCCTCAAAACTGGAAACTTTGTTTCTTAAAACGATCTAACAATAGTAATAACACCAGATGTATTTTTCTTAAATGACCATCGTCCATAAGTTACTCTAGATACACATTTTAGGTATAGGAACGGTTGAGGCATGAAGGTACCTTATATCTCAAGACTGAAACCTAAGTTTCTTAAAACAATCTAATAATAGTAATAAAAACATATTTATTTTAAGCGCATAGGTCGGAAACGTCCATGGTCTACAAGTTACTCGAGATATACTTCTTAGGTATAGGATGCCCATTGTAGTATGAAGGTACTTTATTTATCAGTATTGAAACCTGATTTTCTTAATACAATCTAACAATAGCAATAAAATCAGATTTATTCTAAACATATGGATCTGAAATGCTAATGGTCCACAAGTCACTCGAGATATAAGTTTTAGGTATAGGATGCCGGATTAGGCATAAAGGTACCTTATTTCTCAAGACTGAAACCTAACTTTGTTATAACCATCTAACAGTAGCAATAAAATCAGACATATTTTAAGCGTTTGCGTCTGAAATGCCCATGGTCCACAAGTTACTCGAGATAAAATTTTGTATAGGATACCGGTTGAGGCATGAAGGTAGGCTACTTTATTTCTAAAGACTTAAACCTAAGTTTTGTAAAACGATTTAACAATAGTACTAAAATCAGCTCTATTTTAAGCGTATGTATCTGAAATACCAAGGGTTCACAGCTTACTCAAGATAAACAATCAAGATAAAACAATTTTTCAGAGTTGAAAATAAATGATATTGATATGAAAAGGGTCAGTTTCGCAAAAAATTCCCGTTACGTCCTACCAGTCGTAAAATATAAAAAATGGTGAATCAAATGGTCTTAAGACACCCACGGGAAGCGTTAAATTTACAGAATGTCATGTTCAAAGAACCTTTAAAATGAAATTCAAGTTAGGGACATGGGCATCGTCAGATCTATTAATAGCGGGGTCAGGCACAAAGCGAAAGTAACCTCTCTATATATTTAGACGACGGGTGGGGGGACAATTAAAGATAGCATAATATTCGCCCATATTGAAATTTTCAAGTAATGTGAAACAATCCTATAAATCAAGCGCTGTCTATTTATAACATCAGTTAGGCAATTCATCAATTAAAAGTGACAAGACAGTCGTAACTATTAACCCATTACTACTCTCATTGAGTCTTCAGACAAATACAGAAGGGATCAGAAGGGGGAGGGATTAATATCTCATTTTGTTCATTTAAAGTAAGACCAAATAAGTATGCTGGGGGTGATACTCCCTTCTTATTGCAGAAAATGTTTGTCATTTAGTTAGAGCTTCAATGAGCTAAACTAATTTGCTTCATGTTAGAAAATTCTGTACATTGATGTGTAAGTGTGCTTTAACTTTTATGAAGTTGGGACGGTGGGCTATTTTTTGGGTGGGGAAGGGGGATCAGGTGCCTTAAAGAGTACATTTGAATGCCCAAGTATTCTAACCCTCATTGAGCCTTCAGATAAAATAGATTAAGTTTTTGGGGAGGAAATTAATATCTAATCGCTTTTGATTCCCGGTATTTTTTTCGTATACCCCTTATTATTGGTGCTGGGGAGGGGAAGGGGGGGGGGGTAATAATGCCCATACAATGGCAACAAGTTTTTTTTTTAAATTTAGCATAAAATATTACATTTACATGCCTACCAGCTCAGAGTTGAAACAGGATGAGGCAGGGTAAGCCTGATGAGCCTGACCAGGAAATTTCTTTTGTTGGTAAGGGATACCAAGAGCTTTTTTTTTCAACGATTTTAAATGTTAATATTTCTCTGTTCCTTTTTGTATATAATGTTTCAGTGTATGTTAACATTTTTATAGAATGTATTTAAACGTCAGAGAACCCTACTGTAGAGGTCCCGAGGACTTCTGCCGCAAAGAAGATCAAAAGCCAAGCAGAATTTCCATCCATTTGAGCAATAGCACCCACTCTACCCATTCGGAATTACGTACTAGAAATATTAAGAATTTATTCGACAAAATTACTGTTTTTCGAACATTCCTCCACGAAAAATACCTCCCCCCGCAGGAAATTACTCCCGGAAAATTGCCCCATATGTGAAATTGAGCAGCCAAAGGGAAATTCAGACAAATAAAGAATTAAAAGAAGAAGGGATTTGAATATTCGTTTATTGCAAGCGCTTTTTTATTACCATTGAACGAACTCGCATTTGCAGAACTTTATTGCAATATCCAGTTTAAACCCTTTCTTGGCATGCGTCAAAAATACTCAGATATAGTATGGCAAAATTTCATTTTTAAATCATCTTATTTATTGTCACTAAAAAGAAATTAAATTTAACAACCATTAAACGCTTGTTTGTCCCTCTAACCATTCTTAGGGGGGCAACCGAAGCAGTTGCGCCGTGCACCGTTGCTTTGGGGCTGCCGCAGCAAGGGAATCGCCCACTTTGATCCCGTTTTTCAGTTCGATTCGGCTGTTTTGCTTGTACTTGAGGTGGGAGGAGGCACCGTAATTAATTTTTCCCCGGGTACCATCAACTCTAGGAATATATCTTTATAGGCCTAGTACGTAAACAGTTAATAAAAGTCATGAGCACAAAAAATGTCAATTTAAAAGGTTTTTAAATGTTTGTCAATGCTTTCATGAAGTAATTACTTTCAGAATGTATACCTCCCTTCTATCAGTTCATTATAATTCGTATTAAAAGAAACAACTCTACGATTATTGAAAGGCCAATATGTCATTTTTACTAATTATTGGGTTCTCCATAATATTTTTTTCAACCTTTGTATTTAAATCAACCCAAAGTCCCACCTCCAATTACAACCCGAGTTTAACTTTGAACGATAGGTGTTGCTCACAAACCAAATTAGGCTTTTGAACTATTAATTTTTCACATAAGTCAATTGTCGATTTATAGTGGGGAGGGTAAAGATACAATAGTGCGTCTCTATGTATTTAAGAACTGGTCATCTGTATGATAACTACAAAGGTTAACAATATTCGCTTTCATGGGATACTACATAAGTGCTCATTTGGGTGGTAGTAACTCACACTCACTAACACATGACAAGAAATAGGTATAGGCTGAATCTTATCAATGGGCTAATAACTTCTTTTTAGTTAGTTAACAGATCCAACCTTGGAAATGCCGGATACAGTAGCTATGCTGATCAGATCTTGAATGATAAAACTGACTTTGTTATTGTTTATTGCTTGCGAGTGTGGCAGACTTGGTTCTTTTTTACTCTTTATTAAGATCACCCAGAAGAAGACAGTTTTCGCTATAGAGGAAAATTACAAATACAAATTTTAATTTGGCAGCTCAGAGGTAATCTACAATGACATCCTGTCTTGACAAGTGGAATTGCTTAGATACTGTTTACAACGCAAACTTGTAATATTAACAAGCTTTTGAATTTGAAGTTATAAGTTAGGCCACGAACATTATGATTATTGTACAGTTTTTATCAAGAGTGAGGTGACGCGAAAACGGTTGGGAAAAGTTATTTGAACGTTTTTTGAAAGGTGATATGCTATAACTAACAACAACAACTCACTTTGGCATCAAGGCGCCAGAGGCCAAAACAGCTAGAAAAGCTCCTCCTCGATCCCAATCTATTTAACGCCTCCCTCTTTACACCCACCCAAGAAGTTCCAATTTCCCTTAAATCCCTCCTTATGACCTCCTCCACCGAATCCTGGGAAGACTTGCTTTTCGCTGAGATTTAATGGTTCGCCAAAAATCACGATCTTTGACAACCTGTCATCTTTCATCCGCAGAACATCTCCTTGCCATCTCAACCTTTCTCTCATTATAGCCCTAGAAAGCGCAATAGAAGCAAAATTATGTCGAGCTTACTGTTTGAAATACGGTTAGTCAGACGGGTACTTAAACCAATCCATAGACAATTCCTCTAGAAATATCTAATAAATTATCCTCCGTCTTACGGAGTGCCCATGTTTCAGAGCCATGATTGGTTTCTGTCGTCACTGTAGGTCCCAATATTCAAATCTTGGTCCGCAGACAAATCTTTCGTTTCTTAAAATTATTACCACAAGGTGACATACACATTTCCAAAACAAAATATATTAATGCTTGCTTTTTGTCCTCGAACAGAGTTTTCAAGGTGTTGCTGAGCTTCGTTCAATTTGACTGTCCTGGAGACAGCAATGTCGACCAAACAAACAACTAGAGTTTATTTGTTTGCCTTTTTCAATCGTAGGTTGAAGAGGAAAGCCCAAATCGAACGCCTAATTATACGAAAAGCTTCAATACCGAAAATCGAAAATATAGAGTTTCAATAACAATAGATACATAAAAAGAATTGGATTTTTATGGTGATTCCAAATATATGAAATTCAAAAAAAAAAATAATGTGACCTATCAAAAGTTACGAGCCTGAGAAAACTTGGATTTGTTTTTGCGAGATGAACGATAGTGGATCGGTGTTTACATGTTTCTTTTTTTCGGTTTGTGTGTTTTCTCTCTTTCCTCAGGTGTAATCGTACCAAAACAATCACCCTGGAAGATCGGGAGAGGAGTTCTATCCGAACAGAAGTTGAAAGTTCTAGTGAAGTTTTTGAATGGCCAAAAGGATTGGAGGGCAAATAGCCCCCCTTCCAAACCCCTTTTTTCCCAAAAAAGCATCCGATAAAAATTTTAAGATAGCCATTTTCTTCAGGTTAGTTGAGAGATCCAATAACTATGCCTCTGGGGATGACATCACCCCCTCCCCGTACATCCCTGGGGAAAGGCCAGTAAGTTATGAAATTTGCCCCTTGTTAGTATTGGGAAGTATACGGAATTTGTTTTTGTGCGGGCAGGAGATTTTCCGCAGGGGCGATATTTCACAGGAAGAACTTTCCGTAGGGAGGGAAGTTCCCGGGGGTAAACCTTCAAGGGGACATTTTACGTAGGGGATTTTGCCAGAATTCATTTTACTTTCCAGAATTTGTCGTACTTTCTCTTTGGCGACTCAATTTTACACGTGGAGATGTCGCAGCGGAATTGTCCGGGGGAAATATTCCGCAAGGTTGGCATCGTATGGGGGATTTTTCTGTGGGAGATGGGGTATTTTCTGCGGAAGAAATTGTCCGTGGGAGAATTTTCAATGAGAGAAAGCTTTTGTTGGGAGGGGGAGAATTTCAGGAAAAATTTACCATGGAGGGGGGAAATCGGGAATGATTTGAAAAGCAATCAAAAATGAATTTAAAAAACAAATCTTTTTCAAGCGAAAGTAGGCTAAGGAGAATTTCCAAGGCCTAATTGTCTGCCTGAAATTTTCCAGGGGAAATTTTAAGTTAAAATTAAATTTTTTAAGGGGAATTTTCCCGGGGTGGGGAATTTTAGAGGGAGGAACTTTCCAAGGAGGTATTTTTCGCGGGAGGATTTTCCATGGAAGAGGGGGGATTTCACGGCATTATTTGAAAAACGATTAGAAATCTCATAAAAATTAAGTTTTTTCAACTGATAGTAAGGAGCAACGTTAAAGCCTAAAACGAACAGAAATCATTCCATATAGGAGGGGGCTACCTCCTCCTCCATACATAGCTTTTTACGCTACAGTAGGACATCCCAATTCATTAAGAACGACTCCCAATAAAACACAAGGGTCTGTAATTAGAGTAAAAAGAGTAGGAACCTATTATCCAATACTGGACGAGATTTACATCATTGCCAGATAAGAAAGTTACTATATAGTACTTTGAAAGTACCTCTTTCTAGGCCTGTTTGCTGGTTAGTAGAAAGGCCTTATTGACTCCCACGCGAACCACGTGGTTTATGGTTTTTGTCAGTGAGAATGGAAAAACAGTATTTTTCTCACTTGAAAAAACAGGAATTTTCTCACTTTGATGGATGTTTTCTTGGATGGTTATGTGTGTTGGTCAATTTATTTGATGTTTTTCATGGATGTCAACAGCAATTCATGTCTGTTTTATGGTTTTTGTCAGTGAGAATGAAAAAACAGGAACTTTCTCACATTTATGGATGACAACAGCAATTTGTCTGTTTTATGTCTTTAGGCGAACCTAACCTGAGAAATTGATTTACATAATCGGCGGGGGAATTATTGATTCACGAAGGGGAATTAAGAAACAAACATGGCTTCTTTGATCTTTAGGCTAACCTAACCTGAGAAATTGATTTACATAATCGGCGGGGAAATTATTGATTCACGAAAGGGGGAATTAAGAAACATTATGGCTTCTTTAATCTTAGGTCTGAGGGATAAACGTTCTTTAGGTCAGAGAGAAAAATTAATATTCTATTTTTAAATAGGGCTTCATTGATCTTTAGTGTCAGGAATTATAAATGACATCACTTGTTATCTTGGAATTATGCGGGAGTCTAAAGAGATAGAAATTCTATTTTTAAATACGGCTTCACTGAGCTTTAAGTCGGAGAGATAAATTGATATTCTAACGAAACCTTAATAGTGTAGCTAGGAACATTTATGAGATGAAGAGATTAACGTAGGAAAGGGTTTCCTAGAAATTTGAAATGTGAATGCACAGAGATGTCAAAAACAAAAGGAACACGCTGAGATTACTTTTAGGGGATTATTTGGGTGAAACGGTTTTAGACAGGTTATGGAATTATTTCGGCGAAACAGTTAGAGACATTTTAAAAGATGATTTTAGAAAAGGTTTTAGAAGAGGTTTTGAGTGTGGTCGTTATAATACACAAGTTCCATTTGAACAGTGTTGTGAGGTCCCCTACCACAACCCCAAAGGGTTCCGATCCCCCCACCCCAACCCAGAAGGAACCCACCGGTCCTCAAAGGTTCTCCGGATTCCCAAAGGGCCCCCGGCGCCCCAAAGGCTCCTGAGCCACCATTTTAATACTTTTTTAAGGCTTTATTATATCTTTTCAGAACAAATTATTATTTTAGGGAATTATTTCGGCGAAACAGTTAGAGACATTTTAAAAGATGATTTTTGAAGAGATTTTAGAAGAGGATTTGAGGGTGAAACTCTGAGGTCGTTATAATACACAAGTTCCATTTGAACAGTGTCGTGAGGTCCTCTACCCCAACCCCAAAGGGTTCCGATCCCCCCACCCCAACCCCGAAGGAAGCGCCCGGTCCTCAAAGGTCCCCCCAAGCTCCCAAGGGACCACCCGGCCCTGAAGCGTCACACAGACCCTCAAAGGCTCTCCCCGAGCCCCGTCTTTCGTTGATGTGTATTGTCTGAAACTTATGATTTGGGATATGTAAATTACTATTTCGGACTTTTCTGAGCTAGATTTCTTAGTCTTTCGTTGGTGTGTGTTGTCAGAAACCTATGATTTGGGATGGATGGATTGCAATTTTTGACTTTTCTGAGCTGGATTTCTTAGCCGTTCATAGGTGAGTGCTGTCAGAAAATTATGATTTGGGATGTGTAGTTTGCAAGTTGGACTTTTCAGAGCTATGATTCTTAGTCTCTCATAGGCGTTTGTTGTCTGAAACTTCTAGTTTGGGATGAATAGTTTGCTATTTCAGGCTTTTCTGAGCTAAGGTTTCCTAGTATTTCGTAGGTGAATGTTGTCTGAAACTTATGATTTGGGATATGTAAATTACTATTTCGGGCTTTTCTAAGCTAGATTTCTTAGTCTTTCGTTGGTGTGTGTTGTCTGAAACCTATGATTTGGGATGGGTGGATTACTATTTTTGACTTTTCTGAGCTGGATTTCTTAGCCGTTCATAGGTGTGTATTGTCTGAAACTTATGATTTGGGATGGTTAATTTGCTATTTTTGACTTTTCTGAGCTAGGTTTCTTAGCCTTTCATATGTGTGTGCTGTCAGAAAATTATGATTTGGGATTTGTAGTTTGCATTTTGGACTTTTCAGAGCTAGGATTCTTAGTCCCTCATAGGTGTTTGTTGTCTGAAGCCTATAGTTTGGGATGAGTAGTTTGCTATTTCAGGCTTTTCATAGCCAGATTTCTTAGTATTTCGTAGGTGTGTGTTGTCTGAAACCTATGATTTGGATTGTGTGGGTTGCTATTTTTTGACTTTTCATAGCCAGATTTCTTAGTCTTTCGTAGGTGTGTGTTGTCTGAAACCTATGATTTGGATTGTGTGGATTGCTATTTTTTGACTTTTCTGAGCTGAATTCCATAGCCTTTCGTAGGGATGTGTTGACTGAAACCTATGATTTGGGATGAGTGGTTTGCTTTTTGGACTTTTCAGAGCTGGATTTCTTAGCCGTTCATAGGTGAGTGTTGTCTGAAACCTATGATTTGGGATGGTTAATTTGCTATTTTTGACTTTTCTGAGCTAGGTTTCTTAGCCTTTCAGAGGTGTGTGTTGTCAGAAAATTATGATTTGGGATGTTTAGTTTGCTATTTCAGGCTTTTCTGAGCTAAGGTTTCCTAGTATTTCGTAGGTGAATGTTGTCTGAAACCAATAGTTTGGGATGAGTAGTTTGCTATTTCAGGCTTTTATGAGCTAGGTTTCTTAGCCTTTCGTAGGTGTGTGTTGACTGAAACTTATGATTTGGGATATGTAAATTACTATTTCGGGCTTTTCTAAGCTAGATTTCTTAGTCTTTCGTGGGTGTGTGTTGTCTGAAACCTATGATTTGGGATGGGTGGATTACTATTTTTGACTTTTCTGAGCTGGATTTCTTAGCCGTTCATAGGTGTGTGTTGTCTGAAACTTATGATTTGGGATGGTTAATTTGCTATTTTTGACTTTTCTGAGCTAGGTTTCTTAGCCTTTCATATGTGTGTGCTGTCAGAAAATTATGATTTGGGATTTGTAGTTTGCATTTTGGACTTTTCAGAGCTAGGATTCTTAGTCCCTCATAGGTGTTTGTTGTCTGAAGCCTATAGTTTGGGATGATTAGTTTGCTATTTCAGGCTTTTCATAGCCAGATTTCTTAGTATTTCGTAGGTGTGTGTTGTCTGAAACCTATGATTTGGATTGTGTGGGTTGCTATTTTTTTACTTTTCATAGCCAGATTTCTTAGTCTTTCGTAGGTGTGTGTTGTCTGAAACCTATGATTTGGAATGTGTGGATTGCTATTTTTTGACTTTTCTGAGCTGGATTTCATAGCCTTTCGTAGGGATGTGTTGACTGAAACCTATGATTTGGGATGAGTGGTTTGCTTTTTGGACTTTTCAGAGCTGGATTTCTTAGCCGTTCATAGGTGAGTGTTGTCTGAAACCTATGATTTGGGATGGTTAATTTGCTATTTTTTACTTTTCTGAGCTAGGTTTCTTAGCCTTTCATAGATGTGTGTTGTCAGAAAATTATGATTTGGGATGTTTAGTTTGCTATTTCAGGCTTTTCTGAGCTAAGGTTTCCTAGTATTTCGTAGGTGAATGTTGTCTGAAACCAATAGTTTGGGATGAGTAGTTTGCTATTTCAGGCTTGTATGAGCTAGGTTTCTTAGCCTTTTGTAGGTGTGTGTTGACTGAAACTTATGATTTAAGATACGTAATTTGCTATTTCCGACTTTTCATAACCAGATTTCTTAGTCTTTCGTAGGTGTGTGGTGTCTGAAACCTATGATTTGGGATGTGTGGGTTGCTATTTTTTGACTTTTCTGAGCTGGATTTCTTAGCCTTTCGTAGGTGTGTGTTGACTGAAACCTATGATTTGGGATGTGTAATTTGCTATTTTGACTTTTCTGAGCTAGATTTCTTAGCCTTTCATAGGTGTGTGCTTTCAGAAAATTATGATTTGGGAGGTGTAGTTTGCTTTTTGGACTTTTCAGAGCTAGGATTCTTAGTCACTCATAGGTGTTTGTTGTCTGAAACTTCGAGTTTGGGATGAGTAGTTGGCTATTTCAGACTTTTCTGAGCTAAGGTTTCTTAGTATTTCGTAGGTGAATGTTGTCTGAAACTTATGATTTGGGATATGTAAATTACTATTTCGCGCTTTTCTGAGTTGGATTTCTTAGTCTTTCATAGGTGTGTGGTGTCTGAAACCTATGATTTGGGATGAGAGGTTTGCTTTTTAGACTTTTCTGAGCTGGATTTCTGAGCCTTTCCTAGGTGTGTGTTGACTGAAACCTATGATTTGGGATGTGTAGTTTGCTATTTTGACTTTTCTGAGCTAGGTTTCTTAGCCTTTCATAGGTAAGTGTTGTCAGAAAATTATGATTTGGGATATGTAGTTTGCTATTTCAGGCTTTTCTGAGCTAAGGTTTCCTAGTATTTCGTAGGTGAATGTTGTCTGAAACCAATAGTTTGGGATGAGTAGTTTGCTATTTTTGACATTTCTGAGCTAGGTTTCTTAGTCTTTCGTTGGTGTGTGTTGACTGAAACCTATGATTTGGGATATGTAGTTTGCTATTTTTGACTTTTCTGAGCTGGATTTATTAGCCTTTCATAGGTGTGTGTTGACTGAAACCTATGATTGGGATGAATGGTTTGCTATTTTTGTCTTTTCTGAGCTAGATTTCTTAGCCTTTCATAGGTATGTGTTGTCAGAAAATTAAGATTTGGGACGTGTAGTTTGCTATTTGGACTTTTCAGAGCTATGATTCTTAGTCCATCATAGGCGTTTGTTGTCTGAAACTTCTAGTTTGGGATGAGTAGTTTGCTATTTCAGGCTTATCTGAGCTAAGGTTTCTTAGTCTTTCATAGGTGAATGTTGTCTGAAACCTATGATTTGGAATATGTTAATTACTATTTCGGGCTTTTCTAAGCTAGATTTCTTAGTCTTTCGTTGGTGTGTGTTGTCTGAAACCTATGATTTGGGATGGGTGGATTGCTACTTTTGACTTTTCTGAGCTGGATTTCTTAGCCTTTCATAGGTGTTTGTTGTCTGAAACCTATAGTTTGGGATGACTAGTTTGCTATTTTTGACTTTTCTGAGCTAGGTTTCTTAGCCGTTCATAGGTGAGTGTTGTCTGAAACCTATGATTTGGGAATATGTAAATTACCATTTCGGGCTTTTCTGAGTTGGATTTCTTAGTCTTTCATAGGAATGTGTTGTCTGAAACCTATGATTTGGGATGTGTGGGTTGCTATTTTTGTACTTTTCCGAGCTGGATTTCTTAGCCGTTCATAGGTGAGTGCTGTCTGAAACTTATGATTTGGGATGGTTAATTTGCTATTTCCGGCTTTTATTAGCTAGGTTTCTTAGCCTTTCATAGGTGTGTGTTGTCAGAAAATTATGATTTGGGATGTGTAGTTTGCTATTTGGACTTTTCAGAGCTAGGATTCTTAGTTCATCATAGATGTTTGTTGTCTGAAACCAATAGTTTGGGATGAGTAGTTTGCTATTTCAGGCTTTTCGGAGCTAGATTTCTTAGCCTTTCATTGGTGTATGCTTTCAGAAAATTATGATTTGGGATATGTAAATTACTGTTTCGGACTTTTCTGAGTTGGACACTTCTAAATTTTTCCTTAGAAGATAGAAAAAGTTATACTATGATTATGATTATTTTCCATGAAGATAAAAAGTTTCACTTTAATTCTAAATTTTCTTAAATTCAATTCCGTTTCTCAAAGAGACGAAAAAAATTAAAGTTCTGTTCCAAATATTTTCCCGGAAGAAGAAAAGTTCAACTTCGATTCTGAATTTTCTCAATGAAAATGAAATAAGTTATTGATCAAATCTATTTTCCCAAAATAATATAAAAATTTCCACTTCAGTTCAGATTTTTTTCTCAAAGAGATGAAGAAATTTAAAGTTCTGTTCCAAATTTTTCATAGAAGATAGGAAAAGTTATACTTTGAACGTGAATATTCGAGTTCCATTCTGAATTTTACCAAAGAACACAATTCAATTCTAATTTCCCCAATAAAAAATTTAAAGTTCAATTCTAAATTTTTTGGTGAAAGATAGAAAAAGTAATACCATACGTGTGAATATTTTCCCGGAAGATAAAAAGTTCTAGTTCAATTTAAAATTTTCTCAACGAAGTGAAGAAGAATTCAAGTTCTCTTCTGAATTTTACCAAAGAACACAATTCAATTCTAATTTCACAGAGAAAATAAAAATCTTCCACTTCAGTTCCTTATTTCACAAAGACATAAAGAAATTTAAAGTCCAATTCTAAATTTTTCGGTGGAAGATAGAAAAAGTAATACCATACGTGTGAATATTTTCACGGAAGATAAAAAGTTCTAGTTCAATTTAAAATTTTCTCAACGAAGTGAAGGAAAGTTCAAGTTCTCTTCTGAATTTTCTCAATGAAAAAGAAATTAGTCATTGATCATTTATATTTTCCAAATAATATAAAAATTTCCACTTTAGTTCAGATCTGACTCGAAGAGATGAAAAGTTTAAAATACTGTTCCAAATTTTTCACTGAAGATAAAAAAGTTCAAGTTCTCTTCGGAATTTTACCAAAGAACACAATTCAATTCTAATTTCTCTAGAGAAAATAAAAATCTTCCACTTCAATTCTTTATTTCACAAAGACATAAAGAAATTTAGGTTAAGTTAGGTTAGGCTAGGTTAGCCTACGTACGCGCGCGTACGTAGGCTAACCTAGCCTAACCTAACCTAACCTAACTTAACCTAACCTAACTTAATCTAACCTAACCTAATCATACACCTAACTTTTTGCATGTCTCTCACCTAACCTAAGCTAACCTAAGTGAAGCGTACGTAGGCTAACCTAACCTAACCTAATCTAACCTAACTTAATCTAGTCTAACCTAACCATACTCGCCGGAAAAGGTTAGGTTAACTTATCATGAGCACTCATGATAAGTTAACCTACCCTAACCTAACTTAAACATGTAGAAATGTTTCTATTTATTTATTAATATTTATTTATACCTAACCTAACCTATTGTTTTGAAGGTTAGATGAACGAGTTTGAACGATTGTCTTTAATAATAGAACGAGTCACTCATTTTCTAATTTAAAAATGTGATGGGTAAATCCATAAGACAAAGGAGCTGAAATTTAATTTAAAATTAGAAAAGAACTTTAAATTTTTCATCTCTTTGAGAAAAAAAAACAGAACTGAAGTGGAGCCTTTTTATTTTCTTGGAAAAATTAGAAGAGAACTTTGAATTTTTTATGTCTTTGAGGAATTAAGAACTGAAGTGGAAGCTTTTTTCATTTTCATTGGTAAAATTCAGAATTGAGCTAACTTTTTTCACTTCTTTAAAAAAATTCAGAAGTGAACTTGAACATTTTGCACTTCTTCGAGAAAACTCAGAATTAAAGTGATGCTCCTTATCTTCATGTCGAATATTCAAATCAATGTATAACTTTTTCTATCTTCTATGAAAAATTTGGAACAGAACTTTAAATTTTTCATCTCTTTGCAAAAAATCGGTAGTGAACTTAAGAAAATTAGAATTAAAGTGAAACTTTTTATCTTCACTGGAAAATAATCACAATCATAGTATAACTTTTCCTATCTTCTACAGAAAAATTTAGAACTGAACTTTAAATTTTTTATGTCTTTGAGAAATTAGAACTGAAGTGGAAGGTTTTTTCTTTTTCATTGGTAAAATTCAGAATTGAGTTAACTTTTTTCTCTTCTTTAAGAAAATTCAGAAGAGAACTTGAACAATTTGCACTTCTTCGAGAAAACTCAGAATTAAATTGGAGTTCCTTATCTTCACGTTGAATATTCACGATCAATGTATAACTTTTTCTATCTTCTATGAAAAATTTGGAACAGAACTTTAAATTTTTCATCTCTTTGAAAAAATCAGAACTGAATTTAAGAAAAATCATAAATAAAGTGAAACTTTTGATCTTCATGGAAAACAATCGCAGTCATAGTATTACTTTTTCTATCTTCCATCTAAAAATTTAGAATAGAACTTTAAATTTCTTTATTTCTTTGGGGAACTTAAAACTGAAGTGGAAGATTTTTATTTTCTCTGGAGAAATTAGAATTGAAGTGTGTTCTTTGGTAAAGTTCAGAAGAGAACTTGAACTTTTCTTCACTTCGTTGAGAAAATTTTAAATTGAACTAGAACTTTTTATCTTCCGGGAAAATATTCACAAGTATGGTATTACTTTTTCTATCTTCCACCGAAAAATTTAGAATTGAACTTTAAATTTCTTTATGTCTTTTGTGAAATAAAGAACTGAAGTGGAAGATTTTTATTTTCTCTGTAGAAATTAGAATTGAATTGTCTTCTTTGGTAAAATTCAGTAGAGAACTTGAACTTTTCTTCACTTCATTGAGAAAATTTTAAATTGAACTAGAACTTTTTATCTTCTGTGAAAATAATCACAAGTATGGTATTAACTTTTCTATCTCCCACCGAAAAATTTAGAATTGAACTTTAAATTTCTTTATGTCTTTGTGAAATAAAGAACTGAAGTGGAAGATTTTTGTTTTCTCTGGAGAAATTAGAATTGAAGTGTGTTCTTTGGTAAAGTTCAGAAGAGAACTTGAACTTTCCTTGACTTCGTTGAGAAAATTTTAAATTGAACTAGAACTTTTTATCTTCCGTGAAAATATTCACAAGTATGGTATTACTTTTTCTATCTTCCACCGAAAAATTAGAATTGAACTTTAAATTTCATTATGTCTTTGTGAAATAAAGAACTGAAGTGTAAGATTTTTGTTTTCTCTGGAGAAATTAGAATTGAAGTGTGTTCTTAGGTAAAGTTCAGAAGAGAACTTGAACTTTTCTTCACTTCTTTGAGAAAATTTTAAATTGAAGTAGAACTTTTTATCTTCCGGGAAAATATTCACACGTATGGTATTACTTTTTCTATCTTCCACCGAAAAATTTAGAATTGAACTTTAAATTTCTTTATGTCTTTGTGAAATAAAGAACTGAAGTGGAAGATTTTTATTTTCTCTGGAGAAATTAGAATTGAATTGTGTTCTTTGGTAAAATTCCGAAGAGAACTTGAACTTTTTTTATCTTCAGTGAAAAATTTGGAACAGTATTTTAAATTTTTCATCTCTTCGAGTCAGATCTGAACTAAAGTGGAAAATTTTTATATTATTTGGAAAAATAGAAATGATCAATGACTAATTTCTTTTTCATTGAAAAAATTCAGAAGAGAACTTGAACTTTCCTTAACTTCGTTGAGAAAATTTTAAATTGAACTAGAACTTTTTATCTTCCATGAAAATATTTCACAAGTATGGTATTACTTTGTCTATCTTCCACCGAAAAATTTAGAATTGAACTTTAAATTTCTTTATGTCTTTGTGAAATAAGGAACTGAAGTGGAAGATTTTTATTTTCTCTGTGAAATTAGAATTGAATTGTGTTCTTTGGTAAAATTCAGAAGAGAACTTGAATTCTTCTTCACTTCGTTGAGAAAATTTTAAATTGAACTAGAACTTTTTATCTTCCGGGAAAATATTCACACGTATGGTATTACTTTTTCTATCTTCCACCAAAAATTTAGAATTGAACTTTAAATTTTTTATTGGGGAAATTAGAATTGAATTGTGTTCTTTGGTAAAATTCAGAATAGAACTCGAATATTCACGTTCAAAGTATAACTTTTCCTATCTTCTATGAAAAATTTGGAACAGAACTTTAAATTTCTTCATCTCTTTGAGAAAAAAATCTGAACTGAAGTGGAAATTTTTATATTATTTTGGGAAAATAGATTTGATCAATAACTTATTTCATTTTCATTGAGAAAATTCAGAATCGAAGTTGAACTTTTCTTCTTCCGGGAAAATATTTGGAACAGAACTTTAATTTTTTTCATCTCTTTGAGAAAGGTCGGAATTGAATTTAAGAAAATTTAGAATTAAAGTGAAACTTTTTATCTTCATGGAAAATAATCATAATCATAGCATAACTTTTTCTATCTTCTACGGAAAAATTTAGAAGTGTCCAACTCAGAAAAGTCCGAAACAGTAATTTACATATCCCAAATCATAATTTCTGAAAGCATACACCAATGAAAGGCTAAGAAATCTAGCTCCAAAAAGCCTGAAATAGCAAACTACTCATCCCAAACTATTGGTTTCAGACAACAAACACCTATGATGGACTAAGAATCCTAGCTCTGAAAAGTCCAAATAGCAAACTACACATCCCAAATCATAATTTTCTGACAACACACACCTATGAAAGGCTAAGAAACCTAGCTAATAAAAGCCGGAAATAGCAAATTAACCATCCCAAATCATAAGTTTCAGACAGCACTCACCTATGAACGGCTAAGAAATCCAGCTCGGAAAAGTACAAAAATAGCAACCCACACATCCCAAATCATAGGTTTCAGACAACACATACCTATGAAAGACTAAGAAATCCAACTCAGAAAAGCCCGAAATGGTAATTTACATTTTCCCAAATCATAGGTTTCAGACAACACTCACCTATGAACGGCTAAGAAACCTAGCTCAGAAAAGTCAAAAATAGCAAACTAGTCATCCCAAACTATAGGTTTCAGACAACAAACACCTATGAAAGGCTAAGAAATCCAGCTCAGAAAAGTCAAAAGTAGCAATCCACCCATCCCAAATCATAGGTTTCAGACAACACACACCAACGAAAGACTAAGAAATCTAGCTTAGAAAAGCCCGAAATAGTAATTAACATATCCCAAATCATAGGTTTCAGACAACATTCACCTATGAAAGACTAAGAAACCTTAGCTCAGATAAGCCTGAAATAGCAAACTACTCATCCCAAACTAGAAGTTTCAGACAACAAACGCCTATGATGGACTAAGAATCATAGCTCTGAAAAGTCCAAATAGCAAACTACATATCCCAAATCTTAATTTTCTGACAACACATACCTATGAAAGGCTAAGAAATCTAGCTCAGAAAAGACAAAAATAGCAAACCATTCATCCCAATCATAGGTTTCAGTCAACACACACCTATGAAAGGCTAATAAATCCAGCTCAGAAAAGTCAAAAATAGCAAACTACATATCCCAAATCATAGGTTTCAGTCAACACACACCAACGAAAGACTAAGAAACCTAGCTCAGAAAAGTCAAAAATAGCAAACTACTCATCCCAAACTATTGGTTTCAGACAACATTCACCTACGAAATACTAGGAAACCTTAGCTCAGAAAAGCCTGAAATAGCAAACTACATATCCCGAATCATAATTTTCTTACCTATGAAAGGCTAAGAAACCTAGCTCAGAAAAGTCAAAATAGCAAACTACACATCCCAAATCATAGGTTTCAGTCAACACACACCTAGGAAAGGCTCAGGAATCCAGCTCAGAAAAGTCCAAAAAGCAAACCACTCATCCCAAATCCTAGGTTTCAGACACCACACACCTATGAAAGACTAAGAAATCCAACTCAGAAAAGCCCGAAATAGTAATTTACATATCCCAAATCATAAGTTTCAGACAACATTCACCTACGAAATACTAAGAAACCTTAGCTCAGAAAAGTCTGAAATAGCCAACTACTCATCCCAAACTCGAAGTTTCAGACAACAAACACCTATGAGTGACTAAGAATCCTAGCTCTGAAAAGTCCAAAAAGCAAACTACACCTCCCAAATCATAATTTTCTGAAAGCACACACCTATGAAAGGCTAAGAAATCTAGCTCAGAAAAGTCAAAAATAGCAAATTAACCATCCCAAATCATAGGTTTCAGTCAACACACGCCTACGAAAGGCTAAGAAATCCAGCTCAGAAAATTCAAAAAATAGCAACCCACACATCCCAAATCATAGGTTTCAGACACCACACACCTACGAAAGACTAAGAAATCTGGTTATGAAAAGTCGGAAATAGCAAATTACATATCCCAAATCATAAGTTTCAGTCAACACACACCTACGAAAGGCTAAGAAACCTAGCTCATACAAGCCTGAAATAGCAAACTACTCATCCCAAACTATTGGTTTCAGACAACATTCACCTATGAAATACTAGGAAACCTTAGCTCAGAAAAGCCTGAAATAGCAAACTAAACATCCCAAATCATAATTTTCTGACAACACACACCTATGAAAGGCTAAGAAACCTAGCTCAGAAAAGTCAAAAATAGCAAATTAACCATCCCAAATCATAGGTTTCAGACAACACTCACCTATGAACGGCTAAGAAATCCAGCTCTGAAAAGTCCAAAAAGCAAACCACTCATCCCAAATCATAGGTTTCAGTCAACACATCCCTACGAAAGGCTATGAAATCCAGCTCAGAAAAGTCAAAAAATAGCAATCCACACAATCCAAATCATAGGTTTCAGACAACACACACCTGCGAAAGACTAAGAAATCTGGCTATGAAAAGTCAAAAAATAGCAACCCACACAATCCAAATCATAGGTTTCAGACAACACACACCTACGAAATACTAAGAAATCTGGCTATGAAAAGCCTGAAATAGCAAACTAATCATCCCAAACTATAGGCTTAAGACAACAAACACCTATGAGGGACTAAGAATCCTAGCTCTGAAAAGTCCAAAATGCAAACTACAAATCCCAAATCATAATTTTCTGACAGCACACACATATGAAAGGCTAAGAAACCTAGCTCAGAAAAGTCAAAAATAGCAAATTAACCATCCCAAATCATAAGTTTCAGACAACACACACCTATGAACGGCTAAGAAATCCAGCTCAGAAAAGTCAAAAATAGTAATCCACCCATCCCAAATCATAGGTTTCAGACAACACACACCAACGAAAGACTAAGAAATCTAGCTTAGAAAAGACCGAAATAGTAATTTACATATCCCAAATCATAAGTTTCAGACAACATTCACCTACGAAATACTAGGAAACCTTAGCTCAGAAAAGCCTGAAATAGCAAACTATTCATCCCAAACTAGAAGTTTCAGACAACAAACGCCTATGAGAGACTAAGAATCATAGCTCTGAAAAGTCCAACTTGCAAACTACACATCCCAAATCATAATTTTCTGACAGCACTCACCTATGAACGGCTAAGAAATCCAGCTCAGAAAAGTCAAAAATTGCAATCCATCCATCCCAAATCATAGGTTTCAGACAACACACACCAACGAAAGACTAAGAAATCTAGCTTAGAAAAGACCGAAATAGTAATTTACATATCCCAAATCATAAGTTTCAGACAATACACATCAACGAAAGACGGGGCTCGGGGAGAGCCTTTGAGGGTCTGTGTGACGCTTTAGGGCCGGGTGGTCCTTTGGGAGTTTGGGGGACCTTTGAGGACCGGGCGCTTCCTTCGGGGTCGGGGTGGGGGGATCGGAACCCTTTGGGGTTGGGGTAGAGGACCTCACGACACTGTTCAAATGGAACTTGTGCATTATAACGACCTCAGAGTTTCAACCTCAAATCCTCTTCTAAAATCTCTTCAAAAATCATCTTTTAAAATGTCTCTAACTGTTTCGCCGAAATAATTCCCTAAAATAATAATTTGTTCTGAAAAGATATAATAAAGCCTTAAAAAAGTATTAAAATGGTGGCTCAGGAGCCTTTGGGGCGCCGGGGGCCCTTTGGGAATCCGGAGAACCTTTGAGGACCGGTGGGTTCCTTCGAGGTTGGGGTGGGGGGATCGGAACCCTTTGGGGTTGTGGTAGGGGACCTCACAACACTGTTCAAATGGAACTTGTGTATTATAACGACCACACTCAAAACCTCTTCTAAAACCTTTTCTAAAATCATCTTTTAAAATGTCTCTAACTGTTTCGCCGAAATAATTCCATAACCTGTCTAAAACCGTTTCACCCAAATAATCCCCTAAAAGTAATCTCAGCGTGTTCCTTTTGTTTTTGGCATCTCTGTGCATTCACATTTCAAATTTCTAGGAAACCCTTTCCTACGGTAATCTCTTCATCTCATAAATGTTCCTAGCTACACTATTAAGGTTTCGTTAGAATATCAATTTATCTCTCCGACTTAAAGCTCAGTGAAGCCGTATTTAAAAATAGAATTTCTATCTCTTTAGCCTCCCGCATAATTCCAAGATAACAAGTGATGTCATTTATAATTCCTGACACTAAAGATCAATGAAGCCCTATTTAAAAATAGAATATTAATTTTTCTCTCTGACCTAAAGAACGTTTATCCCTCAGACCTAAGATTGAAGAAAGCCATAATGTTTCTTAATTCCCCCTTTCGTGAATCAATAATTTCCCCGCCGATTATGTAAATCAATTTCTCAGGTTAGGTTAGCCTAAAGATCAAAGAAGCCATGTTTGTTTCTTAATTCCCCTTCGTGAATCAATAATTCCCCCGCCGATTATGTAAATCAATTTCTCAGGTTAGGTTCGCCTAAAGACATAAAACAGACAAATTGCTGTTGTCATCCATAAATGTGAGAAAGTTCCTGTTTTTTCATTCTCACTGACAAAAACCATAAAACAGACATGAATTGCTGTTGACATCCATGAAAAACATCAAATAAATTGACCAACACACATAACCATCCAAGAAAACATCCATCAAAGTGAGAAAATTCCTATTTTTTCAAGTGAGAAAAATTCTGTTTTTCCATTCTCACTGACAAAAACCATAAACCACGTGGTTCGCGTGGGAGTCGATAAGGCCTTTCTACTCTGGTTATATGGTTTGATGTTGTTTCTTAGTTCTGTTTGTTGATGGTTATATGGTTTGATGGTTATACTGTTTGATGGTTATATGATTTGATGTTGTTTCATAGTTCTGATCTGTTTCTTGATGGTTATATGGTTTGATGGTTATATTGTTTGATGATTATATTGTATGGTTTGTTGATTATATGGTTTGATGTTTTTTCTTAGTTCTGTTCTGTTTGTTGTTGGTTATATGGTTTGATGGTTATATGATTTGATGTTGTTTCATAGTTCTGTTTGTTGATGGTTATATGGTTTGATGGTTATATGGTTTGTTGATGGTTATATAGTTTGATGGTGTTTCTTAGTTCTGTTCTGTTTGTTGTTGGTTATATGGTTTGATGGTTATATGATTTGATGTTGTTTCATAGTTCTGTTTGTTGATGTTAATATGGTTTCATGGTTATATGATTTGTTGGTTATATGGTTTGATGTTGTTTCATAGTTCTGTTCTGTTTGTTGGTCAACTTGTTTGATGTTTCTAAGCCTATTACTCCGAAGCTAAGTTTACATGGACGGTTCTCGACTGTGTTCAGTATAATACGCAAGTTCCGTTTGAACAGTGTTGTAAGGTCCCCTACCCCAACCCCCAAGAAACCCCCCCACAACTTTTTGGCACCCCCTCCCATTTTTATAATACTTTTTATTTTGCGCCCTTGAGACACAGAAGAGCCCCCCCTACACCCAACTTTTTGCCCCCCTCCCATTTTTTACAATTTTTTTGGCGCGCTTGAGAGACAAGGCCCCCCCAAACTTTTTTGCCCCCCCCCATTTTTTAAGTACTTTTTTTGCGCGCTTGAGACAATGAAGGGCCCCCGCTCCCCCCCCCCCCCAGATTTCTTGGGCCCCTCCCCACATTTCTTAATACTTTTATTGCGTGCTTGAGACACAAAAATTAACAAACAGAAAAGGTTTTTCAGCTAAAGCAGGGAACATGTTTAAAACTGTTCCTACAACATACACACGACGTGAGAAGAAACCTAGCAAAGGAAGCAAGAAACAACAGACTTTCACACAAGTAAAATCATGAACCAGCATAAGTAAAAATACCAAATCATAAGTTAAAATTTTAGTTTAGAGTTTATAGTTTTAGTTTAGAGTTTAGTTTAGAGTTTTAGTTAGAGTTATAGTTTTAGTTTAGTTTTAGTTTTAGTTTAGAGTTTTAACCTAAAGTTTTAGTTTAAAGTTGTAGTTTAGTTATAATTAAGAGTTTTAGAGTTTAGAGTTTTATTCTAGAGTCATAGCTTAGAGTTTTAGTTAGAGTTATAGTTTAGTATAGTTTAGTAAGGAGTTTTAGTTTAGAGCTGTAGTTTAGTTTTAGTTTAGAGTTTTAGTTTAGACTTATAGTTAGAGTTATGGTTTTAGTTTAGTTATAGTTAAGAGTTTTAGTTTAGAGTATAGAGTTTTAGTTTCGAGTGTTAGCTTAGATTTTTAGTTTCGAGTCATAGCTTAGAGTTTTAGTTGGAGTTATAGTTTGGTTTAGCTTTAGTTAAGAGTTTTAGTTTAGAGTTTTAGTTAGAGTTAAACATTATTTTAGTTTTAGTTTAGTGTTTTAATTTAAAGTTTTAGTTTAGTTAAGATTTTTAGAGTTCAGAGTTTTAGCTTAGAGTTTTAGTTAGAGCTATAGTTTAGTTTAGTTTTGGATAAGAGTTTTAGTTTAGAGTTGTACTTGAGTTTTAGTTAAGAGTTTAGAGTTTAGTGTTTTACTTTAGAGTCTTAGCTTAGAGTTTTAGTTAGAGTTACAGTTTAGAGTTTTAGTTTAGAGTTTTAACCTAGAGTTTTAGTTTAAAGTTGTATTTTAGTTATAATTAAGAGTTTTAGAGTTTAGAGTTGTAGTTTAGAGTCATAGCTTAGAGTTTTAGTTAGAGTTATAGTTTAGTATAGTTTAGTAAGGAGTTTTAGTTTAGAGCTGTAGTTTAGTTTTAGTTTAGAGTTTTAGTTTAGAGTTATAGTTTTAGTTTAGTTTTAGTTAAGAGTTTTAGTTTAGAGTATAGAGTTTTAGTTTCGAGTCTTAGCTTAGAGTTTTAGTTAGAGTTATAGTTTAGTTCAGTTTCAGTTAAGAGATTTAGTTTAGATTCTTAGCTTAGAGTTTTAGTTAAAGTTATAGTTTAGAGTATTATTTTAGAGTTTTAGTTTAGAGTTTTAACCTAAAGTTTTAGTTTAAAGTTGTAGTTTAGTTATAATTAAGAGTTTTAGAGTTTAGAGTTTTAGCTTAGAGTCTTAGCTTAGAATTTTAGTTAGAGTTATAGTTTACTTTAGTTTTATGTAAGAGTTTTAGTTTAGAGTTGTAGTTTAGTTATAGTTAAGAGTTTTAGAGTTTTGAGTTATAGCTTAGAGTCTTAGCTTAGAGTTTTAGTTAGAGTTATAGTTTAGTTTAGTTTTAGTTAAGAGTTTTAGTTTAGAGTTCTAGTTTAGTTTTAGATAAGAGTTTTAATTTAGAGTTTTAGTTTGTATTAGCTTACAGTTTTAGTTAGAGTTATAGTTTAGTTTAGCTGTAGTTTAGAGTCTAGAGTCTTAAGTTAGAGTCTCCGCTCTTAGAGTTTTAGTTAGAGTTATATTTTATTTTAGTTTCAGTTAAGAGTTTTTTTGGATTTGTAGTTTAGTTTTAGTTAAGAATTTTAGTTTAGAGTTGTAGTTTAGTTTTAGTTAAGAGTTTTAGTTTAGAATTGTAGTTTAGTTTTAGTTAAGAGTTTTAGTTTAGACTTTAGAGTTTTAGCTTAGAGTCTTATCTTAGAGTTTTAGTTAGAGTTATAGTTTAGTTTAGTTTTAGTTAAGAGTTTTAGTTTAGAGTTCTAGTTTAGTTTTAGTTAAGAGTTTTAGTTTAGAGTTTAGAGTTTTAGTTTTGGGTTTTAGCTTAGAGTTTTAGTTAGAGCTATAGTTTAGTTAATTTTAGCTTAGAGTTGTAGTTTAGTTTTACTTAAGAGTTTTAATTTAGAATTTAGAGTTTTAGTTTAGAGTCTTAGCTTAGAGTTTTAGTTAGAGTTATAGTTTAGTTTAGTTTTAGTTAAGAGTTTTAGCTTAGAGTTGTAGTTTAGTTTTAGTTAAGAGTTTTAGTTTAGAGTTTATTTTAATTTAGAGTCTTAGCTTAGAGTTTTAGTTAGAGTTATAATTTAGTATAGAGTTGTAGTTTAGTTTTAGTTAAGAAAAATTAAACAAGAAAAACGGGTTTTAATTTCTATAGAGCAGTGAATACAAACACTTAATTAAATAAAAATACTCCGAATATTTCGGCCCCACATCCGGGAGCCTTTCTCAACGAAAAAAAACAAAAAACTAAAAAATTTCTCTTACATCAACATAAAAAATATACTAAACAAACAAAAGTAAAAATATAAATAAATAGGAAAAGAAAACTCACATATTAAATAAGCAATTCCATTCACTGGCGTATAGACAAAATCGAATGTTTATATTGATTGGAACACGCCTTCTCACAGTATATAAATGGAAATCTATCAAAAAATGAAAAAATATTTATACTTTAAAACAATAAAGGTCAGCTCACCCCCGGCCCATAACCCTTAAATAGATCTCACAAGTTCATCACCCAATATTTGAATTATAAATTGAACAGATTCGTTTGCTTGCAAGCTTAGCTGCAGTTCGTTTACCTTTCCCAGCATTTAACCCAGTCTGACCTTTGTCCGTAAGGTCATCTTTCGTATCAGAACTATTACTAAAATTAGTACTGGTTGAAAATTTTACCTGCTTTTTAATTAAACTATTATAAATCGAATTGATCCTAAAATCCCCTTCATCTCTATTGATCCTAATACCCCCATATATTATCTTTTTTATTTCTATAATTTCCCTGAAGCTTTGTAAAAGTACTACAGACGTATAGAGTTAGTTTAGTTTAGTTTAGAGTTATAGTTAGAGTTATAGTTTTAGTTTAGTTTTAGTTAAGACTTTTAATTTAGAGTATAGAGTTTTAGTTTCAAGTCTTAGCTTAGAGTTTTAGTTAGAGTTATAGTTTAGTTTTGTTTTAGTTAAGAGTTTTAGTTTAGAGTTTAGAGTTTTAGTTTAGAGTCTTAGCTTAGAGTTTTAGTTATAGTTTAGTTAAGAGTTTTAGTTTAGAGTTTAGAGTTTTAGTTTAGAGTCTTAGCTTAGAGTTATAGTTTAGTTTTAGTTTAGTTTAGAGTTGTAGTTTAGTTTTAGTTAAGATCTTAGCTTAGAGTTTAGAGTTTTAGTTTAGAGTCTTAGCTTAGAGTTTTAGTTAGAGTTATAGTTTAGTTTAGTTATAGTTTAGTTTAGAGTTGTAGTTTAGTTTTAGTTAAGATCTTAGGTTAGAGTTTAGAGTTTCAGTTTAGAGTCTTAGCTTAGAGTTTTAGTTTAGAGTCTTAGCTTAGAGTTTTAGTTAGAGTTATAGTTTAGTTTTGTTTTAGTTAAGAGTTTTAGTTTAGAGTTTAGAGTTTTAGTTTAGAGTCTTAGCTTAGAGTTTTAGTTATAGTTATAGTTTAGTTTAGCTTTAGTTGAGAATTTAGAGTTTTATTTTAGAGTCTTAGCTTAGAGTTTTAGTTAGAGTTATAGTTTAGTTTATTTTTAGTTAGGAGCTTTAGTTTAGATCTCTAGTTTAGTTTTAGTTGAAAGTTTTAGTTTACAGTTTATAGTTTTAGTTAGAGTTATAGTTTTAGTTTAGTTTTAATTAAGGGTTTTAGTTTAGATATTGGAGTTTGAGTCTTAGCTTAGAGTTTTAGTTAGAGTTAAAGTTTAGTTTAGTTTTAGTTAAGAATTTTAGTTGTTGTTTAGTTTTAGATAATAGTTTTAGTTTAGAGTTTAGAGTTTTAGTTAGAGTTATAGTTTAGTTTACTTTTAGTTTAGAGTCTAGAGTTTTATTTTAGTGTTCGCTTAGAGTTTCAGTTAGAGTTGCAGTTTAGTTTAGTTTTAGTTAAGAGTTTTATTTTAGAGTTGTAGTTTAGTTTAGTTTCAGTTAAGAGTTTTAGTTTAGATCTGTAGTTTAGTTTTAGTTAAGAGTTTTAGTTTAGAGTTTAGAGTTTTAGTTTAGGGTTTTAGCTTAGAGTTTTAGTTAGAGTTAAAGTTTAGTTTAATTTTAGTTTTGAGTTGTATTTTAGTTAAGAGTTCTATTTTAGAGTTTTAGTTAGAGCTATAGTTTTAGTTAAGAGTTTTAGTTTAGAGTTGTAGTTTAGTTCTAGTTAAGAGTTTTAGTTTAGAGTTGTTGTTTAGTTTTAGATAAGAGTTTTAGTTTAGAGTTTAGAGTTTTAGTTTAGAGTCTTAGCTTAGAGTTTTAGTTAGAGGTATAGTTTAGTTTAATTTTAGTTTTGAGTTTTAGTTTAGGGTTTTAGCTTTGAGTTTAGAGTTTTAGTTTAGAGTCTTAGCTTAGAGTTTTAGTTGGAGTTATAGTTTTAGTTTAGTTTTAGTTAAGAGTTTTAGTTTAGAGATTGGAGGTTTAGTTTCGAGTCTTAGCTTAGAGTTTTAGTTAGAGTTATAGTTTAGTTTTAATTCAGAGTTTTGGTTTAGAGTCTTAGCTTAAAGTTTTAGTCAGAGTTATAGTTTTAGTTAAGAATTTTAGTTTAGAGTTGTTGTTTAGTTTTAGATAAGAGTTTTAGTTTAGATTTTAGAGTTTTAATTTAGAGCGTTAGCTTAGAGTTTTAGTTATAGTTATAGTTTAGTTTAGCTTTAGTTGAGAATTTAGAGTTTTATTTTAGAGTCTTAGCTTAGAGTTTTAGTTAGAGTTATAGTTTAGTTTATTTTTAGTTAGGAGCTTTAGTTTAGATCTCTAGTTTAGTTTTAGTTGAAAGTTTTAGTTTACAGTTTATAGTTTTAGTTAGAGTTATAGTTTTAGTTTAGTTTTAATTAAGGGTTTTAGTTTAGATATTGGAGTTTGAGTCTTAGCTTAGAGTTTTAGTTAGAGTTAAAGTTTAGTTTAGTTTTAGTTAAGAATTTTAGTTGTTGTTTAGTTTTAGATAATAGTTTTAGTTTAGAGTTTAGAGTTTTAGTTAGAGTTATAGTTTAGTTTACTTTTAGTTTAGAGTCTAGAGTTTTATTTTAGTGTTCGCTTAGAGTTTCAGTTAGAGTTGCAGTTTAGTTTAGTTTTAGTTAAGAGTTTTATTTTAGAGTTGTAGTTTAGTTTAGTTTCAGTTAAGAGTTTTAGTTTAGAGCTGTAGTTTAGTTTTAGTTAAGAGTTTTAGTTTAGAGTTTAGAGTTTTAGTTTAGGGTTTTAGCTTAGAGTTTTAGTTAGAGTTAAAGTTTAGTTTAATTTTAGTTTTGAGTTGTATTTTAGTTAAGAGTTCTATTTTAGAGTTTTAGTTAGAGCTATAGTTTTAGTTAAGAGTTTTAGTTTAGAGTTGTAGTTTAGTTCTAGTTAAGAGTTTTAGTTTAGAGTTGTTGTTTAGTTTTAGATAAGAGTTTTAGTTTAGAGTTTAGAGTTTTAGTTTAGAGTCTTAGCTTAGAGTTTTAGTTAGAGGTATAGTTTCGTTTAGTTTTAGTTAAGAGTTTTAGTTTAGGGTTTTAGCTTTGAGTTTAGAGTTTTAGTGTAGAGTCTTAGCTTAGAGTTTTAGTTAGAGTTATAGTTTTAGTTTAGTTTTAGTTAAGAGTTTTAGTTTAGAGATTGGAGGTTTAGTTTCGAGTCTTAGCTTAGAGTTTTAGTTAGAGTTATAGTTTAGTTTTAATTCAGAGTTTTGGTTTAGAGTCTTAGCTTAAAGTTTTAGTCAGAGTTATAGTTTTAGTTAAGAATTTTAGTTTAGAGTTGTTGTTTAGTTTTAGATAAGAGTTTTAGTTTAGATTTTAGAGTTTTAATTTAGAGCGTTAGCTTAGAGTTTTAGTTAGAGTTTTAGTTTAGTTTTCGTTAAGAGTTTTAATTTAGACTTTTAGTCTAGTTTTAATTAAAAGTTTTAGTTTAGAGCTGTAGTTTAGTTTTAGTTTAGAGTTTTAGTTTAGGGTTTTAGCTTAGAGTTTAGTTTTAGTTCAGAGTCGTAGCTTAGAGTTTTAGTTTTAGTTTAATTTTAGTTAGGAGTTTTAGTTTAGAGTTTTGGTTTAGCGTCTTAACTTAGAGCAGGTTTCATTTTTAAGGTTAATTTAGACTAGGTTACGCACGCGTGTTTAACCTAGCCTAAATTAACCTTAAAAATGAATAAAACCCACTCTAAGTTAAGGCGCTAAACTAAAAATCTGAACTCTAAACTAAAACTCTTAACTAAACTATAACTCTAAACTAAAACTCCTAACTAAAACTTAACTAAAACTATAACTCTAACTAAAACTCTAAGCTAAGATTCTAAACTAAAACTAAACTCTAAGCTAAAACCCTAAACTAAAACTCTTAACTAAAACTAAACTACAACTCTAAACTAAAACTCTTAACAAAAACTAAACTACAAGTCTAAATTAAAACTCTTAACGAAAACTAAACTAAACTATAACTCTAACTAAAACTCTAAGCTAACACTCTAAATTAAAGCTCTATACTCTAAACTAAAACTCTTATATAAAACTAAACAACAACTCTAAACTTAAATTCTTAACTAAAACTATAAATCTAACTAAAATTCTAAGCTAAGACTCTAAACTAAAACTCTAAATTAAAACTAAACTAAACTATAACTCTAACTAAAACTCTAAGCTAAGACTCTAAATTGAAACTCTAAACTCTAAATTATAACTCTTAACTAAAACCAAACTACAACTCTAAACAAAACTATAACTAAACTAAACTATAACTCTAGCTAAAACTCTAAGCTAAGACTCTAAACTAAAACTCTAAACTCTAAGGCAAAACTCTTAACTAACACCAAACTACAATTCTAAACTAAACTAAAACTAAACTAAACTATAACTCTAACTAAAACTCTAAGCTAAGACCCTAAACTAAAACTATAAACTCTAAACTAAAACTCTTAACTAAACTATAACTGTAACTAAAACTCTAAGCTAAGACTCTAAACTAAAACTCTAAACTCTAAACTAAAACTCTTAACTAAACTATAACTCTAACTAAAACTCTAAGCTAACACTCTAAACTAAAACCCTAAGCTAAGACTCTAAACTAAAACTCTAAACTCTAAGGCAAAACTCTTAACTAAAACTACAATACAACTCTAAACTAAACTATAACTAAACTAAACTATAACTCTAACTAAAACTCTAAGCTAAGACTCTAACCTAAAACTCTAAACAAAAACTCTTAACTAAAACTAAACTACAACTCTAAACTAAACCAAAACTAAACTAAACTATAACTCTAACTAAAACTCTAAGCTAAGACTCTAAACTAAAACTCTAAACTCTAAACTAAAACTCTTAACTAAAACTAAACTACAACTCTAAATTAAAACTCTTAACTAAAACTAAACTAAAGTATAACTCTAACTAAAACTCTAAGCTATGACTTTAAGCTAACACTCTAAACTAAAACTCTTACCTAAAACTATACTACAACTTTAAACTAAAACTCTCAACTAAAACTAAACTAAACCATAAGTCTAACTAAAAACTCTAAGCTAAGACTCTAAGCTAAAACTCTAAACTAACACTCTGAAATAAAATTAAACTACAAGTCTAAACTAAAACTCTTAACTAAAACTAAACTAAACTATAACCCTAACTAAAAGTCTAAGCTAGGACTCTAAACTAAAACTAAACTAAACTATAACTCTAACTAAAACTTTAAGCTAAGACTCCAAACTAAAACTCTAAGCTCTAAAATAAAACTCTTATCTAAAACTAAACAGCAACTCTAAGCTAAAACTCTTGACTAAAACTAAACTAAATTATAACTCTAACTGAAACTCTAAGCTAAGACTCTAAACTAAAACTCTGACTCTTAACTAAAACTCTTAACTAAAACTAAACCAAAACTCTTAACTAAAAGTAAACTAAACTATAAACTCTAACTAAAACTCTAAGATAAGACTCTAAGCTAAAACTCTAAACTCTAAACTAAAACTCTTAACTAAAACAAAATACAACTCTAAGATAAGACTCTAAGCTAAAACTCTAAACTCTAAACTAAAACTCTTAACTAAAAATAAACTACAAATCTAAACTAAAGCTCCTGACTAAAACTAAACTAAACTATAACTCTAACTAAAACTCTAAGCTAAGACTCTAGGCTAAAACTCTAAACTAAAACTCTTAGCTAAAACTAAAGTACAAGTCTAAGCTAAAACTCTTAACTAAAACTAAAATAAAACATAACTCTAACTAAAACTCTAAGAGCTGAGACTCTAACTTAAAACTCTAAACTCTAAACTAAAACTCTTATCTAAAACTAAACAACAACTCTAAACTAAAACTCTTAACTAAAACTAAACTAAACTATAACTCTAACTAAACTCTTAACTAAAACTAAATTAGTCTATAACTAACTAAAACTTTAAGCTAAGACTCTAAACTAAAACTCTAAACTCTAAACTAAAATTCTAAACTCTAAACATAAACTCTTAACTAAAACTAAACTAAACTATACCTCTAACTAAAACTCTAAGCTAAGACTCTAAACTAAAATAAACTCTAAACTAAAACTCTTAACTAAAAGTAAACTACTACCCCAAGCTAAAACTCTTAACTAAAACTAAACTAAACTATAACTCTAACTAAAACTCTAAGCTAAGACTCTAAACTAAAACTCTAAACTCTAAACTAAAACTCTTAACTAAAACTAAACTACAACTCTAAACTAAAATTAACTAAACTATAGCTCTAACTAAAACTCTAAGCTAAAACCCAAAACTAAAACTCTAAACTAAAACTCTTAACTAAAACTAAACTAGAATTCTAAACTAAAACTCTTAACTAAAACTAAACTAAACTATATCTCTAACTAAAACTCTAAGATAAAACTCTAAGCTAAAACTCTAAAGTCTAAACTAAGACTCTTAGCTAAAACTAAATTACAACTCTAAACTAAAACTCTTAACTAAAACTAAACTACAACTCTAAACAGAAACTCTTAACTAATACTAAAACTAAACTATAAGTGTAACTAAAAACTCTAAGTTAAGACACTAGGCTAAAACTCTAAACTAAAACTCTTAATTAAAACTAAACTACAAGTCCACAAAAACTCTTAACTGAAACTAAAATAAAATATAACTCTAACTAAAACTCTAAGAGCTGAGACTCTAACTTAAAACTCTAGACTCTAAACTACAAAACTCTAAGAGCTGAGACTCTAACTTAAAACTCTAGACTCTAAACTACAACTCAACTAAACTATAACTCTAACTAAAACTGTAAGCTAATACCAAACTAAAACTCTAAACTAAAACTCTTATCTAAAACTAAACAAAAACTCTAAACTAAACCTCTTAACTAAAACTAAACTAAACCTCTTAACTAAAACTAAACTAAAACTGTAAGCTAAGACTCTAAGCTAAAACTCTAAACTCTAAAACTCTTAACTATAACTAAACTACAACTCTAAACTAAAACTCTTAAATAAAACTAAAGTAAACTATAACTCTAACTAAAACTCTAAACTATAACTCTAAGCTAAAACTCTAAGCTAAAACTCTAAACTCTAAAACTCTTAACTATAACTAAACTACAACTTTAAACTAAAACTTTAGGTTAAAACTCTAAACTAAAACTCTGAACTAATGCTCTAAACCATAACTCTAACTAAAACTCTAAGCTAAGAATATAAACTAAATCTCTTAACTAAAACTAAACTAAACTATAACTCTAACTAAAACTCTAAGCTAAGACTCGAAACTACAACTCTATACTCTAAACTAAAACTCTCAACCAAAACTAAACTAAAACTATAACTCTAACTATAACTCTAAACCAAAACTCTAAACTAAAACTAAACTACAGCTCTAAACTAAAACTCCTTACTAAAACTAGACTAAACTATAAATATAACTAAAACTCTAAGCTATGACTCTAAACTAAAACTCTACACTCTAATACTCTTAATTATAACTAAACTACAACTTTAAACTAAAACTTTAGGTTAAAACTCCAAACTAAAACTCTAAACTAATACTCTAAACTATAACTCTAACTAAAACTCTAAGCTATGACTCTAAAGTAAATCACTAAACTCTAAACTCTGAACTAAAACTAAAGTACAACTCTAAACTAAAACTTCTTACTAAAACTAGACTAAACGATAACTCTAACTAAAACTTTAAGCTATGACTCTAAACTAAAACTCTAAATTCTTAACTAAACTAAAACTATAACTCTAACTAAAACTCTAAACTAAACTCTAAACTAAAACTCTACACTCTAAAACTCTTAATTATAACTAAACTACAACTTTAAACTAAAACTTTAGGTTAAAACTCCAAACTAAAACTCTAAACTAATACTCTAAACTATAACTCTAACTAAAACTCTAAGCTATGACCCTAAAGTAAATCACTAAACTCTAAACTAAAACTAAAGTAAACTCTAAACTAAAACTCTTAACTAAAAGTAAACTAAACTATAACTCTAACTAAAACTCTAAGCTAAGACTCTAAGCTAAAACTCTGAACTCTAAAAATCTTAACTAAACTAAAACTTTAAGTTAGAACACTAAACTAAAACTCTAAACTAAAACTAAACTAAACAATAAATCTAACTAAAACTCTAAACTAAAACTCTTAACTAAAACTAAACCAAACTATAACTCTAACTAAAACTCTAAGCTATGACTCGAAACTAAAACTCCAAGCTAACACTCGAAACTAAAACTCTATACTCTAAACTAAAACTCTTAACTAAAACTAAAATAAAACTATGACTCTAACTCTAAACTAAAACTCTAAACTAAAACTAAACTACAGCTCTAAACTAAAACTTCTTACTAAAACTAGACTAAACTATAACTCTAACTAAAACTTTAAGCTATGACTCTAAACTAAAACTCTAAATTCTTAACTAAACTAAAACTATAACTCTAACTAAAACTCTAAACTAAACTCTAAACTAAAAGTATAAACTCTAAACTAAAACTCTTAACTTATGATTAGGTATTTTTACTTATGCTGGTTCATGATTTTACTTGTCTGAAAGTCTGTTGTTTCTTGCTTCCTTTGCTATGTTTCTTCTCATGTCGTGTGTGCATTGTTTGAAAAAATTTAAACTTGTTCCCTGCTTTAGCTAAAAAAACCTTTTCTGTTTGTTTATTTCTGTGTCTCAAGCACGCAAAAAAAAGTATTAAAAATGTGGGGAGGGGCCCAAAAAGTTAGGGGGGGCCTTCTGAGTCTCAAGTGCGCAAAATAAAAAAGTATTATAAAAAATGGGGGAGGGGCAAAAAAATTGTGGGAGGGGCTCTTTGGGGGTTGGGGTAGGGGACCTTACAACACTGTTCAAATGGAACTTGCGTGTTGTACTGAAAAAAGTCGAGAACCACCCATGTAACCTTAGCTTCAGGGTAATAGGCTTAGAAAAATCAAACAAGTTGACCAACAAACAGAACAGAACTATGAAACAACATCAAACCATATAACCATCAAACCATATAAACATCAACAAGCAGAACCATGAAACAACATCAAATCATAGAACCATCAAACCATATAACCAACAACAAACAGAAGATAACTAAGAAACACCATCAAACAATATTATTATTATTATTATTTTATTACCCATTATTAAACATACAAAATTTTGTAAATGGAGCACAAGAAAAGAAAAAAAAAGTAAAATCAAATAACAACAAATATCCGAAGAAAAATCAACTACAGAAAAACAAGATTAAGAACATTCCTACGACAAACAAAAAAGACAAATTTAAGTTATTGCGACATATAATGAAGAGAGGCTTGGTGCAAACGCCTTTGCAAATCGAACACGGCGATTCAGTACAGCTATAAGCGGGTCGGGTATACCATACTTCAGAGATATATTCGAATTCCTCATCCAAACTGGAAGACGAAGCAGACACTTGCCATATCTGTAGAAAATAGACCGAATATTGCGGCGATCCAACGAGGTAAATATTTTCCAAAACGGTGATAGGGCTAGCACATGTGGCAAAACGAAAGCATTATACACCCTTGCAAGTAGAAAACGGTTAAAGTGGCACTTCATTGAAACGAGAGTTCCATAATTCCATGTAACCAGCAACAAACCATATAACCATCAAACCATATAACCATCAACAAACAGAACTATGAAACATCAAATCATAGAACCATCAAACCATATAACCAACAACAAACAGAACAGAACTAAGAAACAACATCAAACCATATAAGCAACAAACCATACAATATAACCATCAAACCATATAACCATCAGCAAACACAACAGAACTATGAAACAACATCAAATCATATAACCATCAAACAATATAACCATCAAACCATATAACCATCAACAAACAGAACAGAACTATGAAACAACATCAAATCATATAACCATCAAACAATATAACCATCAAACCATATAACCATCAACAAACAGAACTAAGAAACAACATCCAACCATATAACCAGCAAACAGGCCTAGAAAGAGGTACTTTTAAGGTACTATCTAAATAGTACCTTTCTTATCTGGCAATGATGTAAATCTCGTCCAGTATTGGATAATAGGTTCCTACTAACAAGCATTTATGAACTACGAAAAAATTTTAGCACGAAGATTAGGTATCGAGGAGGGGGCAATCCCCTCATATATGGAATAATTTTTGTTCCTTTTAAATTTTAATGTTGATCCTTACTTTTAGTTGAAAAAATTGCTGTATATTTAGTAGATTAAAGGTTAACCGAAATATTCTAACTTTGATGATAATTCAAAATTGTTTTCGTTTCAGTTTTTGGAAAAAACTTAGCATTTTTCTGTTGACCAAATGGAAGAGGGGGGAAAATTTCGTCGTCAAAATAATACTGAAGAGAGCGTATATACATACATACATAGAGTTTGATAGGACTTTAGGTTTTAATTGAAAATAGTTGAATTAGTGTCGACTTAGTGTTTTACCCTCGGCAACAGGGTTGCCACCACAACGAAATAAAAATCACCAGTTTTTCATCAAGAAAATCATCAAAAATCGGTGGTCAATAATGATAGGCTTCACAGCAAAAAGACGCGTTGGGCACCCTGAGCTAGGAGCTAAGGCACCCTGAGCTAAGAACTGTAGTGGAAGCCTTTTTTTTCATTTTCATTTGTAAATTTCCGAAATGAGCTAACTCTTTCTGTTCTTTAAGAAAATTCAGAAGAGCACTTGAACAGTTTGCACGTCTTCGAGAAAACTAAGAATTAAAGTGGAGCTCCTTATCTTCTTGTTGACTATTCACGATCAAAGTACAACTTTTTTCTATCTTCTACGAAAAATTTGGAACATAACTTTAAATTTTTTCATCTCTTTGAGAAAAATCGAAACCGAATTTAAGAAAATTTAGAATTAAAGCGAAACTTTTGATCTTCATGGAAAATAATCACGATCTTAGTATAACTTTTCCTATCTTCTACGGAAAAATTTAGAACAGAACTTTAAATTTTTTATGTCTTTGAGAAATTAAAAACTGAAATGGAAGCTTGTTTCATTTTCATTGGTAAAATTCAGAATTGATCTAACTTTTTTTCTCTTCTTTAGGAAAATTCAGAAGAGAACTTGAACATTTTGCACTTCTTCGAGAAAACTAAGAATTAAAGTGGAGCTCCTTATCTTCATGGCGAATATTCACGATCAAACTATGACTTTTTCTATCTTCTATGGAAAATTTGGAACATAACTTTAAATTTTTTCATCTCTTTGAGAAAAATCGAAACTGAATTTAAGAAAATTTAGAATTAAAGTGAAATTTTTCATCTTCATGGAAAATAATCACAATCATAGTATAACTTTTCCTATCTTCTACGGAAAAATATAGAACAGAAATTTAAATTTTTATGCCTTTGAGAAATTAAGAACTGAAATGGAAGCTCTTTTCATTTTCATTGGTAAAATTCAGAATTGATCTAACTTTTTTTCTCTTCTTTAAGAAAATTTAGAAGAGAACTTGAAAATTTTGCACTTCTTCGAGAAAACTCAGAATTAAAGTGGAGCTCCTTATCTTCATGGCGAATATTCACGATCAAAGTATAACTTTTTCTATCTTCTATGAAGAATTTGGAACAGAACTTTAAATTTTTTCATCTCTTTGAGAAAACCAGAACTGAATTTAAGAAAATTTAGAATCAAATTGAAACTTTTTATCTTTAGGGAAAATAATCAAATTCTTAGCATAACTTTTCCTATCTTCTACGGAAAAATTTAGAACGGAATTTTAATTTTTTATTTCTTTGAGAAATTAAGAACTGAAATGGAAGCTTTTTTTCATTTTCATTGGTAAATTTCAGAATTGAGCTAATTTTTTTTCTCTTCTTTAAGAAAATTCAGAAGAGAACTTGAAAATTTTGCACTTCTTCGAGAAAACTCAGAATTAAAGTGGAGCTCCTTATCTTCATGGCGAATATTCACGATCAAAGTATAACTTTTTCTATCTTCTATGAAAAATTTGGAGCAGAACTTTAAATTTTTTCATCTCTTAGAGAAAAATCGGAACTGAATTTAAGAAAATTTAGAATTAAAGTGAAACTTTTTGTCTTCATGGAAAATAATCACAATCTTAGTATAACGTTTCTTATCTTCTACAAAAAAATTTAGAACAGAATTTTAAATTTTTATGTCTTTGAGAAATTAAGAACTGAAATGGAAGCTTTTTTCATTTTCATTGGTATATTTCAGAATTGACCTAACTTTTTTTCTCTTCTTTAAGAAAATTCAGTGTTTGGGTATTCAAAAAGCCATAAAGTAAAGTTGTGGGTGAAAAGGATGAGTACTTCAAGTTGTAAAATTGGCTTAGGATGGACATTAAGAAAGGAACTTGTTCTGAAAAGATATAATAAAGCCTTTGAAAAGTATTGCTTGGTGGTGGGGGTATGCAAAAAGCCATAAAGTAAAGTTGTGGGTCAAACAGATGAGTACTTCAAGTTGTAAAATTGGTTTAGGAAGGACATTACGTAAAGAACTTGTTCTGAAAAGATATAATAGAGCCTTTTTGAAAAGTATTGCTTGGTGTGGGGTTTTTAAAAAGCCATAAAGTAAAGTTGTGGTAAAAAGGATGAGTACTTCAAGTTGTAAAATTGGTTTTGGAAAGGACATTAAGAAAAGAACTTGCTCTGAAAGGACATAAAAAAGCCTTTTGAAAGTATTGCATGGTATTGGGGTGTGCAAAAAGCTGTAAAGTAAAGTTGTGGTGAAAAAGATGAGTACTTCAAGTTGTAAAATTGGTTTAGGAAGGACATTACGTAAAGAACTTTTTCTGAAAAGATATAATAAAGCCTTTTGAAAAGTATTGCTTGATGTTGGGGTATGTAAAAAGTCGTAAAGTAAAGTTGTGGTGAAAAGGATGAGTACTTCAACTTGTAAAATTGGCTTAGGAGGGACATTACGTAAAGAACTTGTTCTGAAAAGATATAATAAAGCCTTTTGAAAAGTATTGCTTGATTTTGGGGTGTGCCAAAAGTCGCAAAGCAATGTTGTGGGTGAAAAAGATGAGTACTTCAGCTTGTAAAATTGGTTTAGGAGGGACATTACGTAAAGAACTTGTTCTGAAAAGATATAATAAAGCCTTTTGAAAAGTATTGCTTGATTTTGGGGTGTGCAAAAAGTCGTCAAGTAATGTTGTGGGTGAAAAAGATGAGTACTTCAACTTGTAAAATTGGTTTAGGAGGGACATTACGTAAAGAAATTGTTCTGAAAAGATATAATAAAGCCTTTGGAAAAGTATTGTTTGATGTTGGGGTGTGCAAAAAGTCGTAAAGTAATGTTGCGGGTGCAAAAGATGAGTACTTCAACTTCTAAAATTGGTTTAGGAGGGACATTACGTAAAGAATTTGTTCTGAAAAGATAAAATAAAGCCTTTTGAAAAGTATTGCTTGATGTTGGGGTGTGCAAAAAGTCGTAAAGTAATGTTGTGGGTGAAAAAGATGAGTAGTTCAACTTGTAAATTGGTTTAGGAGGGACATTACGTAAAGATATTGTTCTGAAAAGATATAATAAAGCCTTTTGAAAAGTATTGCTTGATGTTGGGGTGTGCAAAAAGTCGTAAAGTGATGTTGTGGGTGAAAAAGATGAGTACTTCAACTTGTAAAATTGGTTTAGGAGGGACATTACATAAAGGAGTTGTTCTGAAAAGATATAATAAAGCCTTTTGAAAAGTATTGCTTGATGTTGGGGTGTGCAAAAAGTCGTAAAGTAATGTTGTGGGTGAAAAAGATGAGTACTTCAACTTGTAAAATTGGTTTAGGAGGGACATTACGTAAAGAACTTGTTCTGAAAAGATATAATAAAACCTTTTGAAATGTGGGGGCCCTTCTGTGTCTCAAGTGCACAAAAAAAGTATAAAAAATGAGGAGGCCCCGAGGGGCCCTTTAGGGCGCCGGGGGTCCTTTGGAGGCACAGGGGAGGGCCCTTTGGGGGCACCGGGGGGCCCTTTGGGGGCACAGGGGGGCCCTTTGGGGGCACTGGGGGGCCCTTTGGGGGCACCGGGGGGCCCTTTGGGGCCCCTTTGGGGTTGGGGTAGGGGACCTCACAACACTGTTCAAATGGAACTTGTGTATTATAACGACCACAGAGTTTCACCCCCAATCATCTTCTAAAATGTCTCAAACTGTTTCGCCTAAATAGTCTTCTAAAATGTCTCAAACTGTTTCGTCCAAATAATCCCCTAAAATGTCTCAAACTGTTTCGCCCAAATAATCCCCTAAAAGTAATTTCTGCGTGTTCCTTTGTTTCGACATCCCTGCGCTGTCACATTTGAAATTCCCAATAAACCATTTCCCGCGTTAAATATATTCAACCTGTCTTCATCTCGAAGGTTTACCTAGCTACACTATTAAGGTTTCAATAAAATATTAATTTATCTCTGTGACCTAAAGATCAGAGAAGCCATATTTAAGAATGGAATTTCTGTCTCTTTAGGGTCCCGCATAAATTCTAGAAATCGAGTGATGTCATTTCTAATTCCTGACACTAAAGACCAGAGAAGCCATATTGTTTCTTAATTCCCGGTAGAATCAATAATTCACCGTCAGATTATGTAATCAATTTCCCAGAAATCTACTTCCCCTCTTGTCCTAGTCGATTATGCAATCACTTTCTCAGAAATCTGTCCCCCTTCGTGGATCAATAATCCTTGAATAAATTATAACCTGTCGGCGTTAGACTCAGTTATAGATGGCAGCACATGTGTTCGTACCGCGACTAATGAGGCCTCCCTACTTAACTACTACTTAACTTTTCTTTGTCTTTACTTTGCAATATCTTTTCTTTTTCTTTTTTCTAGGTTTCCATTCAAAAGAATAACCACAATAATCCTCGTTTGTCCTTAAATCGAATTTCATTTATTTATGAGTGTTTTTAATCCCCATGCCATAGTTGGTATCCTTAATGGTAAACTTTATCTCTGAAAAACACCACTCAATTGGTGTCGATTTCTTATATACGTCTTTTACCTCTGGAAAATTTTCATGGGTCAGGTCTAAGCTGAAATATCGGACAAGCAGTCATAAATCTTATTCCCCTGGTTCTTTCGACAAGAGCTCTACTCTGGCCGACCATCTAAATACTGTGATTTGGAGGTATCATACAGAAGAAGCATCTTAGCAAAAAACGCAAGGGCCAGAGAGCACGCAACTCTACCAGCCAGCAGAAACAGATTTCATCATTAAGTTTTTAACAACATTCCTTTTGCGAACCCACAACTTCACAAAAAGTACCTGGCGGGCTTGTCCCCTCCCCCTGTAATAAATGTATTGTCGCTAGCTCCGTTAATTAATGCATCAGTTCGTGACATCGGGAATGAATTCCAAAGACCTACTTCGAATCTTCAAAATTTTAGGTCTGATGCTACAATTTATCTTTAAGCTAACAAATTAGATAAGTAGTGAAGACATAAAAAAAGGGACCGTGAATACTTAAAGTATCTTAATAGCTATCCGTGAGTCCTGTCCTCAAATTTGAAGTGAAAAGGATGACTTTAGCCGAAGACAAACTATTTGCAGTAGAGAGCAACGTTTACTACCATTCATTACTTCCATATTAGGCAAGAAATACATGTACTTTAATTAACCGTCCTTTCTACTATAATTTAGCGAAAACCTTGTGTTGATCATGGAGTAGTCCTAAATGGCAGTAGAAATTATACACAAGGAAACCAAATCTTTCAATATTCAAATAATATCAAATCAAAACTTGTAATTCAAATCAAATCATATCAAATATAGTATATCATAATAAGTCATATGAAATATATAGGATCATACCAAGTTGCAGAAGTTTGTGCAGAAGATTTAAATGAAAAAATATTTCTGTTCTCTTCAAATATGAAACAGAAATAGCTAAAATATTAAAGGTTATCCCAAAAGAACGTATTTCGTGCTACTGGTCTTTCCTTTTCCACAGCCTAGCCTTTGTGACTAGTGATGGGGATATTTCCCATGTTGCTGGGTCTTTAACAAACCTGTGCACATGCATCAAAGCACTTAAGGTTTCTGGCTCTATTTTATTTTTGAGGAGACTTTTGATGATCTTTAGCAGGGAAAACTGCCTTTCTGCTGCAGCACTTGAGTGTGGCATTGCCATCAGAATACCCAAGAATTTCGGCAAGGTAGGAAAAAGAAAATCGCCTTCTCCATTCTGACATTCAGACAGGACTGACAAAATTTTGCTGGATTGTCGCCTATTTTGGAACAGATTGCATCGTCTGCGTGCCTCAGGGAACGAAACTCTCTGTCGAAATCATCAATGTCATGGTTAAGGTACTTTCTTTCTTGATCTATGACAGCATAGAAAATGGCCTAAAAGACTGCAAAATTTCTAATGTACTCAAGATCAAGAGATAGATGTCAGGCGTCAAAGATCAAGACTAATGAACAGCTAATAACTTATTGTCAATAACTTCAATTTGTCTTTATGGATACATAAAAACATTTATTTGGCAGCCATGTAAATGGTTTGACTTTACACTCCTGATTTTATCTGCTGAATGCAAAGCACAAAATGGTAATACAATATGACAGGCCACAAACAACAGTGAAAAAGGGCTTGAAAGAAAGGAATAAAGCATATATCCTCTCTTTGTTTCAAATTACTTGCCAACTGTAGGAATAATAAAACAGAACACCCATACTGAAGTTACTTCAGCTCAAAGTCCAGCAAGCACAGGGAATGTGGATGATTTGAATCTATTCTATAGTACGAATATAAAAGACCAAAGCAGGAATATCAGACTTAAATTTAACGTAGCATCAACTGTGAAACATTTCTAGTGAGGCTTGTCCCAGGTCAACATTCTCCACATAAAAGAAAAATCAGATAAAAATTTTGCTTTTAAACTTCTCCCTCAAGAGTCCACTTACTTTAATGCTAAATATTAATTTCTGAGCAAACTCCCATCAGAAACCTAGTTAGACTGAGCCTAATCTCAGTCCTGGTAAGGGTGAACTATGCACGTTTCTATGTGTCATAGACAAGTAGGTTTGACAAAAGCCTAAAGAACCAAAAAAATTATGGCAATTTCTCTGTTTAGTTCAAGACACTAAAAACAAAATATATGTTGCGTTCAAAACATAGCATCTTTACTTCCCTTTCCCTGAGGCTGTTAAGTCCCTTAAAAAAAATCCATCCTAGGCTTCTGAATCTAAGTTCATGTGGGACTATGCTTTCTTTACCTGAGAAAATATTTTTTTTCGTTTCTGAACCTCAATCCATTTATAACACACATGGCCCACATGGGACACACATGTATTTATAAAATAAAGTTTGCAACTACGGGGAAGCCGATTGCCAAGCTAAAAGGATACAGAGAAGCTCAAAATAACGTCATTTTTTTAGGAATAACGAATAAAAACAAGACGTAAAATATGAAAGTCACTGATTATTTCACCTTAGTAAGATAGTGGAAACAAAACGTGCATGGAATGTCAACCAGTTTTGTAGAAAATCACCAAATTAAATGAAAATCACCAAAATCATCAAATTATAAAAGAAAATGACCAAAAATCACCAGATTCAAGAAAATCACCAGAAAAATCACCAGGAGGATGAAAAATCACCAGATCTGGTGATAGGTTACCAGTGGTGGCAACCCTGCTCGGCAGTCACAGCTATTCTGATCGTTTTATCTTTGAACTCTAGTCGACTTTTTGTAATTCTCTTCACTGAGTGAGTAGCCAGAGCTTAGTCGCTCAAAAATGTCTGGAATTTCGCTTATGGATTTTACAGGTTATGACCAGAGCTTAGTCGCTCAAAAATGTTTGGAATTTCGCTTATGGATTTTACAGGTTATGACCAGGGCTTCCACTTCTAGTAAGATTACCCTATTTTAGGAGAAATCACTTCTTTTAGGGACACTTATTTTGAATCTAGGGATAAAGGGTAATCTGGGGTAAAGTAAGGATTTTCAGGGAAATCCGGGGTAAATTAATGATTTTAAGAATTCCCAGAAGAAAAAATTAGACCAAAAGTTTGTTCACAAGTTGCTTCAGTTACCTACGTTTAAAAATTGGATAGATAAAAGACTGTCAAACAAGTCAAATAAAAATGCTTATGTAGAGGTTCTGTTTGAAGTATGAATATTGAGGGAAATCAGAGTTGACCTGGCATACTCTGACCTTGTAGCATATAAAAGCAAGCAATGAAAATGAGACAAAGGTTGGCCGTGGCAGTATTGCAAAACTTCTGACTGTAGACAATAATTCCAAAGAAACTGAACAGCGCATCTGCATGTTTTCGGCAGAACATAATCTGCCATTACGTCTTGCAGGCAGCTCGATCTCTCTCCTAAGAAAATTATTTCCAACAGACCAGGCCCTAGCATGGGTCACTCTGGGTAAACAGAAAGCTACAAATATTTTGCGACACAATTTTTCTACTACACAACCAGTTAGTCGAGTTGCTCAAAACTGCTTTTTTCTCCATGATAGTTGACGAGACCATTGATTGTACTAAAGATTAACAACTAGCTATCATTTTAGTGTTTGTTTTTTTTTTTTGTTTTTTTTTTTAGTGAGAAAGATCTAAACCTTCATGTCAAAGCATTGGACATGGTTAAGTGTAGTGATGGGTCGGCTTAGGATCTGAATAACTGCATCAAACAAGTCATTAAAAAAAACTCGATTCCCTGGCAAAATATTGTTGGATTTTGTGCAGACACTACTAACGTCATTTTGGAGCCAATTGATCTGCTTCAACGCTAATGAAAGCCATGGTGCCCCATATCTTGAATGTGAGACGCTCATGCCATCTTATGCACTTATGTTCATCCTATGAATGCATGTCACTTCCCAATACACTAGAAGACTTGGCACGAAATATCTATCCCCACTTTTCCAGAAGCGCTTCCAGATTAGATAAGTATGCGGAATTTCAGGAGTTCTTGCAATACAAAGGACTCTCAATTTTCACCCCTGACAGACCCACTGGTTGTCCCCACAAACTAATAGATGTTGACGTACTGTCGACAAAGACTAATTAAAATTTAAAGTCAAAATGAATCCAAATTGACTTTAACTCACATTTTTTCTATCATGTCGACAGAGCTCTCGAATTGAACGAGGCTTAGCATTTCTTTGCAGTCAAATTGGAAAGGATCATATTTAACTTGATGGGTTTGGAACAGAGAGGCTTTTTTTTGCAATCTTTGCATTGATAGCTAGATAAGAGCACTTTGGCGAAGGAGAATTATTTGTCATCACCTAATTTACAAACACAAAGAAAGGTAGATTGCCTGATCAAAAAGCTTAAAATGCACAATTTTTTTTTATCTTAATAGGCCTTTAAAATTGGGAAATGTTAAATATAGTAAAGACATTAAAAGAAAGGAACAGTAAAGCAAAGAACACAAAATGAGCAGAAATGAAAAATGAATAATCACATCAAGCCAAAAATAACAGATACTTCAATGGATTAATAGAAATAACATAAAACGAAAAGAAATTGAAACAAATTATAAATTCAAGCTTAAACAAACAGAAAGTGCCACTAATAGGAGTGGGGTTACCGCCTCTCTAAGATCAGTACACTTTTGAACGGAGGAAATAGATAAAGATACCAATTTCCATCAGTAGGTTTTCTGAAGTCCGTTTTTTTTCCCGGTTTTTCCCACTCTGTTTCCTGTTGAATGCAAATAGGAATTGCTGCTCCGGCTCGTAAAAACATAACAAAATGCGCATAAACAAATTTTTGATGTTTTTTTTAAGTTTTTTTACCCCCTCCCTCCGCCCTAAAGAAAAACCTGACAAATATGCTAGACATGGCCATGGGGGAGGTCCTTCTATTATTCAAAATTGAATTTTTGTGTAGATACTAGGTTTTGGCAAAGGATAGACGATGAGCGCTTTACTCAAAGCAGTATTTATTTCGAACAGTATTGTTTTAATTTTTCAAAATACCGACAACAACAAAGAAAAAAATCAGAACAAATTTTTTTGAATAATCAGATTTAAGATTTTCAATCTAATTTTACTTCTTCAAAAGAAAACTATTTGGCTACACTTTTCCTTTCGATTCTGTTTTATTCAGACACAGAAAAGATTGAAATAAAACTGCTAAAATGAACATTGATAAATATTGAAGCCATCTATTTCTTTTTCTGAAGCAATATGTTGAATTGGGAATCAACAAATGATTTACCAGTTGATTTTCTATCAAATAGTTCGTGGTAACGAACTGTAAGTAAGAAGCGACCGTGCTCAATAGTAACCGAAACTCTAAAAAACGGAATTTTGATACCAATATACACATAAAAAGAATCGGATATGTATATACTGATATCAAATATATAAGTTTCATCAAGTTTAGTCTTACCTTTCAAAAGTTACGATCATGAAAAAATTTGCCTTATTTTCAAAATAAGTAGGAAACAACCCCTAAAAATTATAGAATTTTAATGAAAATCACACCATCAGATTCAGCGTATCAGAGAACCAGGCATCAAAGAACAGCGTATCAGGTTTCAAGCTTCTATCTGCAAAAGTTTGGAATTTTATATTTTTGGCCAGAAGAAAGATCACGGATGCGTGTTTGTTGGTTTTTTTTTTTTTTTTTTTTTTTTTTTTTTTTTTTTTTTTTTTTTTTTTCAGGGATGATCGTATCGACCCAGTGGTCTTAGAATATCGCGAGATGGCTCATTCAAACAGAAATTAAAAGTTTTAATGCCCTTTTCAAGTGACCAAAATATTTGGAGGGCAACTAGGCCCCCTCCCACGCTAATTTTTTCCCAAAGTCACCCGATCAAAACTTTGAGATAGCCATTTTGTTCAGCATAGTCGAAGAATATAATAACTATGTCTTTTAGGATGACTTAATTCCCCACAGTCTCCGGAGGAAGGGTTACAAGCTATGAACTTTGCCCAGACGTTTTCAGGGGGATTTTTTCTGGTGAGGGGGCGGGGGGTCGGGGGAGAGGGTTACATGGGAGGATCTCTCCATGGAGGAATTTTGCAGGGGGAGGGGAATTTTCCACGAAGAGGGCGCCGTATATCCCAGCGTTATTTAAGACGATCAGAAATTTAACAAAAAAAACAAGTTTTTTCAACTGAAAGTAAGGAACAACATTAAAACTTATAACCAACAGAAATTATTACGTGTATGAGGGGGTTTGCCCCCTCGTCAATACCTCGCTCTTTACGCAGAAGTCTTTTTTTAGTACTTTCAAAAGAGCTATGTATTCTAATTAAACGGCCTTTCTGATTCAGCGGTCATTCTTAAAGAATTGGAACAAAATTCGAACTTTAGCGTAAAGAACAAGGTATTGAAAAGGGGGCAGACCCCCTCATATAAGTTATAATTTCTGTTCGTTTCAAGTTTTAATGTTGCTCCTTACTTTCAGTCGAAAAAACTTGTTTTTTTTTTTTATTTCATACATGTAAAGGGAATGTGTTTGAAACGAAGCAAGTATTGATTCAAATTTACCGCATATCAGACTAAAGAAACTAAATTAATTGTTTGACAAACAAGGATGTTTTGTTTGACAAACAAGGATGTTAGTTCCTGCAACTCTCACCAGTTTTTGATTTTTCAATGTTACGATGATAAAAAAAACTGATTAAAAATGTTTTTGTTTTTACTAAAATGATAACGGCGCTCTGGCTATAGAGAGTTTAAGGAGGTGGTAGCTCTACACTTATTTCTAGTGATTTCAGTCTGTTTTAAGTTTGAACTTATTTTTCATACATTCCATGTTTTTTTCGTGCATAGGGATCCCCTTGACCAAGAAACTTGCGATACAAAATTTAATCATTTAAAAAAAAAATTGTAGGCCCCTTTTAGGGTCCTATTCTTGGATGAACCAACATTTCAGAGAAATGATGTTTTGACACCGTCATACCTTTCCCCAAATACTACCGGAAAATTGAAACTCAATCCGCCGAGCCGTTCCTGAGTTATTACAGATACACTATATTCATAGCCTAGGTGTCATTCAATTTATCTTACTTCACGAAGAGGACCATGAATAGAATCCAGTAAAATCCTAGGCTCAGGCTTCTTTATTCATAAAACAGAAAACCAATTTTTACAAAAATAGAAACGCTGCACTAACGAAAAAACTGACGTTCGGCTAGGGCGCACCATAAGATACTAGCCAGGTTCATCAACTGTAGTAAAATAATAACTAAGAAAAATTAAAAAAAGGAAAAAGAAAAAAAAGAAATAAAGGAGCCAAACAACAAACAAGACTCTTTCAACAATACCATTTCCACCCATACCCATACCCATAAACAGCACACCCATACCACGAAACCCTACCACCCTATCTCTCTGCCACTTTCCTTCCCTATTATACTCAATTATTACAAATGATCCAAAACAACATTCAAAACCTCTCTAGATGAGGGGTTTTTGTCTATCTTGGAAAGTAGCTGAAATGGGGGAATTCATCTGTTAAGAATGAACTCTGAGCTTCAATGATCCCCTCGGAAGGTGTTTCGAAGTACTTTCCTCTGCGTGACCGCGTGACCCAATCTTTGTGTTATAAAACTGAACACTCGAGAAATAGACCTACCACCCAAATTGAGCAAAATGAACGTATTTTGTGTCTTATACCTTTGCTCAATCCCTAACTATAAAGCTTTAAAGATTTACAAATCTATTTCTTAGATTCGGAAAAAAAAGCGTCGATACACGCTTAAGATCCTGATATATGATATATGGTTTAAAATCATGCTGAAATAATAGGAATTGTATTTCCCAAAACTAGAGCCAATTAACAAAAGACTGAAAACCCAATTTACTGTAAAACATTTGTTGTCAAAATTTATATAGGTGCCATCAATGCAATCTTCTAAGCCAAAGAAAGAAGGCTTGACAACAGCTTCCCAGGTCATATTTAGGTCCTAAATTCAATCCTGATGTGTCAAAATACCCAGCTTAACTACTTTTCAAGAGAGCGAGAAGCCCCTAACCAAGAACGCTGCCAAAAGTCTGAGAGGGGCTCATAGCCCAAAAATTTTCAGATGCATTGGAGATGAATTTTTTGGCCACCCCCACCTCATTTTCTAAAAAACACAAATTTGAAACTCCCCTGTACCATCCAACACTCCCAGAAGGTTTCATACCATTCCCCGATCCTGTTCTGAATATACTGCAGATACGTTGTTTTAATAAACGAGGTTCAAATACAGTCAATCGATTTATCTGAAGACACCTTCTATCATATATTCTACGTTCACCAGGGGGCTCACAGTACAAACGCTCAGAAGGATCTATTTTTTTTAGCACCCCTCCCCTGCCCCCAGTAGAGTAAGAGGTAACATTTTGCTTGCGCCCCTGTACCAGACAGGTTTCTAATGGGTACAATCTGGTTTGGTGGGTACAATCTGGTTTTGTGGGTATAATCTGGTTTGGTGGGTATAATCTGGTTTGGTGGGTACAGTCTGGTTTGGTGGGTATAGTCTGGTTTGATAGGTATAGTCTGGTTTGATGGGTATAGCCTGGTTTGGTTTTTCAAAGAGAGTGAGTATGTTATTTGCTTGCGTGTATAGGAATTCCCATGTTATTTGCTTGCATGTATAGGAATTCCTATGTTATTTGCTTGCGTGTATAGGAATTCCCATGTTATTTGCTTGCGTGTATAGGAATTCCCTTGTTATTTGCTTGCATGTATAGGAATTCCCATGTTATTTGCTTGCGTGTATAGGAATTCCCATGTTATTTGCTTGCATGTATAGGAATTCCCATGTTATTTGCTTGCGTGTATAGGAATTCCCATGCTATTTTAAGGGCTTATGTCCCCTCCCATGCTATTATAAGAGTTTATGTCCCCTTCCTATGCTATTCCAGGAGCTTATGTTCCTTCCTATGCTATTATAAGGGCTTTTCCGTGTGGTTTTTCTTTACTTGGTACCCATTAAAAACAAAATTTTTGTGGAGTGAGTATTTGACATTTTTGCAAAAAGGGATTTGCAAATTGGACACTATGAACGATATTAATTAATGTTTTGAATAATAGGAGTGTCAATGATTCTAATTAGTGATTGGATTGTATGAAGGGGGGAGAAAAAAAAGGATTAAACTGATTAGCAGTTAAGGTAACCCCGAAGGAGTTGTTTACTCAGGTAATTTGTTATCAATTTGAAACACCATCAGTCTATGAAAATGGCTAACGACGGTAGAATGACATTGTGACTTGACCTAGCTTTACCTTTCCGATGTGGTCTGTATAATATACAAGTGATGTTTGATAAGTATTGTCAATTTAAAATAGGATCTAACGTTCCCTTCGTTCCCCCATTTCTGAGGGCAGGGGAGGGGAGGGGTCAATTTTGGAGGGAAAATTTGCTTGCGTGTATAGGAATTCCCATGTTATTTGCTTGCGTGTATAGGAATTCTCTTGTTATTTGCTTGCATGTATAGGAATTCCCATGTTATTTGCTTGCGTGTACAGGAATTCCCGTGTTATTTGCTTGCATGTATAGGAATTCCCATGTTATTTGCTTGCGTGTATAGGAATTCCCATGCTATTTTAAGGGCTTATGTCCCCTCCCATGCTATTATAAGAGTTTATGTCCCCTTCCTATGCTATTCCAGGAGCTTATGTTCCTTCCTATGCTATTATAAGGGCTTTTCCGTGTGGTTTTTCTTTACTTGGTACCCATTAAAAACAAAATTTTTGTGGAGTGAGTATTTGACATTTTTGCAAAAAGGGATTCGCAAATTGGACACTATGAACGATATTAATTAATGTTTTGAATAATAGGAGTGTCAATGATTGTAATTAGTGATTGGATTGTATGAAGGGGGGAGAAAAAAAGGATTAAACTAATTAGCAGTTAAGGTAACCCCGAAGGAGTTGTTAACTCAGGTAATTTGTTATAAATTTGAAACATCATCAGTCTATGAAAATGGCTAACGACGGTAGAATGACATTGTGACTTGACCTAGCTTTACCTTTCCGATGTGGTCTGTATAATACACAAGTGATGTTTGATAAGTATTGTCAATTTAAAATAGGATCTAACGTTCCCTTCGTTCCCCCATTTCTGAGGGCAGGGGAGGGGAGGGGGAGGGTCAATTTTGGAGGGAAAACCAAAAATACTCAGAATCGAAAATAAACGAGATCAGTCTCATGGGCAAGGCTCAGAGGTCCTTCGTTCCTCCATTTCTGAGGGGCAGGAGAGGGAGGGGGTCAATTTTGGAGGGAAAACCAAAAATACTCAGAATCGAAAATAAACAGGAATCTGACTCAAGGGGAAGGCTCAGAGGCCCTTCTTTCCACCATTTCTGAGGGCAGGGGAGGGGAGGGGGGGGTTAATTTTGGAGGGAAAACCAAAAATACTCAGAATCGAAAAGTATTTTGTGGTTTTACGTGCCTGAAATCATGAATTAGAATAGTTAATTACCTGTTTAGGGTTTTCAGACCTAGGTTTTTTAGATTTTCGTTGGTGTTTGTTTCCTGTAGTTTATTATTTGAGAAGTTAACTTTAGTATTTCATGGTTTGACGTACCTGAAATCATGAACTAGAATAGTTAATTAGCTGTTTGGGTTTTCAGACCTAGTTTTTTAGATTTTCATGGGTGTTAGGTTCCTGGGATTTATTATTTGAGAAGTTAAATTTAGTATTTCATGGTTTGACTTGCCTGAAATCATGAATTAGAATATTTAATTGGCTGTTTGGGGATTTTCAGACCTAGGTTTTTTAGGTTTTCGTGGGTGTTTGTTTCCTGGAGTTTATTATTTGAGAATTTAACTTTAGTATTTTGTGGTTTTACGTGCCTGAAATCATGAATTAGAATAGTTAATTAACTGTTTGGGTTTTCAGACCTAGTTTTTTAGATATTCGTGGGTGTTAGGTTCCTGGGATTTATTGTTTGAGAAGTTAACTTTAGTATTTCATGGTTTGACTTGCCTGAAATCATGAATTAGAATATTTAATTGGCTGTTTGGGGATTTTCAGACCTAGGTTTTTTAGGTTTTTCGTGGGTGTTTGTTACCTGGAGTTTATTATTTGAGAAGTTAACTTTAGTATTTTGTGGTTTTACGTGCCTGAAATCATGAATTAGAATAGTTAATTAGCTGTTTGGGTTTTCAGACCTAGTTTTTTAGATTTTCGTGGGTGTTAGGTTCCTGGGATTTATTATTTGAGAAGTTAACTTTAGTATTTCATGGTTTGACTTGCCTGAAATCATGAATTAGAATATTTAATTGGCTGTTTGGGGATTTTCAGACCTAGGTTTTTTAGGTTTTCGTGGGTGTTTGTTACCTGGAGTTTATTATTTGAGAAGTTAACTTTAGTATTTTGTGGTTTTACGTGCCTGAAATCATGAATTAGAATAGTTAATTAGCTGTTTAGGGTTTTCAGACCTAGGTTTTTTAGATTTTCGTGGGTGTTTGTTTCCTGGGGTTTATTATTTGAGAAGTTAAGTTTAGTATTTCGGGGTTTGACGTGCCTGAAATCATGAATTAGAATAGTTAATTAACTGTTTGGGTTTTCAGACCTACGTTTCTTAGATTTTCGGGGCGTATCTGATGAAATAATTTAGGTCGTATGATCAATTTAATTTATTTTTTAATGCACTAGTTTTTCAGTAAGGCCATTCGATATCCTAAAAGCGTTTAATTCAAACTTTTACCTTGACCATCGATGTTGTTAGCAGAATTTCAAAAGGATCATTTATGAATGCTGGCGTATCTGATGAAATAATTTAGATCGTATGATCAATTTAATTTATTTTTTAATGCAGTGATTTCACCTCTTGGATATACAGTACAGATACTTCATTCAAGAAATTATGAAAAAATCGCAAGTAAGTAACAAACTCTTTATTGTTTTCACCTCTTGGATATACAATGCGGATATTTCATTCAACAAATTATGAAAAAATTGTAAGCAAGTAACAAACTCTTTCCTGAAGTCACATCTTGGATACACAATGCAGAAACTTCATTTAAGAAACTATGAAAAAATTGTAAATAAGTAAGTAACAAATTCTTTCTTGAAGTCACCTCTTGGATACACAATGCAGAAATTTCATTAAAGAAATTATGAAAAAATTGTAAGTAAGTAGCAAATTCTTTCTTGAATTCACCTGCTGGATAAACAAAAAGACATTTCGTTTAAGAAATTATGACAAAATTCTAAGTAAGTAACAAACTCTTTCTTGAAGTTACCTCTTGGATACACAATGCAGAAATTTCATTTAAGAAATTATGAAAAAATTGTAAGCAAGTAACAAACTCTTTCCCGAAGTCACCTCTTGGATACACAATGCAGAAACTTCATTTAAGAAACTATGAAAAAAATTGTCAACTCTTGGATACACAATACGGAAATTTCATTCAAGAAATTATGAAAATATTTGTAAGTAAGTAACAAACTCTTTATTGATTTCACCTCTTGGATATACAGTACAGATACTTCATTCAATAAATTATGGAAAAATCGCAAGTAAGTAACAAACTCTTTCCTGAAGTCACCTCTTGGATACACAATGCAGAAACTTCATTTAAGAAACTATGAAAAAATTGTAAGTAAGTAAGTAACAAATTCTTTCTTGAAGTCTCCTCTTGGATACACAATACAGAAATTTCATAAAAGAAATTATGAAAAAATTGTAAGTAAGTAGCAAATTCTTTCTTGAATTCACCTGCTGGATAAACAAAAAGACATTTCGTTCAAGAAATCATGACAAAATTCTAAGTAAGTAACAAACTTTTTATTGTTTTCACGACTTAGATACACGATGTAGAAATTTAATTCAAGAAATTATGAAAAAATTCTCAGTAAGTAACAATTTCTTTCTTGAAGTCAACTCTTGGATACACAATACGGAAATTTCATTCAAGAAATTATGAAAATATTTGTAAGTAAGTAACAAACTCTTCATTGATTTCACCTCTTGGATAAACAGTACAGATACTTCATTCAATAAATTACGAATAAATCGCAAGTAAGTAACAAACTCTTTATTGTTTTCACCTCTTGGATATACAATACGGAAATTTCATTCAATAAATTATGAAAATTTGTAAGCAAGTAACAAACTCTTTGAAGTCACCTCTTGGATACACAATACAGAAATTTCATAAAAGAAATTATGAAAAAAATTGTAAGTAAGTAGCAAATTCTTTCTTGAATTCACCTGCTGGATAAACAAAAAGACATTTCGTTCAAGAAATTATGACAAAATTCTAAGTAAGTAACAAACTCTTTATTGTTTTCACGACTTAGATACACGATGTAGAAATTTAATTCAAGAAATTATGAAAAAATTCTCAATAAGTAACAATTTCTTTCTTGAAGTCAACTCTTGGATACACAATACGGAAATTTCATTCAAGAAATTATGAAAATATTTGTAAGTAAGTAACAAACTCTTTATTGATTTCACCTCTTGGATATACAGTACAGATACTTCATTCAATAAACTATGAAAAAATCGCCAGTAAGCAACAAACTCTTTATTGTTTTCACCTCTTGGATATACAATACGGAAATTTCATTCAATAAATTATGAAAATTTGTAAGCAAGTAACAAACTCTTTCCTGAAGTCACCTCTTGATTACACAATGCAGAAACTTCATTTAAGAAAGTATGAAAAAATTGTAAGTAAGTAAGTAAGTAACAAATTCTTTCTTGAATTCGCCTCTTGGATAAACAAAAAAAAGTCATTTCATTCAAGAAATAATGACAAAATTCTAAATAAGTAACAAACCCTTTCTTGAATTCGTCATTGGGTTGCACAATACAGAAATTTAATTCAGGAAACTATGAAAAACATTGCAAACAAACTCTTTCTCGAACTCGCTTCCTGGACAGACAATACAGCAATTTCACTCAAGAAATTATGAAAAAATTGTAAGTAAGTAGCAAACTGTTTCTTGAATTCTCCTCCTGGATGCACAATACAGATATTTCATTCAAGAAATTATAAAAAAAAATTGTAAGTAAGTAACAAACTCTTTCTTGAATACACCTTTTGGATACCCAGTACAGAAATTTCATTCAAGAAATTATGAGAAAATTCTAAGTAAGTAACAATCTCTTTCTTGAAGTCCCCTCTTGGATACGCAATACGATACGGAAATTTCATTCAAGAAATTATGAGAAAATTCCAGGTAAGTAACAATCTCTTTCTTGAAGTCCCCTCTTGGATACACAATACGGATATTTTATTCAAGAAATTATAAAAAAAAAGGAAAGTAAGTAACAAACTCTTTAGTGATTAAACACGTTTTGAAAGTACATGCTATTTGCTTGCCTTTCCTTGGTACCTTTCCAAACGAGCGGGGATTCCCCATTGGTTCCTACACATTGCAGAAAAGTGATAAGTACGAAAACTCCACGTTTTCAACCAGACTGGTTTTTTTAGACAACACCCATTTTTTAGGGGTCAATCAGAGACAGCGGAGATTGCTCAATATACGATAACTTGATTGGTGATTGGTTACACACCGCAACGGCGCATACATAGTGAGAGAGACATGCAAAGTCGACATAGCTTTATTTCATTTTTTAAGGTTAATTTAGACGAGGTTACGTGCGCGCACGTAACCTAAAGAAAAACCACACGGAAAAGACACTCCTATTATTCAAAACATTAATTAATATCGTTCATAGTGTCCAATTTGCGAATCCCTTTTTGCAAAAATGTCAAATACTCACTCCACAAAAATTTTGTTTTTAATGGGTACCAAGTAAAGAAAAACCACACGGAAAAGCCCTTATAATAGCATAGGAAGGAACATAAGCTCCTGGAATAGCATAGGAAGGGGACATAAACTCTTATAATAGCATGGGAGGGGACATAAACCCTTAAAATAGCATGGGAATTCCTATACACGCAAGCAAATAACATGGGAATTCCTATACATGCAAGCAAATAACATGGGAATTCCTATACACGCAAGCAAATAACATGGGAATTCCTATACATGCAAGCAAATAACAAGGGAATTCCTATACACGCAAGCAAATAACATGGGAATTCCTATACACGCAAGCAAATAACATAGGAATTCCTATACATGCAAGCAAATAACATGGGAATTCCTATACACGCAAGCAAATAACATACTCACTCTCTTTGAAAAACCAAACCAGACTATACCCATCAAACCAGACTATACCTATCAAACCAGACTATACCCACCAAACCAGACTGTACCCACCAAACCAGATTATACCCACCAAACCAGATTATACCCACCAAACCAGATTGTACCCACCAAACCAGATTGTACCCATTAGAAACCTGTCTGGTACAGGGGCGCAAGCAAAATGGTACCTCTTACTCTACTGCCCCCTCCCTCCAACACCTAATTTGACGTCTATTTGGCCTCTTCGATATTCTCTGAAAATTAAAATTCGATTCCCCAAGCCGTCTGAATGTTGCAGAAATTCTATTTTGATAAGCTGGGCACGTATAATGTCTTTCTATTTACCTTGCTAATTGACTGCGAACAAGTTCTAGGGTTTATATTGCCAAAACTCTCACGCAGATCAGAAATAAAATATTTTTACCTTATCTTCCTCTGATCCATCACCAGGCGAAGATTCAAGATCCAATTGCCCCCCCCCCCCAAAAAAAAAACAGCTCCTGAGAATTGCTTATCGACCATCCAAACCATTCCCCATATATTACACCCACACTATTTAGATAACCTGAAATGCACATAGTGTCTTCTGATTTTCCTCGCTACTTCACTGTGAATAGATTATAAGAACAAAGGGGGCCCACTATGTATGATTATAGACAATTACGCTACCCTTTGGGAGAATAACCTACAAAACTGGTGTATTTTTGCTAATTTTAAACAAATTGGCAATCTAAGAATTCTTATTCGATAGTGTATGAACTCTAAGAATTCTTACCTAAATCGTTGTTTTGTGGCACAAGATGGCCACATTCCAGTGGGACGATCAGAAACTGGGAGGTTCTTTTTGTTGCTTTTCAAAAGTGCTAAGTCGAAAGGCTACCTTAGAATTTCACTTGATAGTATTGGGACCTTGGTTTGGCCAAAAGTTTACTTCTGCGGCACGAAGTGGCAGAAATTTGCATTCCTCTGCGACACAATCTCTTTTGTTAATTAAAAAGGACGCTTCATACCATTCCATGAATTTCCATTAGAATGAGTTTTTCTTCTAAGATTCTACGGCCACTGGTTGTATATGGGTCGCCCCTGGGAAAAAATAAAACAAATAAACAAATGAAGAAGCATCCGTACACAAGTTCATCGAAAAAAAAAAAAAAAATGGACAATTTCATGCATCTGCATATTTCAACTTAAAACTTTGGTGTAAGGTCCTTGGACATTCTGAATTTGGCAATGCAATTTTCTTCAACGTGTCCCTCTCTTTTAGGTGCATATCCGCCTTTTTTGAAAATTATCAAATTTTCTCATGCCAATAACTTTTGATATGGAGCTCTATTTGGAATCATTGGCAGCGCAATAGCAATACCTAAGTAAAGAGCGATGTCGGCTCTATGCATCAATATTTTTTTTTCACCAAGGTCCATTGTATGGAAGAAATTGTCGTAGAAACTTCAGAGGGGGCTCATTCGATTGGTAATTTAAAATTCTAGTGCTCTTTTTAAAAGTCGTAAATGATTGGATGGCAATCAACCACATAAGTCCTAAAGGTCATATTTGACATTTTCATACGTCAGAGGTTATTGCCAAAAACCATTTGCCAAGTTGTTCTCAAAGGGAGGATGAGAAGGATACAGTCAATCATGAAAGTTGAAGCTTAATTAGACGTATATTGTCATCCTGTTCCTCCCTTTAATGAACTTCAGCAAGCGTCTTTTGGCAATTATTTCAGAGGTATTATAATGTCAGATACGATTTTTAAGCGTACCAGCGATGATACCACGGGATTTAAATTCTTGTCATCCCTCAAAACCCCTCAGCCAATTAAAGAGCGTTTGGACGCGGCAAATATAATTATATTTTACAGGTATATGCTTTAAGATTCCTCCAAGGACATTTCCCGTGGGGCCGGGAAATTCCATGGGGCTGTTTTATGAATTACTCGTAATACCTTGCTCATTTCTTCTCTTTGCTGTAGAACCAGCGGAGTTTTAACTATAATATAAGCAGGGGCGAATCTCCAGCATTTTTATTGGGGGGGGGGGCAAGAGAGGTCCATATCCGGATAGCCAAAGGGCATGGGATGTATAATAATTTTTTTCTTCACATTATTGGGGGGGGGGGGCAACCACCCCTCCTTGCCACCCCCAAAAGACGCCCCTGAATATAAGGTAAAACATGACCAAAAGCAATGGTAAAGTTTGGAAAAAAGCGATATACTACAAACTGACACTTTTAAGGGGACTTTAAGGGTTGTCAATACCCACGCAGATTAACAACTAAAGCCTTCCTTAATTTTTGGCCTAGTTCTTACACAAAATAAAATGTCTCTAAAATCTAAACTAACAAGCTAGTTTACGTTTTTTTCTACTTCAAGGCACACTCTAAGAATTTACCGTAAGAGCTACCATTCACCCGTTTCTATATTTGCATATGTAAAATTGTATATTTAAAGCCAAGGCCGTACCCAGAGGGGGGGAGGTTGAACCCCCCTCAAAATGTTTGTTTGATTCGTAAAAACGTAACAAAAATGGATATAAACAAATTTTGTATGCGTTTTTTGAGTTTTTTTTGTGTAGCCCCCCCCCCTCTTTGAGTAAAACCTCCTCCGAAAATAATTCCTAGGTAAGGCCTTGATTAAAGCTGTTCTACCCTCGGTAATTATGTGCTTCTCATTCTAGATATTTTGGATATTGATTTAGCCGGGCTCTATAGTATTGATGCCTTTTTACTTTCTTCACCTCCACAGTTTTCACTTTACACTTCTAAAAGAAGAAAAGAAGAAATACCCGTTTAAGGTTCATGAAGTAAATATTAATAGCTAGTAAAACATTGAAATGTCGTTCTGTTCAAAGATTAGTATTTGTAAAAAGTAGAGAATCCACCCAGTTTCAGAATGGAACTGACCCGAATGCGCCATAAGAAAAAGGCAATTACTGAGATAAAAACCCAAATGCATCAACTGAAAACGTAATGAACAGTAGCCGAAATAGGTTTAAAGTCGCTTCTTTTGCCAGCCTAAAAACGATTGCTAAAAGAGCAGCTTTTAGATTTCCAGCTACTTAATATTAAAATTGCTGCTACTGCTAGTTCCTTGGCCATATGATTGATGACCGCTAATTTTAGGGTAGAAGAAAAAGAGGCGGTCTTTCAGTACCTTACAGCAAAAGAGAAATGAATTTGACAGGCCAATTAACAGAATTGCATTTAAGCAAATATTAAACAGTTCTGATGAGCAGTAACAAATTATATTTCTTCACTTCAAAGCTAGATCTTAAAGATTCTGAAAACCTTTCCGTTTCTGACCTAGCCAAAGGTGTACATACTCCATGCAAATATCAAGAAGAATCCCTTAATCTTACCATTCTTTTGGCGAATATTCCCCCTCCAAACAGAAAAAAAGCTCACATAACTGACGCACACCAAGGTTAAAAGTTAGTGATTTGGTTTAAAGTGAAGAAGCACAAACTTACACAGGAGAGGAGAAGGGAGCGTCTCCAGTCAGTCTTCCCGAGCCCCATGATTTTAACAGCAGTTCCTTTAGTTTTTTTTTTTGTGCCTTGCCAGTTTCTACTGTTTTGAGAAAACTACCGCCGTACCAACAAAGTATTTATATGAAATTGGCAGATAAGACTTTTAGACCCATAGGTGCATCCAAAAGCTCGGTCTTGGATAGGGATTGAGATACAACACTATATTATAAGGGGTGGTGGGGTGTTCAATTTCACGCAAGCTTCAGTTACATCTGTAAGAATCAGGATCGCAATTTAGGAACATTTATTTCACCAAGAATCGGAAAGAACAATTTGATTAGCAAAATACTAAGTTTTTTTGCGGAACTCAGAATACTTTTTTTCAGCATCAGCGACTTTTGCGAAAAAATCAGCTTCTTACCACCATTTTCAGTAAAGCGCTAGTTTTCTATAATCCTACACAAATAGGGAAATGTAATTAATTGGTTTATTTGTACTATTTTAATTGATATATGTTAGATACACTGTGAAGCAAAAATTTTTGGTCGTTTGAAGTTTCAACGTCGCTCTTTACTTCCCTCAGAAAAACTTCGTTTTTTTAAATTGCATTGTTCTTTAAATTGCATTGTAAATGGCTTTGTTTTTCTAAATTGGCTCAAATGAATCAGCTTAATTCAGGGGCGGATCCAGGATTTTTTTTAGGGGGGGGAATAGGTTGATCCGATAAACTTGTGTTAGGAGCAAGTTTAGTTAACGCAAAATTGCGTTAATTAAGTAAATTACACTACTTTAGACAACGTTAGGGGACGCACTCCCCCTAGATCCGCCACTGGCTTAATTAAATGAGACTTCAAACATTTGATAGTTTTAAGTCAATTCGCTATCTTTGAATTTTCCATCAATAGATTTTTCTCCGTCTTTGGGGCACAACTGTCGTTTTGTGCCCCAAAATTGAAAAGAAAATGCCACTTAACTGTGGCATGATTTTTTTTTTGGCTACTTTAAAAGAAGACTAGAATTTGTAATTTTTGTGTTCGGATGAGCTTTCTCCCGATGTTCTATACCCATTGGCTTGATGCGGTCATTTCTGGAAACAAAACAAGACATTGATGGTCATACGCGTCGGGGAAAGACAACATTTCACCTTTTTTTTTTAAGGATAAGAGCTTGAAACAAGATCACTCACTGTTCTGCGAGTGTTTTACCCCTTTCTCAAAAACTTGGGAAATTTTTCTCAGGATCTTAATTTTTGGCGGGTAGGTTTAAACTTGGCGAATATTACACATTTAGAATCACCATAAAAAGCTAATTATTTTTACATATATGTTTTCTTTAACTTTTTTTTTTAGAGTTTCGATTGCTATTAAAACAAGACTCCTTGCTTATAGTTCATTACCGGGAACTGTTTGAAGCAGTGAATGAAATTTGGGATAGTCTTCAATGCGTTCTCATATATAGAAACCGCGTACAGTGAAGTACTCATGGATCACAACACTTTTCTACCAATGATTTTTCACTTTTCTTAGTACTAGGTTACATTTATCAAATTTTATTAAACGGTTTTTTTCTTTTCACTTGTGGCTATGGGAAAATCGACATGAAAACGGGTCTACATTATTCCACGGTTTAGCAAATGTCAGTTGCTTCAAGTAACTAAAACTACTACTAACAGCTTACCGCAGCACCAAGCCGCCTGAGGCCAACACAGCTACGCACGCTCCTCCTCCATCCCAATCTATTCAAAGCCTCCCTTTTTACACCCTCCCACGAAGTTCTCATTTCCTTTAAATCTTTCTTTATGATGTCTTCCCACCCCAGACGAGGACGGCCTGCTTTCCGTTTAGCCCTAGACGGCTGGCCGAAAAGAACAATCTTCAGCAAAGCCCAAATAATATATGTAAGCTAAGTGTAGGAAAGAAAACTCATCAGAATCCGTGCAAGAATAACAATTCTACAACACAGTTCTACAATAACTTAATTGCCTGTGTAAAACAATATGTCTATTTATATTATTTATATATATATATATATATATATTATATATATATATATATATATATATATATATATATATATATATATATATATATATATATATATATATATATATATATATATATATATTTATATATATATATATATATATATATATATATATATATATATATATATATATATATATCACTGTGAATGTCTGAAATCTCGTTAATGCCGACATTCAGTGGTGAATGTCCGAAATTCTTTTTCCTCTGCTTTGATTCAATTAGCTTTACGAATCAGCTTTTTTAGTCTTGTGCAAACTTTAATGGTAAAAGTTAGGTTAAATTAGCCTATAATCTCAGAAACGAATTAAAAACCTAATCTAACCCAACCAACCTAATCTAACCAGTCACTATCAAACCTTGCATAAAACTGAAAAAGTTGACTGGCAACTTCGATTAAATCCAAGGGGAAAAAAAGGTATTTAGGACATTCACCGGTGAATGCCGACATTCACAAATTTCGGACATTCACGGTAGCATTCCCCTGTTTAACCTACTTGTACATTAAAGATTAGCCAAATCACAAATTCCAAGATTCACCATCGATCTTTCGATGAATCACCTTCAAAAAGGCTTCTTACGTTTAAGTTCGACTTAGGTTGGACTTGTAAGGTTGACTTTGTGACAGGACAGCAATTCGTAATTTGGTTCATTGCAGTAATCAACACCACAAGAAAATCTCAAAACTACATTTTAGAGTTAAAGGAATTTAAGGAGGTTTTAAAGACATGACACTAAATAAACATTAACAATCACCTATATTCTCTTCTACTGTGTTATTACTGGTAATCCTGACACTGAGTAGGTGGTCATAAATTCGAACATAAATACTATTTTTTTTTATTAGATTGTTTATTATTTCCAAGAGCATTTTATTTATCTTAGCTGCCCATACAAGTTTATTAATGTTGAATTGCAATACAGATCCTAATACTATATAATACATTCGTGTATGCTGTTACTGTTTTAGGGATAAGGTCTTAAGAACATGGTCTATAAAAAATATCATTTCGCAAAAAAACCATGTTTGTTACAAAACTACAATATGCGGATATAGTTATAAGTATTTGTATTTATTTGTATATTTTTATGTTTGTTTATGTATTTATTTAGAATATTTGTATGTATTTAGTATTTGTATTTATTTTAGGTCTTTAGTTATAAGAAACGGCAGGTTTTTTTTCAATTAACAGTAGAGAGTGATGTTTAAAACTTGAAACGAACGAAAAAAAATTCAAATTTATATAAGAGGGCTGTCGTCCCCTTTCCCCCTTAATTCCTTACACTTAACCAAGTGTAACAAGCGCTTTCTGGAAGTATTTTAAAATGCAACCAGGTACTTGTATGACATCCCAACCACAGCAAATACCCATGTTAAGAAAACAATTCTTATTTTATAATATGCAGAATAATCATAGTTAACATATTTTGCATATAGCCTCACTATACTTTACCCCCCCCCCCCCTAATGAGCGAATACATATATTTTCAATGCATTCTGTCACCCGTAACTTGTTTTCCAGTTTTTTTTCGTCAAAGTTGATTCAAATTACAGGTACACGGGTTGAAACAATTGAGACGCATTGGGAGAATAAATAGGAAATATGGTGGCCGGCGTTTACCCCCCCCCCCCCCAGAAAATACCTGCCCGTGGAAAATAAGGCTTTCCAAATTTGAGAATTTTATTTGAGTTTTATTGTTTTATTTCCGTAGGGGGAAGGAATTTTGGTGCTTTGGTGCTTTCTTCGTTAGTTTTTTTTCCAGCTTATCGTGAGACAACACAAAGAGAAGTGACAGAATATACGGGAAATCTATAATTTGGGCTATATATGTGCACATAAGGTGGGGGGGGGGGTAAAGTATTTGGACAGTTTGAAGTCAGGAAACAATTCTTTCTAGGTATGGCCGCTAAAAAATTACATAAGAATAGCGAGGTATCTGGAAATTGTGTTAACTAAAAAAGAAAAAAAAAATCCCAGCATACAGTAAATGTAATGTTTCATTCAAGCGTTTTTCCAAGTTTTAAGTGTGTTTTTTTTTTTCAATGACCGGTTTTTCCAAGCATTAAGCACAATTATTAGGTTAATATATTGTTTCATTTAAGTGTTTTATGATGATCGCTGATCAAAGTTTATGTTATTTGTGCCTTTCATTTGTGTTATTTTACTATGTTCATGGCCGTATATTTGGCTTTAAAATACACTTCTCTATCTATCTATCTAATATGCAGAATACTTGTACCAAGCACATTTTGCATGAAGACCCGCTATACTTTACCCCCCCCTCCACAATATGCAAATCTATAACCCAAATTTATTTCTAAAGCAACGAAGAAGCTAACGTAAAAACTGGTGTGTTCTCGAATTTTACACAGCGTAAACTTGAGTGAGTGGCGCATAATACACAAGTACCAAAATACCTCCACCCTACGGAAATAAGAAAATAAAACTCAAACAAAATTCTCGAATTTGAAAAGCCTTATTTTCCACGGGGGGGGGGTATTTTCCGAGGGGGGGGGAGGGGTAAACGCCTAGAACAAGGAAATATATGATTTGGGCTATATATTTGCACATCAGGAGGGGTTGGGGGTAAGGTATAGTGGGGCTGGATGCAAAATATGTTAACTATGATTACTCAGCATATTATAAAGTAAGAATTGTTTTCTTAGTATGGGTACTTGTATGATATCGCTGTGGTCGGGACACCATACAAATACCTGCGACTACTATAGCTAGTTGATAATTAAAAGTTTTTACCGTTTATCTTTACCGATTCACCTTTGCCTTTCAATACCAATTTACGATTCCCTTTCAAACATTGGAACTAAAAAAATATTTTTTTAAAGCAAAGAAAAGTAAATGAGCGTTTTCACCCTCAAAGCATTGCGATAAAGATTAAAAATTTATTGTAGAAATCGGGGAGTTGTTCGAGCCAGCACCCTCACCATGTTTAGGATATTTTCTGTTAGTTATTCATTTTGAATGCCGCTCCGTACTTCTATTAATTTAAGAAAAGGCTTTCAACAACAAAGATGTTAAAAAAAAAAGAAGTAAAGATCGATACTAAAGCCTTAAAAGAGCAGAAATAAACTCAAGTCATGTTATAAATAAAACTGAAAACGAAGAGAAATCTTTACGAATGAATAACTGGAAACAAAAACAAAGAGAAATTAAAATGAATAATCGCGTCAAACTTCAAAATAAGAGATATTACTATGGATAAATAAATGAAACCTGAAACGAATAGAAATTAAAAGGGATAATAAAGTCAAACTTGAAAAAAACAGAAATTACGACAAATAAGAGTGGGTTAAACTAAAGAAAAACTTTAAAAACGCATCAAAATTTATTTGTATGCATTTTTGTTACGTTTTTACAAGTTGGAAAACCTTTTTTTTTGGGGGGGGGAGGGGGTCAGACCCCTGAACCCCCTGAATACAACCTTGGTGTCAGTTCCTGACTCTTCAAAATAACGTTATTTTTCTCTGCTTGGCTTGAAACTTGAAAGGTATACAGACTAGGACTAGCAGACCTCCATAAGAACATGAAAACACAGTCTTCAAATAAAAATTTTACATAATCATGATACAGAATTCATTATTTTTTCTTTTTTTCGCCGATTGGCTTAGAAAGTTCAAAGTATTTAGACTGGGAAAAAAAAAAAAAAAAAAAAAAAAAAAAAAAAAAAAAAAAAAAAAAAAAAAAAAAAAAAAAAAAAAAAAAAAAAAAAAAAAAAAAAAAAAAAAAAAATCATAGGCATCGGAATAGCGCAGCCAAAGTAAACAGTGATGTGAGCGCAATTTTTTTTCACCTAAGGCACTTCATATAGAAGGAAATGTCGTAGAAACTTCGGAAGGAGCTCATTCGATTGGAAATTCAAAGTTCTAGAGCCCTTTCTAAGAGTCAAAAGGGATTTGAGGGCAACCAGCCCCCGTCCCACGCCCATCAATTCCCAAACATATCCAATCAAAATTTTGAGATAGCAATTTTGTTCAGCATAGTCAGAAGGTCCAGTATCTAAATCTCTGGAGATGTCAACCCCACCCCCCACAGCCCTCAGGTTAAGGGTTGTAAGTTATGCAATTCGCCCATTGTTTACACATAGTATCTGTTATTGAGAAAGGTGGGCATGTGTGACCTTTAGTGTCCAAAGAGACGAAGGGAATTCAGGTGTACCTTTCAGAGAATATTGAGGGCAGTGTTGAATTAAATCAAAACACGTTATGTCCATATGGGTTGTCAAAAGGGCGTAACTCAGGAAGGACTGAGTGTATTAATTTGTAACCTTTGGAAATGATAAAGGGGATGATAAATTGACCAAAAAGGCAAAATTTGCACGCTACTACTACTACTATTGCTACCACTACATACAGATTGTCAAAAGGGCGTATCAGCAATATCTTTGGAACAGCTTAACGTATCATGCTGAAACTTCCAGGGAACCATGAGGAGGATGTTCAATTGGCTAAAAGGCAACCTCTACATACTGGTGCTGCTATTTATAGTGCTGCAACTGCTGGTACTACTACTACTAATACAGCACTACTACTACCCCAATTGTACTGCTAATACTGTGACAACTATTACAACTATGGTTATTCGAAGAAGAGAGGTGAAAGGGGTTCGGGAGTGAGCTCCAATACCTCCGTTATATTCAACAAGAAGAAGGAGAAATAATGTATTTGTCTATTCTTTTTTGTACATTGAGTTTCCTTCAAGCTAAGGAATTAAGGATAACATTTTCAAAAATCGGGAAAAGAAGTATTTTACGAATTTTGGGGGCCACGACCCATGCGTAATTTTTTTGTGCATTAGGGTCCTCTTAGCCCGATGACTAACCAGTGAAAATTTCAAACCGATCACAGACAAACAGTTTTTGGCCTATGTTCAGGCCCCTTAACACCCTCCCCTCTATTTTCTACTATGAAAACTATCTATGAATAGTGGGTAATCTGCCAAATTTAGGACCCTTTCTGCTGGGAGTGCAGAAATCTTGTCATTTCCGCAGGCACATTTATTGGATCTTTCAACTATTCTAAAAAAATGGCGACCTGAGAATTTTGATCAAATGTCAAGGGGGATTTGAGGGTGCCTAGGGGCAAAAATGGTGTAGGATATCAGAATTACTCTCAGTCGAACATATTTCAGTTTTCAACGAAATGAGCCGCTCGCAAGTGTCTACAGCCAGTCCTTCTATACAAAGCGGCTAAAAAATTACGTGGGAGACACTTGGCCCTTTACTAAGTCAACGTTCGTGCATTGGCACTGTTTTGATAAAAAGTTTTTTGTCTTATAGCAACTTCGCGAAATATTTAATATCAAATCCTGAAAATCGTACACATGAGGGGGCCCGGCACCCTTAAATCTCCTATTAATAGCGGTTAAGTGTAACTTTTTCAAAACAGTGCTTCAAGATTGAAAGCACTGATTTAGGTGCTACTTTAAACCAGATAATAGAATTATCCCAATATGAGGGGGATGCCAACCCAGCCCCCTCCCTCTTTAAGCTGCAGTTTAAAAAGGTTCCAGAAAAGAGGAGCCTGAAATACTTACAGATTTTCGGGCTATAATTTCCATATTTTCCAGGGGGGGGTCTGGACAAATTTTATTCTTTCAGTCCCTCAATCAACAGATGGTTCATTTTAATCTATAAATACTTCTGAAATAAAAGGAGAGCTGTCATCCTCTTCAGAAACCATATAGGGTAAAGGGAGAGAGGCAAATCCTCTCTCCATTTCCATATTCAAGACTGAAATGGAGTTTTCCAAACCAGCTAGTAGGCTAGTTCTGCTTGGAAATTTTCTATATGAGTTAAAGTCTCGTTGAGATGGATTTATGTTTTTTGCTACACATTCAGCTGGATTACGAAATCCATATCTCTGTTGAACAAAAGATGGACTTTATCCATCTTTTTTTTTGTTTTCACGAGGATTTGTAGTGAGCTTGAGTTCAACTCGTATCCTCGTGAAAACGGCCTCTAGAAAGAGCTGTACAAAATTTTAGCCTCCCTCCCTCCAAAACGATCCACTGACCCCCCCCCCCCCAATAGATTCTACACAACTAAGTAATATGTACATTTAATAAATGAGTGAAGCCTCAAATAAATAAACTCATTCAAACGCAGATTATATATAATGACATGTTTATACATACATATATTCCATAGGATTTGTCAACAGGCGACGGGGGGGGGGGGGACCACAACTTATACGAAGTTTTACACCGCACGTAGAGTCACCGTAAATATATCTTAATCCAAAGTAGTGTAGAACATTTTAAAAATGCAAAAGAAACTGGCCAAAGAAATCAGAAAACAAATTCATCAAGAACTACATTGGAAATATATAAAAATCCTGCCAAGAAAAAAACGCCAAATCATTTTTGTTCAATCTTCATTCTTTTTTTGCCTGAAAATTTGGTGGTGTGAAAGACTGTGGGTAGCATGCGAACTCTATTCCTTTGTAGGCTGCACCATGTTGAGGTTGCATCCAAAAACAAGGTTTTACATCGCATGATCCTAGATATAGTGCAGACAATTTAAGAAAATTTGAAAATTAAATTGGCGAATAGAAAACTTAGCATTAATGTACATGTGACATGTCTTCTGCTGCTGGTCAACTTGGTTAAATTCTTCAAATAACCTTTTTTTTTCGATCGCCTGCGACATTTTAACCTGTAATATTTCTATATATAAGTAAGCAAGACTCAGTGAAAGGCAAAACGGCAGAAAACCCAAGCCTCAACCGAGCGAATCAAGAGCCCATATGTAAGGGCAGTAGAGTTGAGTCCTGGCCAAACAAATTCAGGGCTATTGCAAGGGTTTGAAAGCCAAAGCTGGTGACTGTAACGAGTAAAGCGACTGGAGGAAGTTGCCAAAAAGCTTGCCAAGTTGGAGATTTTCAAGCCAAGAGACCTACAAATTTGCTTAACCACTAATAAAAAAACAGGCTATTTTACACAAGATATTGATAATTATAGTATTATATTTTATTACCTTTTTTTATTGCATCCGAACATCTCTATACATACATAATGGAGGCCCAAGCAAAGTGAGGAAACAAGGGCCAAACGCACGAACGCCTCCAGAACAAATCTGGTAGACAAATAAATGCCAAAGCAAACAGAAAACAGAAGTTTTACTCGTTTTCTAAAAATCACACACAAGTGCAGTAAAACCAATATCATCACTATGACTAGCATTTCACCTTTTTTTTAATCACCAAAAGCTGCATTAACTAGGCTTTACAGCATAAAGTCTTGAGTCATCGCTTCATTTAAGGAGACTGACACTTTCGGTAATCCCATGTGAGGCTTCTTCTCAGAAAACTTATGAGACAAGAAATAAAAGAAGAGGCCTCTCTCCTCTTGATTATGGTAAAATGCAGAATTCAAATTTCTACTACTTACATGAAGGGATACACAAATAATTCGACTTTTGTCATTATAGGTATTGAAGTACACACGAAAACTTTTGCCGGAGAGGACAAAGAAAATAAACAACAAAAAATAAGCAAAAAGAGACAAAACTAGTTTCTGGCATAACCAACAATTTAATTATTTTCAACGTCTAATTGTATTCACAAGTGAAATGAATAAAACTTCCAAAGTGTGTTATTGGCACACTTTTGGGCTGAGGCGCACTTGGGATTCGTAAGTCCCACTACCAGTGGGCCCACCGGGAATATCAACGGATTGGTGTTATTTTTGTTAGGTTTGATTTTTGTCTTTCTCACAATTTGGTTGCTCTTCTTCACACCATCAAACTTTAATATATATTTTTCAAGTTTAAAAGAATTACTAACAATTCAGGTTGCATACCGATTTCAATGTAAAATTTATTTCATTCAATGAAAAAATTACAAAATTCACAAAAAAAACTAATAATACGAGCACACATGCACACTGTTTCAAGTGATTCAGGGAAAGGGGCCAATGCTTATGCTATGATAAGAAGTTGGGGATGGGGTAAAGGCATTTGTGGAAAAGGTTCAATCAAGGAAAACTATCTTTTGGGTTATTTTTTATCCATTAAACAACCTACGTTCAATCATCCTATGCTGAATGTCCTATGTTCATTAATAATCCTATGTTGTATAAAAATAGCAAAAACCACATAGTAACTGGTAGCATGAGCGAATCGTTCATATCTCCTTAATATTTTTGTTTATCTCCAATTTTTTTTTCGAAAAAACATTCCCCCGTGTATTTTGGTCAAATACAAATCAATTGTTTAGCGTATTTATTATTTGTCTTAGCAAGACCGTACCCAGGATTTTTTTCGGAGGGGGTTTTACTCCAAGATTTTTTTTTTTTTTGGGGGGGGGAGGTTTATACAAAAAACTAAAAAAAAACTTACAAAATTTGTTTATATCCGAATTTGTTAAGTTTTTACGAGTCAAAAAAACGTTTCGGGAGGGGTTCAAACCCCCGTAACACCCCCTCTGGGTACGGCCTTGTCTCTTTGGGTGTTTTAGGACCTTTGTCTTATCACATACAGAGTCTAGGTAGATTTGAAAATTCCTGTCGGAAGGCTTGTAACCATTATTACCTATCCCCCTCCCCTCCCCCGCTTTCTCCCTTGATTTTATTTCTTTAAATTGAAAATTCTTTTTTTATTTATTTTGGAAAATAAACAAATCACAAAGAGCAAGTTGGTTCACAAGTACTTACAGAAAGCAGATTATGAGATGGTGTAGCAGTCATAGTCAGGGAACAGAAATAGCCATAAACCCTGATCCCCCCCCCCCCAAAAAAAGGATGTGCTTCATTGCAGCGAGTGAAAATGTCATTGGCAGTGAAATATCAATCCGTCACCTTTTCAAATAACTTTACACAAAGAAGGAAGCGCTAAATCAACTGGAAAATTTAGCACTCCTTTGCACAAAACTTCGACAGGAACACACCTGTGAGTACTAGCTAGTATAAAACACAACAATTAAAACACAAACCTACTTCGCAGCTCTAAACAAAATTGGAATACAACTAATCACCAAGAGGATATTGCAAGGGTGTTCATTTAAGCAAACAAAAATAAAATCTGCTTTTTCAGCATTTTTCTCTTTGTCTTTCTGCTCTTTAAAATCTGCAAATCTGCTATTTAAAACCTGCTCTCAAGATAATACAGACCACAAAAATGGACAGTATAAAGATTAATTTTCAGCTCAAACTTAAACTAGGGGCAGACCATGGATACATATGAGTTTGACATTTAGGTGGGGCGGGGGGGGGGGGGTAGTGGCGAAATCGGAATATTCATCTAAGTGAGAGGAGCTTGAAAAAAACATATGTTAAGGGCACAATTTCTTATTTTTCCAGAGGGTACGTGGAACATAAAAAAAAACTTAGCTCAATTAATGAATAATTTTCAGTTCATGGATCAATTTTGCACGTCTCTAAAACTAGAGGTTTGTTTTTTAAGATTTTGAGTTTAGTATAAACCCAAATTATAGCAAAGGATCTCAAATCACGGAGAACAAGGCTTAAAGTTCCAGAGCATGTATTTAACGGTCTACAGAAAATGTAAGCATTCATTTTTCCGCGCGATCCCCAGTTTTGCTAGATGGTGGCTTATTAATCTTAGATTACACCTTAAAACGAAACAAAAAGCACCACAAAACGAATCATAGTCAGTTTTCGGTTAATAACAAGAGAGTATATGTTGTTTTTTTCTGTTTTATACCACCAGAATTACTGGTCAAACAGTTCATATGTTTGATTCACGCGGTTATATTTCCTCTGTAAACTCAACTGTTCTTTTTCCCTTTTTCCGTAATATCTTTCACGTCTCGAAGGAAAAAGGGATTGATTAAAACAATTATATAAAGCCAGACAATGAGTCATTCAAGAAACCCAGATGGCTCTAAAAAATGTCTTTTAGCTTGAATTGGAAAGTCATTGATTCTCGTCACCTGCGCAGATAAGACTTTGGTTTGAATTGCCACGATTGGTCAGAGCCTCGAAAAGTGAACCACCCACAGAGACACAGCGTCTCTTCTCTCATTTTTGAGACAGAATTTTTATAGTCATATTTTTGTAAGCTGGTGATACCAATAGTAAGTTTCTCACCATTTACAAGTGCCTATTTTTTATCCACTAGCCAAGGTTTCAGATTTTTGGATGCTTCGATACGATCTTTTGCTTAGGAGTTACCTCTCCTATGTTATAATTGGGATATCTCATATCAGCAAGTTCAGCTATGTCTGAGAAATTCCCCCCCCCCCCAGCATAGCAACGAGCGCGGCCGTCTAAAGTGACGAGTGAGCAAAGACGTCAAAAAGAGATTTCCAAAGAGAGGTTTCCTCCTTCCCTGGGACGATTCGGTAGGTTATAACGGCATAACCACACAAGCCGTAATTTGAATACGTTGGTCTATTTAGGGAGTGGAGTGTAAGCGTCAGTATCCCTGCTCCTGATCCTTTATCTCCAACAGTCAATAATCAATCGGTCTTTAAAGTAGTTAATTTTATTCTCATTATTTGCCGTAAAATATCAAATTCCATGCGATTCCCCAACGAAAAGGCATTGGAAGTAATAGGATTGCCGTAGTTCCAACAATACTAAAAAAAACTTGATAATAAGTTTTAGGAAATTTTGCTTTCTAAAACCCAGCACCATGATAGTCTTACGATCAAGCACCCTCGTACTATCACTCTATAGTATGGATTATTTGCTCTAAAAAAAAATAAAAAAAAAAATAAATAAAAAAAATAAAAATAAAAAACAAAACAATGTACATTAGTAACACTGTTGTTTCGTAATTAAAACCTGCCTGATGACGGTGAAACCAATTCACAGGCAGCATTGAACTCGTTTGAACTGAATTACAAAATAGTTTTTCAGATATCACCCAAAAATATATGATTCTTGAAATGCTTATATTCATGAAAAACATAAGTTTAAAAAAGTACTACAACGTTTTTGAAACTAAAACAACTTAAATGACAAGGAATGTAATTAATTATTGCTAGCAAGCAATATTTTCAGCTTGAAAATTCCCAGTGTCTCTCAAGCAAACTCACAATGACTGTAACTGAGTAACAAATACTTTGTGATTTGTGAGCTTTTATTTGTGATATTGATTAAGCAATTAAAAAGATTAAAAGAAAGGCATGTCAGCTCTTATAAACAAAGGATAATAGGCATTTCATAAAAAAGAGAAAAAAAACCGTGTCTCTTTGTCTCTCTTTTCGAATTTCCTTTAATGTTTTTAATATTATCAGTTTTTGTTTGATAGAAAAGTTGATATCAACCAATATGTAAATTAAGCATCAGCCACGTACACAGGACTTTATTTCGGAAGAGGGGGGGGGGGCATAATAATAAAAATTATTAATAATTTGAATAAGAAGTGTCCAGAAATTCGGAAAATATTTAGAATATTGGGGGGGGGGGAAGGATCAAGTTATCCCCTGAAAATGCTAGCTCCATATCTATGAATACTGAGCATTTCTTGGGGACTGACTTGATTCTTCCATCTTTCCCGTTTCCGGCAGTCTTTGCTGAGAGATTCATTGCATATGAAACAAGAAAGTATATATATATATATATATATATATATATATATATATATATATATATATTATATATATATATATATATATATATATATATATATATATATATATATATATATATATATATATATATATATATATATATATATATAATATATATATATATATATATATATATATATATATATATATATATATATATATATATATATATATATATATATATATATATACTAAACGTTACCAACATAAAGTATACTTAGCATATATACTATTACTGTTTGATGTCTTGATATTTTTTTAAGTTTGATAAGTTTGAGATGTTTTACCAGCTAATCCGGGGTATTATTAAATTCTCAATGCCTAGAATTATATATCTAAATCAAGCAATTCTGTGCACTTTACAATATCACTGTTGAAATGATCTAGAACATGTGATTCATAGTCATTCTTGCAAATTGACGGAAAGGAATCACGACATATTGGGCAGATACTCGTCAAATCTTCATCTTCTGGATTTGATTTTCCATTAAAACCTAGAAAAACAAAACATTTTAAACTTACATCAAATGCCAGAAAAAAAAAAATTATTATCGAACATTATTATATGAAAAAACATTATTATTATACACAATTTTAGCTACAATGGAGCTTCAGAAGCAAATTCATATTTGTTATTTTATTTAGAAGTTGGCCTTTTTCCTCATGGCCTTCTATACGAAGTGGCCGTCTGGCCGAGGAAGGAAACAACAAATAAAGAATATATGGAACACTCTTTACTGTTTCACAAGCGTTCCCTACTGCAGGGCACCTAGGGTGATCCAAATGTGAAAATCCAGTCTTAAAACCCAAAAAATAACTTTCGAAGCTCAATGAGAAAAAAAATTAATAAAAAGTCACTTTCGAGCAATAGATGAATACCAAAATTGTACGAGGGCTCCGAACCATATGTAAGATTCCTTCCTCAAAAACGTTTTTTTTGCTATTTTAACACAAAAAAATTGCGACTATTTTTGTTAGATATAATGGACCTTCAGAAGCAAATTCATATATTTTTTATTTATTTAGAAGTTGCCGTTTTTTCTTATAACTAATTAAAAAAAGTTTTTTCCACAAAAATAAGTTTTTCAAAGAGAAGTAAAGAACTCCATTAAACAAAAATGAGCAAAAATAAAATCAAATAATCTACCAAGCAGAACTTTCAACTACGTTGAACAAAATGGAAATCTCAAAATTTTGATTGGATATGTTTTGAGAAATGCTGGGCGTAAGAATGGGGGGTTGGTTGCCCTTCAATAACTTTCGACTATTAAAAAGGGCACTAGGCCTTTCAATTCCCAATCGAATGAGCCCTTTTTGAAGTTTCTACAAAATCGCTTTCTATAAGAGCCTTATATGCCCCCAGGGAATAACTGACAACCCTTGCCCTGAGGGCTATGGGGGGGGGGGGGTTGTTATCCTCAAAGACCTCATTTCCAGAACTTTCAACTACGTGGAAAAAAATGGCTATTTAAAAATTTTTATTGTATGTCTTTGGGGAAATGGTGGGCGTGAGAGGGGGTTAGTTGCCCTTCAATCATTTTCAACTATTAAAAAGGGCACTAGCCATTTCAATTTCCAATCGAATGAGCCATTTTTGAAATATCTACGACAACGCTGCCTATAAGAACCTTATATGCCCCCAGAGCATAACTTACAACTCTTGCCCTGAAGGCTGTGGGGGGGGGGGGTTGTCATCCTTAAAGACCCAATTTCCAAAACTTTCAACTACGTTGAACAAAATGGTTATCTAAAAATTTTGATTAGATGTGTTTTAGGAAAAGGCGGACGTGAGAGGGGATTAGTTGCCCTCCAATCACTTTCGACTATTAAAAAGAGCACTAGCGCTTTGAATTTCCAATCGAATGAGCCCCTTTTGAAGTTTCTACGACAAAGCTTTCAATAAAAACCATATATGCCCCCAGGGAATAACTGACAACCCTTGCCCTGAGGGCTATGGGGGGAGGGGGGTTGTCATACTCAAAGACCTCATTTCCAGAACTTTCAACTACGTGGAAAATTCAGGAAAAAAGACAATAATACTTTAAATCTTTTCGTTTTTTTTAAGACTTTAGTTTGGCCTGCTATTAGTATGCTGGAGAAAAATTTTCAGCAATTTTTAACAACATACACCCTTTTAAAAATCTGGACACAAATAGTAGTGTTTAATTTAGTTTCATACCTTCTCTAGTTGACCTGAAATGGAAAACTTGATACCATTTGCAAAAAAATATGTTTACTTTCTTTGATAGCTTAGATACACTCACGCTATTTTGATTTGGTTAAATTTTAAGAGCAGAAGCAGCTCCAAAAGTTTGAACATAATACCCTACGTCGTTCTTGGGATACTGCTGAGATACCTTATTGGAAATTAGCATTAACACAGTGCATTTTGATTTAATCTTAAGGCAACATTTAGTTTTTAAACATAATGGGCAAATGGGATGGTGGGCGTGGGAGGGGGATTAGTTGCCCTCCAATCACTTTCGACTATTAAAAAAGGCATCAGCCCTTTCTATTTTCAATCGAATGAGCACTTCTCGAAGTTCCCACGACAACTCCTTCGATACGAAGTGCCCTGGTCTAAACAACAACAACAACAAAAATAATAAATTATACCCACATCGATCTTTACTATAAAAATGTCAAGCCTTCTAATCACTTTCGACTATTAAAAAGGGCACTAGACCTTTCGATTTCCAATCGAATGATTCTCTCAATTTACAATTCAATGAGCCCCTTTTGAAGTTTTACGACAACTCTATCTATAAAAACCTTATATGCCCCCAGGGCATAACTTACAACCTTTGCCCTTGGGGCTCTGGGGGGTTTGTCATCCTTAAATACATAATTTCCCGAACTTTCAACTACGTTGAACAAAACGGCTACCTCTAAACTTAGATTGAATGTTTTTAGGGAAATGGTGGGCGTGAGAGGGGGGTTAATTACTCTCCACTCACTTTCGACTATTAAAAAGGGCAATTTCAATTTCCAAGCAAATGAGCCCTTTTTGAAATTTCTGCAACAACTTTCTATACAAACCTTATATGCCCCAAGGGCATAACTTAAAACCCTTGCACTGAGGGCTCTGAGGGGGGTTATCATACTAAAAGACCTAATTTCAAGAACTTTCAACTACGTTGAACAAAATCGATATCTCAAAATTTTGATTGGATGTGTTTGGGAAAATGTTGGGCGTGAGAGGGGCGTTAGTCGCTCTCCAATCACTTTCAACTATTAAAAAAGGCCCAATTGAATGAGCCCTTTTGAAGTTTTCTACGACAACGCTTTCAATAAAAACCTTATATGCCCCCAGGGCATAACTTACAGCCCTTGCCCTGAGGGCTGTGGGGGGGGAGGGGTTGTCATCCTTAAAGACCTTATTTCCAAAACTTTCCACTACATTGATTAAAATGGCTATCTAAAATTTTAATTGGATGTGTTTGGGGAAATGGTGGACGTGAAAGGGGTGTTAGTTGTCTTCCAATCACTTTCGACTATTAAAAAGGGCACTAGCCCTTTGAATTTCCAATCGAATGAGCCCTTTTTCAAGTTTCTACGACAAAGATTTCAATAAAAACCTTATATGCACCCAGGGCATAACTTACAGCCCTTGCCCTGAAGACTGTGGGGGGAGTGTCCTGCTCAGAGGCATAATTTCCTGAACTTTGAACTTCGTGGAGCAAAATGGCTGTCTAAACATTTTTATTGGATGTGTTTGGGGAAAAGGTGGGCGTGAGAGGGGGGTTAGTTGCCCTCAAATCACTTTTGTCTATTAAAAAGGGCACTAGCCCTTTGAATTTCCAATCGAATGAGCCTTTTTTGAAGTTTCTACGACAACGCCTTCTATAAAAACCTTATATGACCCCAGGGCATAACTTACAGCCCTTGCCCTGAGGGCTGTGGGGGAATGTCCTCCTCAAAAACATAATTTCTATCTTGAAATCAACTACGCTGAACAAAATGGCTATCTCAAAACTTTGATTGGGTGTGTTTGGGGGAATGATGGGCGTGGGGGGGCTAGTTGCCCTCCAATCGCTTTCGACTATCAAAAAGGGCACTAGCCACTTTAATTTCCAATCGAATGAGCACTTTTCAAAGTTTCTACGACAACTCCTTCGATACGAAGTGCCCTGGTATGGAAAAAAGCAAAAAAAAATAAATAATACGTTGTGCCGACATCGTTCTTTACTTAGGCAGCGCGATTGCGCTGCCTATAATTATATAACCACCCTGTGCTCAAGTACTCTGGGCCTTTAATGACATTTGGGAACTACATCCAATTTGAAAATACTTTTAATTCCTTGTCTTGAAGTTCCTAATTAGTTCTTTTTTTTTATCTAACAGCAAATTCAGTTAAAAAACTCGACATTATGTATGGATAAAAAACAAAAGCCTAACATACAGAATAGATAGCCCAAAAAATATACATCAAAGACAGAAAAAAATCATGACTAATTGTTCTTTTATTTTTTTTTTTCTGTGTCTTGTGTTCAATATAATATATATCATTTGGGTCTCCTTTCTTTGTACAAAGACTGTACAAAAATTTGGGACTTTCTCTTTTTGTGGCGGGTTCAAATCAAATGAATAAACATCAAAATGTAGTAAATTTCAAGGGGTGTGTAGGGATAGGGTACATTCTTCTAGCATAAAACGGCATTTGATGTCAAGATACTTCACCTGAAGGCTTTCCTTTAAGTATCGTGTCAAACATAGGAAAGTGTATAGGCCAGCCTTTAATAAACTACAATTTCCAGCAGGGACACATCTTACCGCTGTTATCAAACAGTTCGAGGTGACAAACTATAAGTAAGGAGCGTCTCGGCCCATTGGTAACCGAAACTATAAAAACGGAATTTCGAAAACAATAGATAAATTAAAAGAATTGGGTTTTCATGCCGACTCCAAGTCTATAAAATTCACTAAGTTTAATGTTTCCCCATCAAAAGCTACGAACCTGAGAAAATTTACCTGATTTTCGACAAACGGGGAAAACGTCCCCAAAAAGTAAATTGATTTTAATAAAAATCACCTCATCATATTCAGCATATCAGAGAATCCTACTGTAGAGGTTTCAAGCTCCTACCTTCAAAAATATGGAACTTTTCTACGGTATTCAAGAAACACCATATATATTTTTGTTTTTTGTTTTCTCCGGGGGTGATCGCACCGAACCAATGATCCTAGAAGACCGAAATAGGGCTCATTCTAACGAAATCAGAAGTTCTGGTGCCTTTAAGTGATCAAAAAGATTGGAGGGCAACTAGTCCCCCTCCCACGCCTCAGATAGCCTTTTTATTCAGTGTATTTTAAAGGACTAAGAACCGTGCCTTTAGGGATGACATGACCTCTCATAGTGACCACTTTGCCCATTGTCCACATATAGTATTTGTCATTAGGAAATAGACGTAGAATTGTTTTGAGCGAATTTTTCACGGGAGGGGGATTTTCTTTGGGGAGAATTTTCCATGGGGAGGAAAGTTTCCGGGACAAATTCTCCAGGAGAAGTTTTACATGGGGGGAGGGGATTTCTTGGCCTGATTTGGATAACAGTAAGAAATTAAATAGAAAAACAAATGTTTTCTACTGAAAGTAAAGAGCAACATTAAAACTTAAAACATGCCGTAGCCTATATGAGGGGGCTGCCCCTTCCTCGACCCTCGCTCTTTACGCTACAGTTTGACATTTTGTCACAATTCTTTAAAAAAGACTGCACAAACACAAGCGTCGTTGAATTTGAATGAGCAGCATTTCTAAAGAAATGGAAGACATTAGTGTCAACAGCGAGGGCCGAGCTAGGGGCAGTCCCCTTCGTACATGGAATAATTTCTGTTTAGTTTTAAGTTTTAATATTGCTCCTTATTTTCAGTTGAAAATTCTTGCTTTTTTCTTATTTAAACCAGTAAATCAAGGCCTTTCTTCCATGTTCTGTTTCCTGGCCATGGTCGTTGAAACCTGGGAGGGGTCTCATTTCATCAGACATTGAGAGCTCTAATGCCACTCTCAAAGACGTGATAATCGAAGGATAACCAGCTCCTCTGTCCCGTTCCTTTCGCCTCTGGATACCCTTTTATCCCTAATAGCATCAGACTAAATACATAGCAATTTCTCTCAAATTGGTCAAAGAATCCAAAAATTGTACCTCCAGAGTGGATTCTCTGATATGTAGGATCACCCCCGGGGAAAACAAAAAACAAAAATATATATGGTATTTCTTGAATACCGTAGAAAAGTTCCATATTTTTGTAGGTAGGAGCTTCAAACCTCTACAGTAGGATTCTCTGATATGCTGAATATGATGAGGTGATTTTTATTAAATCAATTTACTTTTTGGGGGCGTTTTCCCCGTTTGTCGAAAATCAGGTAAATTTTCTCAGGTTCGTAGCTTTTGATGGGGAAACATTAAACTTAGTGAATTTTACATAATATACGTTGTGAGAGAGAGAGAGAGAGAGAGAGAAAGAGGAAAAAGAGAGAGAGAGAGGGAGAGAGAGAGGGAGAGAGAGAGAGAGAGAGAGAGAGAGAGAGAGAGAGAGAGAGAGAGGAGAGAGAGAGAGAGAGAGAGAGAGAGAGAGAGAGGAGAGAGAGAGAGAGAGAGAGAGAGAGAGAGAGAGAGAGAGAGAGAGAGAGAGAGAGAGAGAGAGGGAGAGAGAGAGAGAGACAGAGAGAGAAGAGAGAGAGAGAAAAAAAGAAAGAAAGAGGAAAGCCATACCAAGACTTTGCTGGGTGTTCAACACATCGGAGAGATTTTGTAAAATATTTAATTGATTCAAAACTTCTTGTCGAATTGCAGCAAATCCCTCGACGCATTTATTTACTTCTATTTCTTCTAAGCTAGGAGGTTCACTCGACGCCTAAAATAAACAAAAACTACACATCAAATATAGGCACGACAAAATATAAATTTGAAGTACTGGGTTAGAATTCAAATAAGCAGAACATGGTATCGATGTTTATGTTCCTTCGTTACGCTTTACTGGCGACAAGTTCACAAACGATCCAGTGCCAACCAGTTACTCTAAATTATTATCAAACAAGTGGCTTAACTAAAACTTAATTGATAAAAAAATAAACTGCCATGCTTAGCAAAAAAGAAGCATGTCGTTAAACCCAATTTCCAGCAATCAACATTTTAATAGAAGAATCAATTTGATAACAATTTTACTTTGTTAACAATTTTGGGTCAATCTTAAACGAGATATGGTTTATTTATTAAAGAATAAAGTCGATTGAGTGCAATTTTGGGTTGTTCCTATGTGAGGTATGGCATTTGACCCCTTCAGGAGTCAGGAGATGTGTACTGTATTTCATTTTACACTCTTATATTGAAGACTTAGTCCTAAAATGGCCATTTTCATAATGCGGTTCCCTTATACAGTGGGCTGCAAGAAAATGTGAGGCTAAAAATTCCATTCTAGCCCTATACTTTTAGTATAGGCCTTTGACCCCTATGAATCCTTCAGGAGTCAGGAGATGTGTACTACATTTCATTTTGCACTCTTATATTCCAGTCTTCGTCCTAAAATTGGCCATTTTCATAATGCGGTTCCCTTATACAGTGGGCTGCAAGAAAATGTGAGGCTAAAAATTCCATTCTAGCCCTATACTTTTAGTATAGGCCTTTGACCCCTTTGACCCCTTCAGGAGTCAGGAGATGTGTACTGTATTTCATTTTACACTCTTATATTCAAGTCTTCGTCCTAAAATTGGCCATTTTCATAATGCGGTTCCCTTATACAGTGGGCTGCAAGAAAATGTGAGGCTAAAAATTCAATTCTAGCCCTATACTTTTAGTATAGGCCTTTGACCCCTTTGACCCCTTCAGGAGTCAGGAGATGTGTACTGTATTTCATTTTACACTCTTATATTCAAGTCTTCGTAAAAAAAGTGGCCATTTTCATAATGCGGTTCCCTTATACAGTGGGCTGCAATAAAATGTGAGGCTAAAAATTCAATTCTAGCCCTATACTTTTAGTATAGGCCTTTGACCCCTTCAGGAGTCAGGAGATGTGTACTGTATTTCATTTTACACTCTTATATTCAAGTACTCGTCCTAAAATTGGCCATTTTCATAATGCGGTTCCCTTATACAGTAGGCTGCAAGAAAATGTGAGGCTAAAAATTCTATTCTAGCCCTATACTTTTAGTATAGGCCTTTGACCCCTTTGACCCCTTCAGGAGTCAGGAGATGTGTACTGTATTTCATTTTACACTCTTATATTCAAGTCTTTGTCCTAAAATTGGCCATTTTCATAATGCGGTTCCCTTATACAGTGGGCTGCAAGAAAATGTGAGGCTAAAAATTCAATTCTAGCCCTATACTTTTAGTATAGGCCTTTGACCCCTTCAAGAGTCAGGAGATGTGTACTATATTTCATTTTACACTCTTATATTGAAGTCTCCATTCTAAAATTGGCCATTTTCATAATGCGGTTCCCTTATACAGTGGGCTGCAAGAAAATGTGAGGCTAAAAATTCAATGCTAGCCCTATACTTTTAGTATAGGCCTTTGACCCCTTCAGGAGATGTGTACTGTATTTCATTTTACACTCTTATATTCAAGTCTTCGTCCTAAAATTGGCCATTTTCATAATGCGGTTCCCTTATACAGCGGGCTGCAAAAAAATGTGAGGCTAAAAATTCAATTCTAGCTGTATACTTTTAGTATAGGCCTTTGACCCCTTCAGGAGCCAGGATATGTGTACTGTATTTCATTTTACACTCTTATATTCAAGTCTTCGTCCTAAAATTGGCCATTTTCATAATGCGGTTCCCTTATACAGTGGGCTGCAAGAAAATGTGAGGCTAAAAATTCAATTCTAGCCCTATACTTTTAGCATAGTCATTTGACCCCTTCAGGAGTCAGGAGATGTGTACTGTATTTCGTTTTACACTCTTATATTCAAGTCTTCGTCCTAAAATTGGCCATTTTCATAATGCGGTTCCCTTATACAGTGGGCTGCAAGAAAATGTGAGGCTAAAAATTCAATTCTAGCCCTGTACTTTTAGTATAGGCCTTTGACCCCTTTGACCCCTTCAGGAGTCAGGAGACGTGTACTGTATTTCATTTTACACTCTTATATTAAAGTCTTAGTCCTAAAATTGGCCATTTTCATAATGCGGTTCCCTTATACAGTGGGCTGCAAGAAAATGTGAGGCTAAAAATTCAATTCTAGCCCTATACTTTTAGTATAGGCCTTTGACCTCTTTGACCCCTTCAGGAGCCAGGATATGTGTACTGTATTTCATTTTACACTCTTATATTCAAGTCTTCTTCCTAAAATTGGCCATATTCATAATGCAGTTCCCTTATACAGTGGGCTGCAAGAAAATGCGCGGCTAAAAATTCAATTCTAGCCCTATACTTTTAGTATAGACCTCTGACCCCTTCAGGAGTCAGAAGATGTGTACTGTATTTCATTTTACACTCTTATATTAAAGTCTTCGTCCTAAAATTGGCCATTTTCATGATGCGGTTCCCTTATACAGTGGGCTGCAAGAAAATGTGAGGCTAAAAATTCAATTCTAGCCCTATACTTTTAGAATAGGCCTTTGACCCCTTCAGGAGTCAGGAGATGTGTACTGTATTTCATTTTACACTTTTATATTCAAGTCTTCGTCCTAAAGTTGGCCATTTTCATAATGAGGTTCCCTTATACAGTGGGCTGCAAGAAAATGTGAGGCTAAAAATTCAATTCTAGCCCTATACTTTTAGAATAGGCCTTTGACCCCTTCAGGAGTCAGGAGATGTGTACTGTATTTCATTTTACACTCTTATATTGAAGTCTTCGTCCTAAAATTGGCCATTTTCATAATGCGGTTCCCTTATACAGTGGGCTGCAAGAAAATGTGAGGCTAAAAATTCAATTCTAGCCCTATACTTTTAGTATAGGCTTTTGACCCTTTTGACCCCTTGAGGAGTCAGAAGATGTGTACTGTATTTCCTTTTACACTCTTATATTGAAGTCTTCGTCCTAAAATTGGCCATTTTCATAATGCGGTTCCCTTATACAGTGGGCTGCAAGAAAATGTGAGGCTAAAAATTCAATTCTAGCCCTATACTTTTAGTATAGGCCTTTGACCTCTCTGACCCCTTCAGGAGTCAGGAGATGTGTACTGTATTTCATTTTACGCTCTTATATTGAAGTCTTCGTCGTATAAAATTGGCCATTTTCATAATGCGGTTCCCTTATACAGTGGGCTGCAAGAAGATGTGAGGCTAAAAATTCAATTCTAGCCCTATACTTTTAGTATAGGCCTTTGACCCCTTCAGGAGTCAGGAGATGTGTACTGTATTTCATTTTACACTCTTATATTCAAGACTTCGTCATAAAATTGGTCATTTTCATAATGCGATTCCCTTATACAGTGGGCTGCAAGAAAATGTGAGGCTAAAAATTCAATTCTAGCCCTATACTTTTAGTATAGGCCTTTGACCCCTTCAGGAGTCAGGAGATGTGTACTGTATTTCATTTTACACTCTTATATTCAAGTCTTCGTCCTAAAATTGGCCATTTTCATAATGCGGTTCCCTTATACAGTGGGCTGCAAGAAAATGCGCGGCTAAAAATTCAATTCTAGCCCTATACTTTTAGTATAGACCTTTGACCCCTTCAGGAGTCAGGAGATGTGTACTTTATTTCATTTTACACTCTTATATTCAAGTCTTCGTCATAAAATTGGTCATTTTCATAATGCGATTCCCTTATACAGTGGGCTGCAAGAAAATGTGCGGCTAAAAATTCAATTCTAGCCCTATACTTTTAGTTTTTGATTTCACAAGCCTTTAACTAGCAACTTTGACAGAATTCAAACATCAGGTGTGGAATATATTTGCATTAATTTGGCTTAAGAAATTAATCCAATCTTTTAATACCACTCCCTAAAGGATTTTTCGAACAATTACGGGTAGAAAGAAGTACACTATATCTACATTTATGAAGTTAGGGTTGAGGGGAGGCTAGGGTGTTAAGAGCCTGTAAAGGATGTTCCAAAGCCCTCGACTATAAGAACTTATTGAGGATTAAGACACATATAGAGAATTAAAACATGTTGAAAATTACCAACGAATAAAGAGTAAGAGAAAAAAAAAATTTTGATTATTCTTCCGTCTAAGGACGTCCTCAGATCTGTACAATGTAGCTAGCATTTTACACATCCAAGACTTCTTATATTTGCCATATATTACAGATTTTCGCAGTCGTAAGTTAGATCAACCATTCATATTTTTTGGGCCCAATATAATGACAGGTAACGTTTGAGAAGCTACTACAACTACCGTTATCACATTTTCCTAGTTTATATCTCGCTACATAACATCATTTGCCATGTAGCCTACTAGCTTGAAATTGCAATCTCCAAAAATTTGTTTGTTTTTGCACTCGAATTCTTTAATTTTGGTGGACTTGGCTTGGTTATGTTTCTGAGGTGAATACTTACATATTCTCCGGAACGAGAGGTTTTCTTTTGGGAAGTTTGATTCCCGGCACGGGCTTTGTCCAGCTCCACTTGGATCTTCGACAGATTTGGTTCAGAACTGGTTCGTACCTGTGTAAGCCTTAAAAGAAAAAGACAAAAAGTTGATTTAGAGTTAGCAGGAATACATAGAAGGATATTACTGAGTTGCTAGACTTTTCCACAGTGGAAACATTAACCCCCCCCCCCTGGGAGAAAATTTTTTTCCTCCATATGGGAGGAAAAATTCCTCCCATATGGAAAATTGAGCAGCCAAAGAGAAAGTACGCCTTTTAACCTCGCAAGGTTTAGACTACAGCCAAACGCAAAAAGGGAAAAAAATTGAAATTTACAAAACAGTAAAAACACAATTCTAGGGTTTCTAGGGAGTCTATTCTCAAAGGCTGCTCCTCTCATACAAACAGAGGAGGAGGGGGCTCCAGTTCTCAAAAACCCCTAAATGCTCCTTAATTCCTTGGCACTCGTTATTCAAGTTATCAAAAACACGAATTTTCAGTATTCAACTGTCTCCCCCACCAAAGAAAATAATTCCTGCATGTTTATGGGTTCTTTCTTACGTTACTTGAATGAAGATCTGCTTGATCTTCACTTGTTGGTGTTATATATTATGAGGTCTCGCAAACAAAAGAAAAAAATCCAAAGCACAAAAAAATTGACGTCAACAAAATGATACAAATACTACTACTACTAACAACTCACCGCAGCACCTAGCCGCCTGAGGCCAACACAGCTACGCACGCTCCTCCTCCATCCCAATCTATTCAAAGCCTCCCTTTTTACGCCCGCCCATGAAGTTGCCATTTCCTTTAAATCTTTCTTTATGACGTCCTCCCATCCCAGACGAGGACGACCTGCTTTCCACTTAGCCCTAGACGGTTGGCCGAAAATAACAATCTTCGGCAATCTGAACATCCTTCATCAGCACAACGTGCCCTAGCCACCTCAACCCTTCTTTCATTATAGCCCTAGAGAGCGGTATTGAACCACATTTTTTGTATAGCCTATTGTTTGAAATACGGTCAGTCAGCCGGGTACTCAGAACAATCCTTAAGCAATTTCTCTGGAAAAAATCTAGCAAATCTTCATCCGCTTTTCGGAGCGACCATGCTTCAGAGCCATATTTGACCACTGTCATCACTGTAGCTTCTAATATTCTAATCTTGGTTTGCAGACTTATCTTCCTATTCTTCCAAACTTTTTTTAACTGTGAAAAAACACCCTGAGCCTTGGCTATTCTACTTTTGACATCTTCACTGCTCCAACCATCTTTACTAATAATACTACCAAGTTAAGTGAAGCTGTCCACCTGATCAATCTTTTCATTACCCAACTTCACCTTTACATCTTCACTTATTCCTAGCCTTAGTGACTTAGTCTTCTTAACATTAATTTTCAAACCTATTCTAGCACCCTGAACTCGCAAAACCTATAAAACTTCATTCATTTTGCTCACACTTTCATCTAGGATGCTTAAGTCATCAGCATAATCTAAGTCAAGGAGACTTTTTCCTCTCCATTTGATTCCGTGGTCTCCCATTGCCTTTCCTGTGCTCCTTACAAGTCCATCAAAATAATTCATATAAAGGGGGATAGGACACAACCCTGCTTAACTCCTGATTTAATACAAAACCAGCTGCGAACCTCATTTCCTACTTTAACCGCAGCAGTGTTATTCTTGTACATAGCACTAATCACTTTAATGTATTTGTCTGGTATACCATACAAGGATAAAACCTTTACTAAAGCTCTTCTATCAACAGAATCGAACGCTTGCTCATAATCTATAAAACTGAGGACCAAAGGTGTTTGAAAACTCAGGCACTTCTCAATTATTAACCTAAGAGTGAAAATTTTATCGAAACATCCTCTACCTTTTCTAAAACCGCACTGTTCTTCTCTTAAAACTTTGTCTATGGCATCTCTCAGTCTAAAAAGTATCATATTACTAAGTAATTTACTACCTACAGAGACCAGACTAATGCCTCGATAATTACCACACTCACTTTTATCACCTTTCTTGTAAAGTGGCTTAATTAAGGTTTTCCTAAAATCGTTAGGTACTTCCCCTTTTTCGAAAATCATATTCATAATCTTCAGTAACTTATTTCTAACCTCAGAGCCACCATATTTAAGAAACTCATTTACCACCCTATCAGCACCTGGAGCCTTATTATTTTTAGTCCTTTTAGTACTGTCGCTAATTCCTCCTCACAAAACAAATCTTCCTTCACATCCAAGGTATAACAAACTTTTTCATTTTCCTCTATATCTCTTCCTTCAACTCTATCTTGCCTAAGCAAATTCTCAAAATGTTCGGCCCATCTCTCTTTACTTTTTCCTTATCGCTAACTGCGGCCCCCTTCCTATCTTTAACTGGGCCAAGTCCGCATTGACTACTCCCTCTCAATTTGTTAACATGCCAGTACAATATTTTACTATTACGCCGTCTAGCAGCATCTTCAAGATCCTCGGCAATTTTATCCATGGCCTCTACTTCACACCTCCTTAGTTCATATTTTAATGCTTTCTCCACTTTCTTTACATTCCTTCTGTTTTCATATGATCTATCACTAATGTAATTCTTGTACAAGTCCTTTCTCCTTTCTATCAAACATAAAGCTTTTTCACAAATATTCTTAGCTGCAGTTCTAGATTTCTTCCCTAAGACACCTTCTGCAACTTCACAAATTATTTTTCAAAAATTATTCCAACCATCTTCCACATTATCAAATTTTAAACTCTCAAGTTTAGTATTCAACTGTTCCTGGAAAGTTTCTCTCAAATTCTTATCCTGGTGTCTACCAACATCATAACTTCCCGGGAGGTAGTTACCCTTCCGATATTTCAGCTTTAAATTAACCCTTGACACTACTAGATGGTGATCTTTACTCTTAACATCAATAACGGCACTCCTATATACCCTAGTATCTTGTATTGATCCTGCCAGTCTTCGGTTTACAATAACATAATCAATAAGGTTTGCTGTCTTACCATCACGTGAATACCATGTTAACTTATGAGCCATTTTATGACCAAACACCGTATTGGTTATAACTAGATTGTTATACCTACAAAATTGCAAAAGTCTGTATCCATTACTGTTTTCTATTCCTACACCAAATTTACCTAGGCTAGGGTACCATCTATCTCTATTTCTACCAACCTGGGCGTTAAAATCTCCCAGTAAAAACATCATATTTCTACCTGGGACCCTGTCTATTTGCTCCTGTAACTGTAAGTAAAATTCATCTGAGTCACTAGTATCTCCGTCAGTCGGTTCTACAGGGGCATATACTACTATAACTGATACTCTGAACTTTTTATTTTGTAATATACGACTGGCAAAATTCCTGACATAATTGTTTATTCTCTTCTATTAGATCAACAATTATTTTTTTTTTTTTTAATTTGGCTTGTTAATAGATAATCACGGACAAAAAAAGGGGAAGGCAACGCTAAGGCAAGTTGCCTCCAGAATACTGATGTAATTTTTCCTGCAATATCCTATATTTTTCGTAATAGTGGCCTATTTTTAGCTGTATCCTCTCCGAGATTAAATCCTGCATACGTTCCTGGGCGTAGTTTCGGCTTTTGTATTCATCTTTTCTAACGAAGATACACTTGCAAGATTGGGGGGGGGGGGGGTATTTTTTGTCTTTCCTCGATTTTTTTCAATAAAATTACCAAAAAGGCTATTTTTCGAAATGAGGGGCAATTCAAATCCTCCCCCACCTGCCCACTAATTAGCGCCCCTGATTAATAATAAATAAAAACCCATGGCCCAAAATTACTGTCAAATAATAACGATAATTCTAATTGTTCCACTGACCCGTTTAATGTTAAGGCAGCTAATTGAGCAGTTCTGCTCCATGCAAATCACCAAATACAAGTTCGAATATCCAGTCTCACAGAGTTCAAGAAAAGAATAAAGAGTAAGCTTTTTTTTACGAAAAGCTCAATCGCAGATTGAGGAAAATTTAATTGGTTTCCGATTCAACTCTAGCCCTTTAAAATCGTCGATTCCGACTCATGGTTACATCACTATTAAGCAGTGACGTACTTTCATCAAAATCCTGGGGGGGGGGAGGGCAAAGTTAGAGCCAATTTTCCCAAATCAAGTAAAAATGACAGTAAAGACTAAAAAATAAGCCATTTGGTTCCATAGAGGTACTTTGTAGTACTATAAAATAAATAGAAACTAAAAAACAGCTGGGGGGGGGGGCAAATTGAGGTCAGGGGGGGGGGGGCTTGGACCGAGGTCCAATTTAAGGGGCAGTTGCCCCCCCCCCCCCATAGCAAATTACGCCCCTACTATTAAGATTTGTAGTTAGGGAATAAAAATTAGGGTAGGAGGGGGGGGGGAGTTCGCAAGCCCCACTTCCGGCCCTTTAGTGATACAAACTGAAAACCCTTGTATGGTTCAAATTTCAACAAGGTGTGACGCGTCCACCTTTCTATAAACATGTATCTATGAAGCCTGTGATTTATGTGGGCTAATTGCATAGTTTGATACCCTTATTTCTGATACATTTATCATATACACACTCGAGGAATAATTTTTTCACCTTTCAACCGTTTTGAATTAAATGACGATCTAAAAATTCGAACCGACCCAGTGTTAGGCTCCGGGGATGCATCTGGGCATATGGGACATTGAAGACGTGGCAGGTTGCGTCCGATTTGTTTTGGCCCTAAAACAGAATTTTTGCAGAAAATTTTTGTCTTTGCTTAATATTATATAACAGCAAACACCAAATAATGTGAAAACAATGGAAGAAAAATGAAAGAAGGAAGAAAAACTACGAAACTGTGGAATTGTTGAAAACAGCGAAAGAAGCCAGCAAAAATAAATTAAAAATATCATATTTTGAGGATGTGTCTCGTTAAAACCATCACCGACGAAAGACCAGCCAGACATTGGATCTTCTTTTTCTATTGGGAGTTATTGTCTTTCAAGCCGCAGCAATTTAGTCATCTTCTTATTTGTAGGTCTTGTTGCAGAGAATCATAGAAAACTGCTTGCTGCAGTTGTAGATATTGTTTTGGAGATCTTTTGACTCTGGGCATTGGATTATCAAGATAAATAGTCAATTATTAGCTTAGTCTTTTACTTTTGTGTCCATTTTAGTTAAAAATTTGCAGTTTGCTTTTTGCCACTATTTTAGCTTTAAACAGACAGGTTGGAACAGATGTGTTCCCAAGTGCATCAGCCTTAGGCAGCTTATAGCTGCGACGATTAAGTAATAGTAATTAGTACTCACTCAGAGGTGACATTATCTTTACGACTATACTTCGGCAATTCTTCTACATGCTCATTACTAGTTTCATTGCCTACATCTTCTTTGACCTCAACAAAGGCGGCTGGTTGTTTTTTCTTTCTATCGTGCAGATCAGTCTTGAAAAAAAAGAAAAGAAGAATGTTGAACACGCTAGTTTGACAATTGTGCGAACTAACAATTATATCTTGAGCTTCACTTCGATATAGTGTGTTGTAAATGCATAAAGTAAAGCAATAAAGTATACTGTTATGATTACTTAAATTGTTTTCAGTTTCGAAAAAGTCATCGGGACTCCCCCTACTGGTGTAGAAATATAAGCACCATTAAGCTTCATGTCAAATCACCTGTTACTTAAAACGGTAATCCACAAGATTGGGACCTTTACCGTCAAAAGGATACTTTCAAGAGACATTCATATGATTACTACTAAATCATCACCCATAGACATGAGCGATGCTCAGTGACATTCAAATTATCAAATGGAAGAATGTTAGAGTTTAGAGTTCAAATGAATTTGAACTCTAAGACACCAGATCAAAACTTTGAGTTAGCCATTCCTTCAAAGTCATTGAAAGTTACATAAAATCTAGCTCCAAGAGGCGCATGAGCCATGCAGTCCTTAGGATAAGAGTCCCAGATAACGAAGTTGATCGACTCTTTACAGATATATTTTAGCGGAAAAGGTGGGCATGTCGCACCTTGTTAAGACTGACTCACGCGTAGAATTTAAATCTATAGGATTAGAAGTGAACATTGCTTCGTGACTATAGTAAGTGATGTAGCGTAAATTAACCAGTAAATTATTAGACACATAATTCAGATTGCTCTGGTCGTCAGTCAGTTAAACTAATATAGTTTATTAAATACCATTGGCTATTTTACTAAATAGGCTGCAGCAGCGACGTGTGCAACGGGCAGAGGGGTACAGACCCTTTCCCAAAATCTTTTGATTGTTCCAAGATCTTCCATGTTTTCCACACAAATGACCTTTCTTTGTGTTTTCTTGAATGTGGGCTCCTCCCTAAGCTACTATATCATCCTCTGAAGTAAAATCCTACACAAGTACCTCGGCTGTAGCCAAGGGGCCAAACATTTGAGGGGTACACTCATAGTTTTTCCGATGCAATAGTTTCTTTTAGATAAGAATAGCGTTTAAAATAATGAATTATCCAACCATGAGCAACCAGGGTACAGTCGTAATACCTCACTAAGGACCGACCAAGGAACTTCCAATAGCAGAATTTTGTGAGGACGGGTTGAGTACAGGGACGTCATTTGGGGGTGGCAAGGGGGGCAGTTGCCCCCCCCCAATAATGTGGAGAAAAAAGTTATACATCCCATGCCCTTTGACTATCCAGATATGGACCTTTCCCCCCCCTTTTCTGCTTTCTCTTTTCGAGAAATGCGTGTTTTGTTCGGTTCTTTTTTTTTGTTTCTCTTTATGAGAAGAGCATGTTTTTTTTTTTATTTTTTTTTGTTATAAAAGAGACGCATGAAGTTTTACCTCTCTGTCTGCATTTTTTAAAAGTTATATTGCTTATCAACATAAAAAAATAATCAAAAGCCATACTGAAACCTAAGACGACAATAAATAAAGTAGAAACTTGAAACGGATTGAAATCGCTACTAATCGACAAATAAAACCCAAAACGAACAGCAATTACGATAACCAGGAGCAGGGCTATTGTCCCTTAAAGAACTACAGGCCATTTTTATTTACGCTTTACTAAAAAGAGTTTGAATTTGGAACAGCGTGTTTTTTAATTTGTATAACACAATAACAAAATAATACAATTAGGCTAATCATGGTTTACAAACAAGAGTGTTGCAATCCTTCTCCTTCTCAAAGCCCCTAAACAGATTAAGCGTCATCTGCATTTTATTGAAAACGATATTTATTTTGAATAGTTATTTTGTATTTTGAATAGTATTTGTCGAAATACGGGCAGAAAAAAAGAAATCGCCGTAATTATCAAGATTTCTGGAAAGAACAAGTGGAAGTAGACTGAGCGTTAAATGCATAATGGCATTGGTTCTTGGAAATCTCTGCAATTTTTTATTTTTCAATTTTATAATTCTAAAGAGAAATACTTAAAATATATTCTTCTTTAAGTAAGTGCAAATTATGGTCTGTCATTAGGAGCTTGGACGTGTCTTTAGGATGCACAAGAACCATAGTCTTAGAATTTTTTTTATTTATCTTTTCCTTTACAAAAAAAAACTAGATTTGTGGAAATTAATTTTCATCCTAATTAAAAATTTAGGTATCTCTTGGGGAGCAGTCAAACCACAAGCTTTGAAAAAGGTGGACTGGAGAAGGACACTTGCTTCTGTTTATAATTAACGTGGCTCAATACCCCAACAAATTTATAGCAGTTAAAGTTGAATATCAATATAAAATACAAAAGAAAGAAAAGAGAGATAAAAAAACAAGGATTAAGATAAGATTAAATTAAAAACAAATTAAAAATCGAAAAAGAAAATCTGATGAAGTAGCCACAGATCAAGAGAACAACTTGATAGGATTTATTTTTAATTCCATTCAAGTATGGATACAGCCTATATCAAAAGTCATTGCCTATTTTTAAACAATAATATAGTATATAAACAATAATAACAATAAAACAAACAATAATATAGCTTTTGGTTATCTTTGCAATGCTGTATCTTAGTCTTTTCATGTCTTAGGAAGTGGGAAAGTTAAGCCTTGTTTTCCTCGGATCAAGATTCAAATGAGCTGGTTCTTCATTTTTTCCTGTCCACTCCCTTCCTTTCCCCAAGGAAAATCTGTGATCCAAAGAACGATTAAATAAAAAACCGAAATAGGTGCAGTAAAAATGGAAGGCTTGAGTCTGGTAGGTAATGACTCCAAAGCCATTACCTACTAGTGTTATTACTACCTTTGCAGAGAAGAGGTATTGGTTAATTGACCCTAGGCCTACCTTACAGTACAAAGAACATTAAAATAGCCCCTCCCCCCCTAGACCCGTCCTAGGTCTGTTCATACCTGAAAACTGTGATTTTCTACGATTTCCCTTTTTATTACTTCAAAATTCTGATGTTTTAAGGGTAGTACCACATTTTTGCCTAAATTGTCTAAGTGAACAATGATTTTAAATAAACAACACTAATTATTCATTAAATCTGACGATGGCTTTTGTTTGTAAAATGCAAACATTGACTGTATGTTGATTCGATGTAAATGGTCATGTAAATCTTTACTTAACCTATTCAAACAATCCGATTTAATTTTCACTGTCCTTCGTACTTAATGTGCGATCTGTCATCTGTGTTATCAAAATTTAATCTTTAATGTATGATGTCAGAAACAGGCACTTTTCTTCATTTGTATGCATTAGCGACCTATACAGCTGATAATTGTGTGATTACCAGAAGCATACTATCAAGTAATTGATACTGCCAAAAGTCGCATCTTAAAGAATATGAACCAAAAGCAACAGATTTAAGCTTGAAGAGTACTTATTTATTCTACATTATTTTAAGCTAAACTGGGATGTAAAATCATAACCACAAAACACCACAAGCGAGTTTTCTACAAAAGGTCCAACACCACCTTATCTCGCTGGATATGCGATTTAAGGTATATATGATTTGGATAATTGACTAAAAAATACAACCATGGAGAATGTTAGAAACTGATAAAGTAAATTAAAATTTACCTGGGAGCATGAGTGCCTTCTCCTTGCAAACTGAGCAAGCTGCTCAACTAATATTGAGCATTCCTGTTGTTTATTGTGGCACTCTTGAGTAAGTCTCAAATTTTTCTCCCTTAATTTAATTTGTTGTTCTCTAAGTCTGTCTATCTCAGCAAGTAGTTCATTTTGCGTACTCAGCAACTGAGTATTTTGTGCCTATAAAAAGAAACATTTAATAGTATAGTAACAAAAAAGACACAATTCTTTGACAAAACATATTCTTTTTCACAATTCACAATTCTTTGACAAAATGTGCATATTATGCATGTATTGCATTCATTTTTGCTATTGTAGTCTGAGAAGTCTGTTTCCGATTTACAATCAAACTCTTCAATTTCATTGTCTTCCATGTACTGATAAGATACAAAACCCTCAAACAAAATAGTGGATAATTTGCACTATAGACTTCCTGCTTATGCTGGGCCAAACAAACATAACGGATATCAATTCTTCTGTAAGTTTGTCTTACTCCCCGGTAGGGATCACTGCTCAAATTTTGTATGGTGTATTTTCTGGAAATCTATCTTTTAATTTGGTAAAGCTTCTGAAATCAAACAATGCCATGTATAAGTACAAGCATTTATGCTTTACAAATCGATTTTCTATCGTTTGTGTAATTGTATCCACAATACAGTTAAATACATTGACTCTAAGCACATCTTCAGGAAGTAATTGAATTTGCTCATCATCACCTACTTTACCTTCCATCTTTTTACTTTCCTGATTCGTTTTTTGCCTAAAATCCGTTTCACTGACCATATTCTTGTTTCACTGACCAACCCTTCAATTTTTCAATTAATATTAAGAAAAATATTTTAGCTGCAGCAAATTCGTTTTGCAGAGACTTCAATTTTGAAACAGATGACTCGAACTTCCATGCTTGAGCATAGCCTAAATGTTTAGCTAGTCAGACAAAAGGGGTTGTAATCTTAAAGATCTCAAGAAACATGATAGCAGTAACAATCGTTTAAAGACTTAGGAATTTGAGCAGAAGCATCATTCCTTACTTTGGTCTTGAATTCATTTGACATGGAAACCTTATATAATAATACATCAACTCACAACAACGTTTTTAATTGACCGAAACTGATTAATCATGGACTGAGAGGTCCAGATGTTGATTTTCCCAAAGATTTCAACAGTGGCATCACTTTGGCTGCCCCAATGTGTAGCTCCAATTAGTCCTAGCTTGTAAGCTGGGTTTTCTTTAGTATAAGTCTGTTGTTGTTTCAATAATTCTTTCAGAGACCTTAGCTTCTTTAAGAAAACTAAAAAAAGAAAATAGTTGACAGGCGGATTTGTTCTGTATCACTGACTACTAAGTTTAATACATATGCATATCACCAAGTATGGATATGGTTTGGTATGATGTTTATTATTTTGGAAGTTAGACTATTGTAGGCTGAACTCATATTTGATGATGTGTCAAATACATTTGCTGCACTACTTTCAATGGTGATTTCCACCTCTTCCAGAGTATTTCTTAACAAAACTAGCAGTACTTCAGCTGATGTTGACGTGACACATTTTAAAGGTAGCAATATTTCAACTACTTCATGCACAAACCAGACCACAAATACACACTTCTTGTTTCCCGAAATGTCAATTGTTGTGTCCAGCAATATAGGAAACTTTCCAACTTCCTTTATCTTTAATGACATTGCTTTTTCACCAAATTTTGAGTAATTGAAGATTTTTCCTTCACCTTTTGCTTGATCATCAAATTTCGAACAATTGAAGATTTTTCCATTACTTTTGCTTGTTCTTTTATAACTGGCTATATTGAAGAAAATTGCAAGTTGATTTGCTTGTTTGTTTGTTTAGCAGCCATGAATAAAGTGACGGAACCGCTTTGAAGGCTTCATGATCTTCAGTTCTTTGATAAGTCTCAAATCGTCCATCTGGTGCAAAAACTTGACTTAACTATTTTAACATTCAAAGCAGATTGGTCAACACAAACAGCTGTTGGAGCTGCTTGCATGGAGCTGCTACCATGAAATTAATTTCTTGACCATGAAAATGAATAGGTTTCTAAAAATGTTGTTTTGTCAAACCAAGGGTGCTATTATAGGCAGCGCAAAATCGCTGCCTAAGTAAAGAATGATGTTGGCACCAGTGGCGTATCCAGGATTTTGTTTCGGGGGGGGGGGGGGGCCGTCAGTCTACCTTTTTATAGCAGTCATGTGAGCAAGAAATTATCTATCATAGCGCAAGATTTCAGGCGGGGGGCATGGGGGGGGGGTAGCTAGGTAAAGAAATGAAAAATACACACTTGTCATGAGTATTTCTAGTTGTAGACTTTTTTTGTTTGAGAATGGATGACAAAATTTTGCCAACAAAGTTAGAATAAAAAAAAAAGTTAGAAGCAGTGACAGTTTCTATTTTGGGTGAGTAGATGTTTTGGAACTGCCACGAAGCAGCAGAATTTAGAAAATATATAAAAAAGAAGTGCATTATTTTTTATATTTGCCTATAGGACCCTTCTTTTAGAGAACCAAATAAATAAAAAATAATATTATATCTAAGACAATTGCCCAGAATTTGGTTTCGGAGGGGTGGGGGCCTCAGTCTACCTAATATAGCAGCCATGAAAGCAAGAAATGTATTGATATTAACATTGTTTACAGAGGATGAAGCACAATTAAAGTTTAATAAACAGAATCCCCTGCACTTAGAGAAATGAGCAACGAAAGACGACCTAACCTCTCACACTAACAGCCGCCAGTCTTTTTTGGCTGCAAATCGATCAAAAACTTGGTCAGCATCGACCTGGATATCGTGGTTCAGGGTCAGGTGAGCTAGTCCGTTCAGACGTTCCTCGCCCGTTGAGCTCCGCAGATAGGTTTTTAATCGCTTAAGATAGCTAAAGCTCCTCTCAGCAGAAGCGGTAGTCACTGGTAATTTCTGAAAAATCGTCAAAAGCCTTCGAATGCATGGGAAAAATTTTGCATCACATGACGCAAGAGTCGAAGCAACAGTTGATGATTCCTCAGACATTCCGAGCCACTTCTGTTTCGAAAGGACTAACTCACATTCGAGCGCACATCTACCCCCGTGAAATCCCTCGTAAACAGCAACAGCGTTCACAAATTCATTAATTTTTAATGACTTGCTGTTTGCTGGAAAAGCCTTCCGATTTTTTGAAAGATGCCTCCTGATGGCGCAAAAATCTTTGATCAAATTCTTCAATAAGTGAAGCAAAGTAAGGTTCCAACAATGACTCGCGATAAAAAACCTTGATGGACTCATTATTGTTGATGGACTTTTGGGGGATAGACCTTGGAACAGTCGGAGCCACATTTAACTCTTGTGCAAGCTCATAGGCTTTCTGAAAAATTGTTTCAAAATTATTTTGTTTTGACTGCAGTAAAGTATCAGAACATAGCTTAACATGCCGACAGCACTCAACTAAATCTGAATCTTCGGCTTACAGCGCCTTAGAGACAAAGAGCATTATGGCACTTACAAACTCTAGCATAGCCATCATGAACATAAAACTAAATTCGCTTGCTGCTGAAACCAACGTATTCGCTTTTGAAATAACTTCTGTATCGCACCGTATGCTACCAACCAACTATTTCCTCAAGTACGGAAATAATCGCACAATACAAAGAAATAAAAACTAAAATGCAATCGTGACACTCCACCCATCTCGTTCCGCACAACTTCACAAGCTTCCTCACAGGACTATCGGGACAAATGACAGCGACCGCTTCTACAAACATATTCGTTCTTTTTGGTGAGGATAATAAAAATGATATAATCTGCTGTATAGTAGCAAAGGTTGACCTAACAAGTCTTACCCTACTAGTTTTACATAAAGCCAAATTTAAGCTGTGCGATGCACAGTGGGTGTAGATCACATGCGGATATTTTTTTCTAATTTCTGCCTGTGCACCAGAATAGCAGCCTGACATGTTGCTGGCCCCATCAAAACCAACCCCCACAAATTTCTCCATTTTTAAGCCGAACGCAATGCATTGGCTGGTGATTTGTTTCGCTACTGCAGAGCCGGTGAGATTTCCGGAAACAGAAAACCTGAGAGACCGCTTTTCAAGTAAAGCACGAGTTTCATATTAGTATCTGACTACAAGAACTAACTAGAACTAATTAGGCTTGTCAGCATGTGTATCAATAACTGTACAACGAACCTGAAGAATCCTTTGACGCTATATGCTGATGACTGCAAGCTCCTAGGACTGGCCCAGAACAACTTAAATCTATCAACTATGCAAGAAGATCTGGACAGACTATCTAGATGGTCATCGGATTGGTGTCTACAGTTCAATGCCTTAAAATGTAAAGTTCTACATCTTGGACACAATAATCCAAAACTTGCATATCACATAGGAGACACCCAGCTTGAGGCAGTCAGTGAGGAGAAGGACCTGGGGGTTATTGTTGACAATGAGCTGAAGTTTCACTGCCACACACGAGCTCAAGTTGCAAAAGCAAACCAAGCCCTTGGCCTCATAAAGCGAACATTTACCACCTGGAAGTCGGGAGTGATTACGAAACTGTACAAAGCCATGGTCGGTCCTCACCTGGAATTTGGCATGACCCTAGCCTCTCTGTACTATAAGACGGGTGTGAAGTACTTGAGAGTGTCCAAATAAGAGCAACTAAGCTTATCTCTGCATTCCAAGACAAATCTTACGAGGAACGTCTCACCTTACTCAAACTCCCTACCTTAGTATACCGTAGGAAAAGAGGAGACGTAATAGCAACTCATAAGTTGCTAGAAAATGACCTATTAAGTCATGTCTTTTCCCCGTCCTTCTCAACTACCACAAGAGGACACACCAAGAAGCTGCAGGCCCCCCGTTGCATCAAGCGAGAGCGCCAACAGTTCTTCTCAGTCCATTCCGTCCCGCTCTGGAACAGCCTATCCGAAGCCATCGTCCAATCTAAAACTCTAGATGCCTTTGAGAAAGGAGTTGATCAAGACTCGGCCAACACTGAATGGAGGCTGAACTGGGATGTCAAATCATAACCTTGAAACACCACCAGCGAGATTTCTACAGGAGGCTCAACACCACCTTATCTCGCTGGATATGCGATTTAAGGTAATTTTCTTTCTTTCCTCTCATGTGACCTTTCCGTTTCAATGCTTAGCTTACACTGGAATTATAGCAGCGTTTGAAACTTTGAATGAACTATTGCCTCTTAATCCAATTCCTTATCGCAATTCATTCAATGCAGAGAAGCTAGTGCTTATAGCTGCGGGGTTAAATAGTGAGAAAAATTTATTGACATCTTGTTTGATTACAGGAGGCGATTGCATGCGTTTGATGATAAATTAATGATATAAGCTTGCTGGAGAAATGGATAGTCATTTAACAAGAAATGAAAAAAAGAACGGGTGTTGCAAATAACTTAAAAGCGTGAATATTTCGGAACTTACTATATTGGCACTTAAAAAAAGAAGAAAAGAAATTTCTGGGGGGGAGGGCTCGGGCCGCTCCCCCCCCCCTAGATACGCTACTGGTTGGCACAATGTATTAATTATTATTTTTTGGTTTTAGACCAGGGCACTTTGCATCGAAGGATTTGTCGTAGAAACATCGAAAAGAACTCAATCGATTGGAAATTGGAGTGGCTTGTGCCCTTTTTAATAGTCGAAAGTGATTGGAAGGCAACTAACACCCCTTCCACGCCCACCATTTCCCCAAACCCATCAATCAAAATTTTGAGATAGCCATTTTGTTCAACAAAGTTGATTTCCAGATAGAAATTATATTTTTGAGGACATTCCCCCCAGAGCCCTCAGGGCAAGGGTTGTAAGTTATGCCCTGGGGGAATATCAGGTTTTTATAGAAAACTTTGTCGTAGAAACATCAAAAAGAGCTCATTCGATTGGAAATTCAAAGGGATGGTGCTCTTTTTAATAGTCGAAAGTGATTGGAGCGCAACTACCCCCCCCCCCCCCCGCACGCCCACCTTTTCCCAAAACACATCCAATGAAAATTTTGAGATAGCCATTTAGTTCAACATAGTATGACGACCCCCCCCCACAGCCCTCAGGGCAAGGGTTGTAAGTTATGCCTTGGGGACATATAAGATTTTCATAGAAAGTGTTGTCATGGAAACTTCAAAAAGTGATTTGATTGGAAATTCAAATAGCTAGTGCTCTTTTGAATATTCGAAAGTGATTGGAAGGCAACTAACACCCCTTCCACACCCACCATTTCCCCAAACATATCCAATCTAAATTTTGAGATAACCATTTTGTTCAACACAGTTGACAGTTCTGGAAATTATATTTTTGAGCAGGACACTCCCCCCACAGTCTTCAGGGCAAGGGTTATAAGTTATGACCCTGGGGGCATATAATGGTTTTTATTGGAAGCTTTGTCATAGAAACTTAAAAAGGGCTCATTTGATTGGAAATTCAAAGGGCTAGTGCTCTTTTTAATAGTCGAGAGTGATTGGAGGGCAAGTAACCCCCCTATCAAGCCCACCTTTTCCCATAACACATCCAATCAAAATTTTTAGATAGCCATTTTGTTCAACGTAGTTGAAAGTTTTGGAAATTAGTTCTTTAAGGATGACAACCCCCCCCCCCCTCCCCATAGCCTTCAGGGCAAGAGTTGTAAGTTATTCCCTGGGGGCATATGAGGTTCTTATAGGCAGCGTTGTTGTAGAAACTTCAAAAAGGGCTCATTCGATTGGAAACTAAAATGGCTAATGTCCTTTTTAATAGTTGAAAATGATTGGAGGGCAACTAACCCCCTCTCATGCCCACCATTTCCCCAAACACATACAATCAAAATCTTGAGATAGCCATTTTTTTCAATGTAGTTGATAGTTCCGGAAATGAGGTCTTTGAGGATGACAACCCCCCCCCCCCCCATAGCCCTCAGGGCAAGGGTTGTCAGTTATGCCCTGGGGCATATAATGCTCTTATAGGAAGCGATTTTGTAAAAACTTCAAAAAGGGCTAATTCGATTGGAAATTGAAAGGCCTAGTGCCCTTTTTAAAAGTCAAAAGTTATTGAAGAGGGGGCAACTAACCCCCCTCTCACGCCATTTCTCAAAACATATCCAATGAAAATTTTGAGATTTCCATTTTGTTCAACATAATTGAAAGTTCTTAAAATTGGGTCTTTGAGGATGATAACCCCCTCAGAGCCCTCAGGGCAAGGGTTGTAAGTTATGCCCTGGGGGCATATAAGGTTTTTATAGAGATTTTTTTGTAGAAACTTCAAAAAGGGCTCATTTGATTGGAAATTGAAAGGGCTAGTGCCCTTTTTAATAGTCGAAAGTGAATGGAGAGCAATTAACCCCCCTCTCATGCCAATCATTTCCCCAAACACATTCAATCACACTTTAGAGATAGCCATTCTGTTCAACGTAGTTGAAAGTTCTGGAAATTATGTATTTGAGGATGACAACCCCCCCCCCCCCACAGCCCCCAGGGCAAAGGTTGTAAGTTATGCCCTGGGGTTATATAAGGTTTTTATAGATAGCGTTGTCATACAAAATTCAGAAGAGGCTCATTCAATTGGAAATTGAGAGGGCTAGTGCCTTTTTTAATGGTCGAAAGTGATCCAATCAAAATTTTTAGATAGCCATTTTGTTCAACGTAGTTGAAAGTTCTGGAAATTAGGTCTTTGAGGATGACAGTCCCCCCAGGGCTCTCAGGGCTAAGGTTGTAAGTTATACCCTGGGGGCATTTAAGGTTTTTATTGAAAGCTTTGTGGTAGAAACTTGAAAAAGGGCTCATTTGATTGGAAATTGAAATGGCTAGTGCCCTTTTTTATAGTCAAAAGTGATTGGAAGGCAACTAACACACCTTCCAAGCCCACCATTTCCCCAAACACATCCAATTAAAATTTTGAGATAGCCATTTTGTTCAACGTAGTTGTTAGTTTTGGAAATTAGGTCTTTGAAGATGAAACTCCCCCCCACCCTCAGGGCAAGGGTTGTAAGTTATGCCCTGGGGACATATAAGGTTTTTATAGAAAGCATTGTTGTAGAAACTTCAAAAAAAGTTCATTCAATTTGAAATTGAAATGGCTAGTGCCCTTTTTACTAGTTGAAAATGATTCGAGGGCAACTAACCCCCTCTCACGCTCACCATTTCCCCAAACACATACAAACAAAATTTTGAGATAGCCATTTTTTTCAACAAAGTTGAAAGTTCTGGAAATTATGTCTTCAAGGATGACCCCCCCCCCCCCCACAGCCCCCAGGGCAAGGATTATAAGTTATACCCTGGGGGCATATAAGGTTTTTATAGAAAGCAATGTTGTAGAAACTTCAAAAAGGGCTCATTCGATTGGAAATTCAAAGGACTAGTGCCCTTTTTAATAGTCGAAAGTGATTGAAGGGCAACTAACTCCCCTCTCACGCCCACCATTTCTCCAAACATGTAAAATGGAAGTTTTGAGATAGCCATTTTGTTCAACATAGTTGAAAGTTCTGGAAATCATGTATTTGAGGATGATAAATCCCCAGGGCAAAGGTTGTAAGTTATGTCCTTGGGGTATATAAGGTTTTTATAGATAGCGTTGTCATAGAAACTTCAAAAGGGGCTCATTCAATTGGAAACTGAGAGGGCTAGTGTCCTTTTCAATAGTCAAAAGTTATTGGAAGGTAACTAACCCTCCTCTCACGCCCACCATTTCCCTAAACACATCCAATCAAAATTTTGAGACAGCCATTTTGTCAAATGTAGTTGAAAGTTCTGGAAGTTAGGTCTTTGAGGATGACAACCCCCCAACAGCACCCAGGGCTAAGGTTGTAAATTATACCCTGGGGGCATATACTGTTTTTATAGAAAGCGTTGTCATAAATATTTCAAAAACGGCTCATTCGATTGGAAATTGAAAGGGCTATTGCCATTTGGAGGGAGAATCCCCCCCACGCCCATCATTTCCCCAAACATTTCTAATCAACATTTTGATATGGCCATTTGGTTCAACGTAGTTGAAAGGTCTGGTAATTATGTCTTTGAGGATGACAATCCTCCCCCCCCCATAGCCCTCAGGACAAGGGTCCTAAATTATGCCCTTGGGACATATAAAGTTTTGCTGTAAAAACTTCAAAAAGGGCTCATTTGATTGGAAAGTGAGAAGACTAGTGCCTTTTTTATTAGTAGAAAGCGATCAAAGGGCAAATGCCCCCCCCCCCCCTCACGCCCATAATTTCCCCAAACACTTCCAATCAAAATTTTGAGATTGCCATTTTTTCAGTGCATCAAAACAGTCTGGAAATTATATCTTTGAGGATAACAAAACCCCCAGCCCTCAGGGTAAGGGTTGTAAGTTATACCCTGGGGACATATAAGGCTTTTATAGAAAGCATGGTCATATAAACTTCGAAGGGGGCTCATTGGATTGGTAATCAGATGCTCCCTTCACAGTAACTTATACACACATATACATCACTGTCCATCAAGCAAATCATTTTAGTTAGATAAAGCTTTAAAATAAATTTCAGGCACACTTTTTCTTCAATAAGAAGGGAGCTATCACCCCACAACAGCATTGTTCAGGCTTAGTCTAAATCTGTGATTCCCAACTGATTTTGGGCCATTTCCCACCTAAGCATTCATAAAATCCTGATGCCCCCCCCCCCCTCTGTGATACTTAAATTTTTATTCAAAATTTTAAGTGAATTCAGCTGAAGGTAACTTAAAAGACTACTAGCTTGGTATCTTTCTTGGACTGGTCATCTAGGCATATCTTATACTAACAAAGAATATTGTCTGAATAGCCTACAACATATTTTGTAGACTGTAAGACTTCATTGCTGTACTATCATATATATATTTTGCTCTTTAAATGCATTTGAATGTGATGTTCTTCACATGAAAAATGTTTTATCACAATTAAGGCTCTAAAGTATAGTCAGCCAAAGAGTGCACATCCTGCCCATGAACCCCCAAAATATTACCATCCCCCACTGGTGGGGCTCCACCCCATGTTAGGAATAGCTGGTCTAAATGAAGAGATTAATTCCTATCCCCCCCCCCTACAAACACATACACACTGCTCTCTGTATTTATCTGGAGAGTTATACAATCATTGAGATGCATTCTTTGAGAAATCTGGCACACGCCACCCTCCCAAACAATAACCAATTGCCCCTTCCTTGAAAGTAGCTGATTTGCAATTATACATCACAAAACACATTTTTATGAAGAATCAAGTGAATCAACTTAGTTCCATGAAGCATTAAAATAAATATGTATAGTAACCATTGACTTTCATGAACAAATACACAGTTCAATATAAATTTTTCTATACTTTTAAATCAACTGCCTATCTTAGAATTTTCAATCAATAGCAATTTAGTCCTCTTTGAGGCAAAATTGTGGTTTGGTGCCAAAAAAATGGAAGAAAATGCCCCTTTCCTGTAACAAAATTTTTTTGCCACTTAAAAAGGGCATAAAAACTTTTAATTTCTGTTTGCATGAGTCCTCTTCCAATCCCATAGACCCCATGGTTTAATACAATCATCCCTGGAAGGAAAACAAATAAACCCACATCCATGATCTTTCTTCTCAAATAAAATACAAAATTCAAAATTTTTGTAGACAAGGGCTTAGAACCACTCCGTCAGGGTTCTCTGATATGTATAATTTGACAATGCAATTTTCATCAAGATCATTTGTCTTTTTGGTGGTGTTTTTTCCCTTTTTAAAAAATCAGGTAAATTTTTTAGGCTTGTGGTTTTTGATGGGTAACTTTAGACTCAATGAATTTTATAGCATATTTTTAGATCAGGATAAAAAGCAAATTCTTTTGGTGCCATTATTTCTGTAAAAATAGTTTTTTATAGAGTTTCAGCAACTATTAACCTAAGTTACATCTTACTTATAGTGCACAACCACAACTGGTTTGATTTCTTAGTTGTTTTTTTCATCTTGCTATGCATCATATTTTTGATGGGTATTTTTGATCTTGCTATGTACAGTACTCTAGTTTGAACTGATGAGATTCAGTTTTGCTTAAGTGACTTCAAAGGATTTGTTGGATACAATATTACTTAAAAATGATCTGAAATATGGATAATATTGGAAGAAAACAAAATAATCTGATTAATAGAAGCATATTGCATACTATAAAGAAAGAATTTCATTGTTTTAGGGTTTACTTATAGTTTTGTATGTATCCTAGGGCTATATCTGGAGATATAGGGAGTCACATAAGAAAAACTCATTGTCAGAAACACAACTATAATATTTGGATAAATTACATTTTCAACCCTTAATAGAGCTCCAAAAGACAAAACAGTCCATAGTAACCAACAGTTTAAAAATATGTTTCTAAAAAAACTGTCTTATGAGAAAAAATTAACATTTGTAACTGATTCAGGAATGGTACAGAATTGTTATTTCCCTTAATATATGTCATTTTGAAAACAAATTTGTAGACAACCTTGAAAAGCCTGAAACCCCATAAAAATGACATCACAGCAAAACTGACGTCATTTTTGAGGGGTTTCTGGATCTTTATAAAAATTTCTGCAAATGTGTTTTCATACAACAGTTTTACTATTTAGACTAATAAAAAACAATAATGAACATTCCAGAAGTAGCTACAAATGGCAATTTTTTCTCACAAGCCAGTTTTTTTTAGAAACACATTTTTAAACAGTTTGTTAGTATAGGCCTACACTGTTAAAGCCCTTTAAGGGCTCAAAATGTAATTTCTGCCAGAAGCATTTGTTGAATTATGAAAGAGCATAAAAAAGGCATCAAGTGATGTATTTAATTTCATCTTGACTAAACTATAGGTAAACATTTTGATTAATGGAGCATTTTGATAGACAAAAACAAACTTATCTCTAGAATCAGAATTTCATCCTAAATCTAAATACAACTTTTGGTTCTGTTGCAAATTCAATTTTAACCTAACCCATCCTTTCTAACCTTACCCAAATGTATAGCCCATATTATATATTTCCAATGCATTTATTGATCCTCAATTTGGTACTTGTCTAAAATATAAAACACACTTGAGAACTTGTATTGCAAATACCCAGTTTTTCATGCTGTCTATACCAGACAATAGCCTTCAGCTCATTGAGAAACGACATTGTAGCTTTTTTAATCAAATATTTAGTTGGTATTCTGGTTAGGTTATTTGCTAAATTTCTAGATGACACTATAATTTAGCTAATATGAAAGTGAAAATGTCATTTGATGCCTTTTTTTTATGCTCTTTCATAATTCAATAATTGCTTCTGATGCAAATTGCACTTTGAGCCCTTAAAGAGGCCCAAAGGTATTTTACATGAATTATGAAAGAGCATAAAAAAAGCATCAAATGATGTTTTCACTTCATCCTAGCTAAATTATATGGCCCACTACAAAGTTACCATGAAATTTATCCACCCCAGTGAAGTTATTTTAGGTTATGTGCTATGGACAGGCCCCCCTTCTGTAATTCATTGTGGTAGTTTTCATAATTTTGTTATTAAAGCATTGTATTTTCATCATATTTTGTTTTATTTCATTAGCATTCACTAAATTTCACTTCTTGAGTGTGCTTTATATAATAGACGAGTACCCTCAATTTTGTCACTGTCAATTCAGTTTACGCATAAACCAGTTTTAAAAAGATTTATGCTAACACTGGTGTGTAAACTGTATCTAAAATAAGAGAAATTGTATCATCTTTGAGGATATATAAAGGGCTAAATATTGAATTTGTGACAGAAATGCATATCATCCTTGGATTTATAATGAAATTCTGATTCTGGAGATAAGTTTGTTTCTTAGCTACCCCAATATTCTGTTAATGAAAATATTTACCAAATTATGTTGTCATGTACACATTTACCAACATTTGGGAAGACAGTAAAATAAGGAATCTAATGCTTTTATTTTATTAGGATATTTTCTTCAGAGGAGCCCTTTCTCTCCAGTATCATCAAAGTAGTTTATATTATTAGTCTAAACCTGTAAAGTAGGCCTAGTTTTCAAAATGAAATAGTAGGCTCATTTTGTTCAGAAGAAGGTGTGGGCTGCAACAATGCATAGATGCAATCCTAAAGTTCTATTCCCTCAGCAAAACAAGGTAAAATTCTAGTTTACCTACTTTTTGTTTTCTTGAAAAGGGGTTAGGTTAGGAAAATGAAACTTTCAGTAATAAATCAAGAGCCAAAAAAATATCCTGGGAAGGTATTGCCAAGCTTCTATGTTAACCCTCTTCTAATTTCTAAGTCTTAGAAATCTGCCTTGTTGACAGTTCTAGGCTATCCCTATCGAAATTTTGACAAAACAACATTTTACCTTCATTTTCAGTTATCAGGTTCTTTTTTGCTGGTTCTAGTTCTGAAAATGCGTTCTAGTTATTTAAGTAGAATTTTAAGCCATATCAAGGTTTTTTGGTAAATATCTAGCTAGGTTGTACAATAACTTAGCTAGGATGAAAGTGAAAACATCATTTGATGCCTTTTTTATGCTCTTTCATAATTCAAGAATTGCTTCTTGGGCTAGTTGCATCTTGAGCCCTTAAAGGGGCCCCAAAGGCATTTCATTTTTGTAACCACACAAAGAAGATATCAACACTAGTTAAGTTATTGAAAAGTGGTTATAAACATACCACTAGTTTATAAATAGGTTGCTTGAGAGTAATAGCCTATATTCCAAAAATACTTATTTATAACAATTCAAACCTCATTTATCAGAAAACTTATATATACAAGTTCTCTCTATTTCTTACCATCCTGCTCATGGAAGCAGTGACCATGTCTGGATCTTGACTGAGAAACAGATAAACAACAAGAAGGAGAACATGATAAAGAAATTCTTTATGGACTATGAGCAGATAAGGCAGGACCTATCCAGGATTAAATGGGAGGATATAGTCAATAGTGGGGACATTGAGAAAAACTGGGAAAAGTTTAAGGTAACAGTCTTAGATGCTGAAAAGAAAAACACCCAAGAATATTGGTGTCTACTGCCTTAAACACTCCCATACCTGCCAAAAGAAGTAAAAAGAGCAATGAAGAAAAAGAAAACAGCTTGGGCAAAGTATGTAAAATGTAAATGTGATAACCACCATGACAGGTTTAAGAAATGTAGAAACAGACTAAGAAATTTGACTCGGAAGGTTTTGAGGGACCACAAAGATGCAATTACAGCTAACTCAAAACAGAACCCAAAGATGTTTTGGCATCATGTCTCTGCAGCTAACCATCTAGATGAGATATCCCAGATCTAATGAGAGAGGATGGTAAAAAAGCTTCAGATACAAAAGAAAAAACATACCTCCTGAAGTCCAGTTTTAGTACCAATTTCTCTGCCCTACCCACAGCCAACACACCACCTCCTCTACCAGAACAACTAATCCCAGAACCAATGGTCATGCCAATTATTTGTAAAGACAATGTTAAGAAGAGGCTAAAAAAACTTGAGGCTAACAAAGCTTCTGGACCCAATAACCTATGCCCAAGACTGTTAAAAGAAACTGCTGAATACTTTGCCAAACCAATTGCTATGTTTGAGATGTCCCTCACTTCCAAAGGATTGGAAGCAAGCCAACATCAAGCCAATACACAAGAAAGGGAGAAGGGATCTTGCTGGTAATTATCAGCCTATAAGTCTCACATCAGTTGTATGTAAAGTACTTGAGGGCATCATAAACAATGCACTGGTCTCCCACCTCAAGAAAAACCAATTGCTTAGCAAAAGCCAACATGGTTTTCAAAAAGGTCACTCAATTGATACTAATCTAATTGAGTCATATGATTTTGTGACTAGACTCTTATATGTTTTAGGAGCAAGGTATTAGAAGAAGGATTAGAAGTTAGAGATACATTGAGGCTAGAATCACAGGAAGAAGAGAAGGTTAAGGTAAGCTGTTAGGAGATGAATTTCAGGCAGGACTAGAGAAGGGAGAAATATTGGCAAATGATGGAAAAATAGAAGAGTCATTAAAGGTATTAATTGATAGTTTGTATGAAGTAGGTGTTACTACAGCTCAGAAACAACCACGGAAGTTAAATGGTTTTTTTGATGGTGAATGCGTAGAGAAAAAATCAGAGTTGGTGCAAACATTGGAGCTACTGAGACAATGTTCATATGAGGAGAGGGAATATCTTTATAATATGTATAAAAGCTGAAGAAAAGAGTATAAGAAACTGTTAAAAGTGAAGAAGTATAAATTTCAAGAGGAGGAAGCAGAGATAATGAAAAGGGAATTTAGGAATAGTAACAAGAATGAGTTTTGGAAAATAATAAAAAAATCAGTTACAAACGCTTCTGACAAGACGAGTATCCCGCCGGCGGAAAGTTGGCCAGAATTCATCAAAAGCAAGATGACAGAAAGAGAGGAAACGGATAGCCTGAGTTGGTGGGTGGTCGGCGAAAACCTTGTGGAGTTCCCTCTAAAGGAAGAAGATTACAAACTACTGCAGCCTTTCACAGGTGAGGAAATATGGAATTCGCTAAAGAAGATGAGAGGGACCTCAGCACCAGGAGTTGATGGCATCCCAACAAGGCTCTGGAAGTGGTCTAGGGTATATTTGTTGCCTTTGTTATCAACGTTATTTTCAAGTGTCCTTAGCAAGTTGGTCTGGCCTCAACAGTGGAATATTTCAATAGTTTTACCACTTTTTAAAAAGGGAGACCGAGCATTGCATAAGAATTATAGAGGGATTCATTTAGGAAATAGCCTTAGTAAATTATTTTGTAGCGTTAGTGGCTAGATTAGATAGTTGGCTTAAAGAATCAAATAAGTTAATAGAAATTCAGGCAGGGTTTCAAGAGGATTATAGTGGGGTAGATCAGATATTTATTTTGTATGGGCTTATTAGGAAGTATATGAGGAAAAGGGATGGTAGGCTATATGCAGCTTTTTTGGACCTGCGAGGTGCATTCAATGAAGTTTCACGAGATTTGTTAGTAGAAGGACTTATAAAGTTAGGGCTGCCAAGACGTTTTGTAGGATTGGTTGTTAAAATGTATTTGGTTGTTAGAATGGTATTTAAGGTAGGAAAGTCTTACTCTAGGGCAATTGTAAGTAGGTTAGGGGTTAAACAAGGTTGTACAATTTCACCTAGGTTGTTTTCCCTGTATCTTAATGATATAGAAGATTATATGGTAGGGCAGGGAGCCCCAACTCTAAATCTGTCTGCAATGCAGGTGTTTGCTCTGTTATTTGCGGATGATATAGTATTGGTGGCTAAAGATGGGCATGACCTTCAAAAACTGCTAGGAATGGTGTCCTCATACCTAGATGAGAAGCGTTTGGTCCTAAATGTCACAAAGTCAGTAGTTATGGTATTTCAACAACATGGAAATATAGAGGAAAGGTTTAGTGTAGGAGAAGAAGTGCTTAAAGTAGTTGAAGATTTTGTTTATTTAGGATGCAAGTTTACTTCAAATGGTAGGTGGAAAGGGAAAATTGATTATGTAGCTAGTAAAGGTCTTAGGGCTATATGGCTAGTTTTAAAGAGTAGTGTTTTGAAAGTAGGCCTGACAGACCTTAGGCTTCAGAAAAGGATATTCCAGACTAAGCTAGCTTCCGTAATGTCTTTTGCAGCAGAGGTGTGGGGTATGGAGAAGGCAGATAAGGTAGACCGGTTACAGTTGATGTATTTTAAGCGGTTAATGGGGGTTAGTGATAAGTTTAATCATGTAGTATTAAAAGGTGATTTAGGTTTGTTATTATTAAGGGTGGGAAGGTTAGTGCAGATAGTAAATTATTGGGAAAGGATTATAAATCTGCCTAGTAAAGAATGCATATGAGGAGATGCTAGTAGATGGCAGGAAAAGTTTTTGGCCAAACCGGGTTAAAGAGACTATTGATAGATGTGGTTTTAGTGAGTATTGGAATGAGGGGAAGGGGCTAGGTGTGGAAGTGGGGCTAGTTGCAAAAAAAGTAAAGGATAGACTAATAGAGCAGGAAATTCAAAGGTGGCAGAATCAGAAATCATCCTCGGCGTCCCTGGGGCTGTATGGGCTGGCAAAGGAGGTTTGGGGGGAGGAAGTTTACTTTAAAGCAGGAATGAGTAGTGAGGATTTAAGATGGGTAATTTTGGTTTGTGGTAATTTTTTGGGTATTGGAGAAAGGAGGAAATATATTGGGAATTATAGGATTAAAAATGGTCCTTACCAGTGTGAAATTTTGATGATTTTAGAAGGTTGGGTAAATTTGCAAGAGTGGGTATGGCACATAGAGAAACTTTTTTGATGAATTGTGAGTAATTTATTGTGTGTTTTTTTTGTATTTATTTTTGTTTTGTTATTTTGTCATGGCCCGGAAAGGCTTTTGTTGCAAAAAATATCTATCTATCTATCTATCTATACTGGTCAGCTGGTGGATGTCATATTGCTCAACCAAGCCAAACCCTTTGACAAAGTTCAACACCAACTACTAATTTTGAAATTAAAGGCATATGGAGTGCATGAAGATATAGTAGCTTGGATAGAAGCCTTTTTAACTGGCAGGACTCAGAGGGTGTTGGTGTAGCCTACAACTACAATGGAAATGCTGTCTATTCTGAACTGCTACCAGTCACAAGTGGAGTGCAACAGGGCACCATCCTGGGACCCACATTATTCAGCATGTACATCAATGACTGTACAACAAACCTGAAGAATCCTTTGACACTATATGCTGATGACTGCAAGCTCCTAGGACTGGCCCAGAACAACCTAAATCTGTCAACTATACAAGAAGATCTGGACACACTATCTAGATGATCATCAGATTGGTGTCTACAGTTCAATGCCTTAGACTGTAAAGTTCTACATCTTGGATGCAATAATCCAAAACTTGCATATCACATAGGATACACCTAGCTTGAGGCAGTCAGTGAGGAGAAGGACCTGGGGGTTATTGTTGACAATGAGCTGAAGTTTCACTGCCACACACAAGCTCAAGTTGCAAAAGCAAACCAAGCCCTTGGCCTCATAAAGTGAACATTTACCACCAGGAAGCCAGGAGTGATTACAAGACTCTACAAAGCCATTGTCTGTCCTTGCCTGGAATTTGGCATGACCCTAGCCTCTCCCTACTATAAGATGGATGTGAAAGTACTTGAGAGTGTCCAAAGAAGAGCAACTAAGCTTATCTCTGCATTGCAAGACAAATCCTACAAGGAACATCTCACCTCACTCAAACTCCCTACCTTAGTATACTGTAGGAAAAGAGGAGACATAATAGCAATTTGTAAGTTGCTAGAAAATGACCTATTAAGTCATGTCTTTTCCCCATCCCTCTCAACTACCACAAGAGGACACACCAAGAAGCTGCAGCCCCCCCCCCCCCATTGCATCAAGCAAGAGCACCAACAGTTCTTCTCAGTCCATTCTATCCTACTCTGGAACAGCCTATCCAAAGCCACCATCCAATCTAAAAGGGTAAATTTCATGGGAAATTTGCAATGGGCCATATAATTTAGCTAGGATGAAAATGAAAACATCATTTGATGCTTTTTTATGCTCTTTCATTATTCATATAGAATACCTTTGGGGCCCTTAAAGGGCTCAAGATGCAATTAGCCCCAGATGCAATTATTGAATTATGAAAGAGCATAAAAGAAGGCATCAAATGATGTTTTCACTTTCATCTTAGCTAAGTGATTGCACCACCTAGATATTTACCATTTTTTCCCCTAAATTTAGGAAATGTTTTTGCAGATGTTTGAAACCTCATAAATTGGGGGTAAATTTTTGTTATTCATATTAATGACTTATGCATAAAGTAAACATACCACTCAATACCTTTTTTATGCTCTTTCTAAACATAATAATCATTTTTGTTGGAAATGAATTTAACCCTCTCCCTAGATATTCAGGGTATATATTTGCACATTAGGGGGGGGGAGGGGTGGGGGAAAGTTTAAACTTTATTCTCATTTACATAAGAAATAAAATTTACCCCCACCCTCCTAATGTGCAAATATATACCCTGAATTGGTGTATCCTAGGCTATAGAGGTGGGAGTAAAATTCATTTCCAACAAAAATGATTATTATATTTGGAAAGAGCATAAAAAAAGGCATTGAGTAGTATGTTTAGCCTACTTTATTCATGAGTCAATAATATGAATAGGCCTAGGCTAACAAAAAAATTACCAAATTGGGATTGAGCAAAGTTGTGAAGCTGAAAACAGTTTTCTTTTGCTCTATTGAAGCAGATGATCTATTTTTCAAGGTTTTACTTTTATAACAAAACAATTTTTATTGGAATCAAAAGTCACTGCCCTCTAGTGGGGTACTTCCAAATAGGCTACCTTTCAGGGACCTACTTTAGTCTGTAGACCCATCCCTGAATTTCATTTTCCTAACCTAACCCCTTTTCAAGACAGCAAAGAGTAGCTAAACTAGGATTTTACCCACAACAGGATTTCAAGCATGAAAAATAGACTTTAACCAAAAGAGGCTTCCTACACTTTTAGGCCTAGGCTATTTCTTTGCAACAAAAAGATAGTAAGGACATAGATGTCTTGCTTTTGCATGGTTTACATTTGTTAAATATCAAATTACTTCTCTAAACTACCTGTAATGCGTTTATTTTTTCCTGCATTGACAGAAATTTATGTGGCCTATCAATTTAAACCTTGACATCTGCTCTGCTCAGGGCTTCCACTCTCGAAAATTAAAATTCGGGGACAAGTCTTAAAAATTCGGGGAGTTTTCGGGGACAAGTCTTCAAGATTCGGGGATATTTCGGGGAAAAAACAAAATGGAGTTTTCGTTGCGAAAATTTGGGAGCCAAAATTGGCTTTAGCTTCGTTTTCAGGCTCAAGTAGGGCTTTTATCTGCGTAGTAAATCAAGCCTTTTACAAAATAGGTTTTAGAGCCAGAGCCCGGGGTTGGAACCCATAGCTGAAAACACTTATTGCTGATTTTACGACAAAAACTTCAAAATTGTTTTCAAAAAAAAGAAGAAAAATAGTGAACACATGTGAACTGTAAATACCAGTAGCAATTTTTTACTAAGTCATTAATCTCAGAAATTCATTAATAATATTTAAAAACAAAAACAAATATTGTTTGCGGTTTCTAGATAAGTAAATTAAATACACAAATTTACCCTATAAGTACGGGGTAATATTAAAACTTAAAAAAAAAACAAGAACTAAACTAAGCAAGTAAATTTAAAATTAAATTAAAAAGGGAATTTTGACGACAATTGAGACATTGTTGGTTTTTCATGTTGCTTTTAAGGACTTAGTTGTTTACCCCCCCCCCTCCCCTAAAAAAATCCTCCTACGGAAAGACAGAAAATACCCCCCCCCCTCCTCACAAAAATGTACCCCAAAAAAGCTCTCCTGCTGAAAATACTCCCCACAGAAAATACCCCCGCGGAAAATATCCCCCGCGAAAAATACCCTCGGAAAATACCCACCCCCATGCGGAAAATACCCCTTCGGAACATAATTTTTTTTTCATTGTTTGTTTCTACTATGCTTTTCTTTCCTTTGGTCACCTCATAATTAATATAAAGTCACCGATTAACCCCCAACCCTCCCACCAACCCTGTAAACATCCATATTCCAAATATAACACTTATTGCAGTCTCATTTTTATATCAGCCCATCTAATGCCTGGACATGATAGCTGTAGGCTACAAATCATATAAAATCTACTAATTCTTTTATTTCACACTAACATTATTTGGCATTATTAACCAACTGTTTGTGATAAATACGTCCGAAAATATTTAAAACTTGACAAGAAAACAATATGAGCCTAATACAAATTCAACCTATAAGTACGGGGTAATATTAAAACTTAAAACAAACAAGAACTAAACTAAGCAAGTAAATTTAAACTTGAATTGAAAAGGGAATTTTGACGAAAATTGAGACTTTGTTGGTTTTTCATGCTGCTTCTAAGGACTTAGGTGTTTACCCCCCCCCTCACGGAATCCTCCCACGGAAAATCCTCCCACGGAAAAACGAAAAATACCCCCCCCCTCCTCACAAAAATATACCCTGCAGAAAATGCTCCCCTGCTAAAAATACTCCCCACAGAAAATACCCCCACGGAAAATATCCCCCGCGAAAAACACCCTTGGAAAATACCCACCCCCGTGCGGAAAATACCCGTTCGGAACATACATTTTTTTCATTGTTTGTTTCTACTATGCTTTTCTTTCTTTTGGTTACCTCATAATTACTATATAGTCACCGATTAACCCCCAACCCCCCACCAACCTTGTGACCATACTTATTCCAAGTATAATATAATACTTATTGCAGTCTCATTTTTATATCAGCCCATCTAATGCCTGGACATGATAGCTGTAGGCTAGAAATCATATAAAATTTACTAATTCTTTTACTTCGCACTAACATTATTTGGCATTATTAACCAACTGTTCGTGATATATATGTCCGAAAATATTTAAAACTTGACAAGAAAACAATATGAGCCTAATACCCAAATTTTTACTTTAAGCTGTATAGTAAATTTTCATATGGATAATATTTTTGGGTTACTTCCATTTGAATCCTCTATTCCTCGACCTTTTACATAGTCTGTAGCTAAGTTTTGCCGCATTAGGAGTGGGAGGGAGTTGTGCATTTTTTATGGCAAGAAGATCGTATTTAGGGATAGTTCTTAGGAAGAAATAAACTATACCACATTTTCTTTAAAAAAAATTTTATCTCAGAATTAGCCTTCATACAGGGTTATTAATTGTTAAAGCATTAGAAGTTGTAAAGGTAGGCCTTAGATATTTAAACAAATTTACTTGGCTATCCCGAATTTGAGCAGAATATATTTCCCGTAAAATTTCCTTTGCCTAACTAACAGGTTTGCAAGACCGCAAAAAGTTCCTAAAACTGCAGTTTAAAATATTACGCCCACTGAAAATATTACACGGGTGAAGGGACCAGCATAATAATTGTGAGGGAGTGCTGGGTGAATACGTTTGAGGATAAAGGGTGGTATGACAAATACAGTTCTAAGATGAAAAGAATAGAACTTAAATTTTACACACCGAATGAAACAAAAATTTAAATGGTAAGAATTCCTGGCTAAAATATCCATTTCTTCAGTATAATATGCGTTCAATTACTAAGTATTAAACATTAATACAGTATGTCCAAAACCGAAAAGAGCAAAAGAAAACCAAATTTAAACTTATAATTCGGTTTCCAAAACAATTCTCTTTCTTTAGAAGTTCAATTTTAAAATCCAGAATCTAACTGAGCGTTCCTTTAAACAACTTCAAGTATAATTCTTGGCTAATTTTGTCAAGATACTTGACCACGAATGATGTAAATGTAAGAATCTTATAGCATTTCGAATACTGCATTCGAAATTATTAAATCTAAATAAAGGAAAGTAATACTTTTGTGAACATATAAAGAACCGTCTATAATTAAATTGTATCGGTCTGGTTCTTATGCAAAGTAACACAGGAGACGAAGATTGACGAACAAGAGAGTAGTGAAAAATTATGGTATGTAAAGTAATGTTTGCTAGGGATAGTCTCTAGGGGTCAAACCGTGGTTGAGTGATTTTCGTGGAAATTTCGGGGATTCAGGGAAAAATAATTTTTTTCAGGGAGACACATAGATTTTCGGGGAAATACCCAAAAATTCGAGGGTAGTGGAAGCCCTGGCTCTGCTTTGGGTTTTTGAGAGGTTGCCAACGTTTATAAAAGATGAAAACAAATCACTAGATATATGAGGCAACTCTGTAGCGTTGCCTATAGTAAAGGCCTTACGGCTCCAATGTTTTATTATTTTTTTCCCCAGAGGCACTTCATATGGAAAAGGTCGTCGTAGAAACTTCAAAGGGGGCTCATTCGATGAGAAATCGAGAGTTCTAGTGCCCTTTTTAATAGTCGAAAATGATTGGAGGGCAACTAGCCCCCCCACACCCCTCATTCCCCCAAACACATCCAATCAAAATTTTGAGACAGCCATTTTGTTCAACGTAGTTGATTTCCAGATAGAAAATATATTTTTGAGGAGGACACTCCCCCACAACTCTCAGGGCAAGGGTTTTAAGTTATGCCCTGGGGGCATATAAGGTTTGTATAGAAGACGTTGTCGTAGAAACTTCAAAACAGGCTCATTCAATTAGAAATTCAAAGGGCTAGTGCCCTTTTTAATAGTCGAAAGGGATTGGAGGGCAACTAGCCCCCCCCCACGCCCATAATTTCCCCAAACACATCTAATCAAAGTTTTGAGATAGCCATTTTGTTCAACGTAGTTGATTTTCAGATAGAAAATATGTTTTGAGGAGGACGCTCCCCCACAACCCTTAAGGCAAGGGTTTTAAGCTATACCCTGGGGGCATATAAGGTTTTTATAGAAGGCGTTGTCGTAGAAACTTCAAAAAAGGCTCATTTGAATGGAAATTCAAAGGGCTAGTGCCCTTTTTAATAGTCGAAAGTGATTTGAGGGCAACTAATCCCCCTCTCACGCCCACCTTTTTCCCAAACACATCCAATCAATTTTTTTGAGACAGCCATTTTATTCAACGTAGTTTTAAGTTCTGGAAATTAGGTCTTTGAGGATGAAAACTCCCCCACAGCCCTCAGGACAAGGGTTGTAACTTCAGGATTCTCCGAATCCTTCATATTATTTCTTATGGAAGGGATGCTCGTATAAACTTTAGAGAGAGCTCATTTGATTGGAAATTGAAAGTTCTTGTTCACTTTTGAAGAGTCAAAAGAGATTGGAGGGCAACTAGCCTCCCCCCTCCTCCACGCCCTAAATGCATTAGATTAAAATTTGGAGATAGACATTTTGTTAAAATAGTTCAAAGTTCTGATAACAAAAACTGGTGGGCTGTGTCGACACAGCCCACCAGGGCTCAGGGGTAGGTGTTGTAAGTTATGCCCTGGGGGCTTATAAACAATCAAACAATCATTAAATAGACAATCAATGCAAATAAACATACAATAGATATTAATGTAAATTAATAAATAAATTTAGTTTTTTAAATTAATTTTCTTATGTTACTAAGTTTTAGACAATAGAAAACTAAAGGTCATAAAGGCAATAAGGTTTCGATGTTTTATTGTTTTTTAGTTGTGCACTAAGATTAGTGAAAACAAGGCCACCAATGGGAAGGTTGTACACAGCCAGCCCCTTCCGCCCACCCTTTAGGATTAAACCCGACCCCCTAATATCCTCGCATTTGTAGCGCAAATGTGAGGATAGCCTTATATAGTGCTTGCTAATTGTTATCTCTTTTGTAAAGTTATTTTAGTTTTTTTTATTAATTTTTTTTCTGTTACTAAGTTTTAGACAATAGAAAACAAAAGGTCAAAAATATCATAGGCCTTTAATGTTTTTTTAGGTCTTTTTCTAAAAACTCCTCATTTTGTTATGTACAGCCAGCCCTGCCCGCCCACCCCTTAGTATTAAACCCGACGCCCTGACGCCCTGAACCTAAAAAGTTGAGTAGAAATTTCAGCTTCCGTTTTTATGAATATCCGAAATTATCTGAGGGGAATATGTTTGGGGGAGCATATTCCACGGCTGGGAAATTTCTGCTGGGTGGAATATAACGCGGGGGAATTATCAGCAGGAAAAGAAAATGTTCTTTGAGAGGGGAGGAATTTCCCAGGGATGGGTTTTCCAAATGTGAATTATTTAGGGAGGAACGACTAAACCCATTCGATAAGATTCTAAATTTTAAGTAACGGGAAGAAAGAATCAACGAAAATGTCAGAGATAGCACTTCAGGTTCCTTCAGACGATTTTGTTCGTGTCTTTTGAAAAAAGACATTTTCAAAAGACAGATTAATTTCATTTGTATTACTTTCTCTGTGGCTGCTCAATTATGCATATGAGGGGGGAGACTTCCCCTCCCACTGTCTCCGCTAAGGTTTCAGTTTTTATCTCAAGGCTTAAAAATGAACGCAATGCTATAAAAGTATAACTCAAAATAACATATATAGAATAATATATGCACATAACACGGAACAATTAAGCAAAATTGCATATTATGAGTTGAGGCTCATCCAAATGATGGGCCAGGGGGCTAACCCTTCCACAATCTATGAAATCAATCCTGCAATAACTCAAAATACAAAGTATTTTTGAGTATTTAACGTCTTCCACAACTCCAACGGTCCAACATTCTACAGCCCAATGAGTCTGTCTAATTTCCTAATTTGGGAACGGAGGAGATAAGTGAAGTTCCGCCCCGTATTGGATGAGTCTTCAACCTCATCCTCCCCCTCTCCTACTGTCTGCGCTAAAGTTTTCTTCTTTATTCCAACTACGCCACCCCCACCCCAAAGACTTTAATGAGGTAAACTTTGTATAGGAAGAACACATAGTAAATCTATTATAATTATCCAATTATAAGGTTAAAATACATACTTTGTGATAGATGCAAAATTGCTTTGGCACACAGAATCTATTAAGGTCAAATCCAACCAGTCGTGATCCCTTTGTGTCAGCAAGTGAAACGATCAAAACACCCTTATTGGAGTTATTTTTTCAATCCATTCATTGTTGTCAATCGCTGTCCACAAATTATGCAAGCTGTCTTTTGTTCATATATAAGGTTTTTATCAAAAAGGGAATCGTATAGACTTTGAAAAAAGCCTAATTCGATTTAAAATGAAAGTTTTAGATCCGTTTTTTAAAGTCAAGAATAATCGGACAGTAAGCAACCTCTCTCCCCCCCCCCCGTGCAATAAAAACTTGAAACTTTTTGCAATCAAAAACGAACAAAATTAATTAAAACAAACTTTCCGAAAAATAAGTTTTTCAAAGAAAAGTAAAGACCATTTTAAACTTAAGCTCAGGAGATACAAATACCTGTTAAAATTCAAACTCAAAACGACCAGAAATTACTATTAATGAATAAATGAAACCCAAAACGAACAGAAATTAAATAAACAATCATAGCAAAAAACATACAACATGTAATAATATAAATGAATAAATAGATCTTAAAGCGAGTAATGCTTAGATTAAATATGAAAATCAAGCTTTAAACAAAAAAAAAATAGTTTGCTATTAAAGTTTAAATGAAACTTAAAACGAACAGAAATTAAATAACCAATCAATGCGAACAAACATACAATATATATATTAATGTAAATGAATAAATAAATCTTAAGACAAGTGAAACTTAAATTGAATATGCAAATCAAGTTTGAATCGAATAAAAATAACTAAAAACAAGAGTTTGGGTATCTCCTCACTGCAGAAGCCTAAAACCTACTGCGTCATTGGCGCTTTACTGAAAACGAATTATATTACAAATGTTTTCTTTTGTACTTAATATTGAAAATAAATATTAAAATTACAGTAAAATTTTGAACTGATGAGCTTTCAGCAATTAATATCATTATACATCAAATATTCAGTTTAATTTATTAGTTCTTTCCAAGATTGGTCAAGACAAATATAGTTTCACTACAACAAAATTTGGATACTGCCCCTTCTTTAACTGTAAAAACATAAAGCCTTCTGCGTCATTGGCGCTTCACTGAAAACGAATTACTCGTATATTACAAATTTATTCTTTTTCAGTTCTTACAGCGTTGAAAATGAAAATGAAAATTACAGTGAAAAAAAAAATCTTGAACTGATGTATCTTTCAACAATTAATATCATTATATATCTAATATTCAATTTGATTTTGTTTATACTTTCCAAGACTGTTTAAGATTCATATAGTTTTCAGTAAGGCGCCAATGACGCAGTAGGTTTTAGGCTTCTGAAGTGAGGCGATACCCAAACTCTTGTTTGTAGTTATTTTATTCAATTCAAACTTGATTTGCATATTTAATTTACGTTTCATTCATTTTAAGATTTATTTATTCATTTACATTAATGTATATTGTATGTTTGTTCGCATTGATTGGTTATTTAATTTCTGTTCGCTTTAAGTTTCATTTATACTTTAATAGCAACCTATTTTTTTTTCATTTAAAGCTTGATTTTCATATTCAATCTAAGCATTACTCGCTTTAACAGCTATTTATTCATTTATATTATTATTTGTTGCATGTTTTTTGCTATAATTACTTATTTAATTTCTGTTCGTTTTGGGTTTCATTTATTCTTTAATAGTAATTTCTGGTCGTTTTGAGTTTGAATTTTAACAGGTATTTGTATCTCCTGAGCTTAAGTTTAAAATGGGCTTTACTTTTCTTTGAAAAACTTATTTTTCGGAATTTTTTTTTAATTAATTCAAGGAAAAAGTCACTAGATCAGCAAACAAATCACTAGATTCCTGAAAAACCACTAAACCAGCAAAAAAAAAAAAAACAGAAAAAAAAACAGTAAAATTATGATTTAGCTGTTTCCACAAATAAAATACTTTTTCTTTTAAATTGCCTGTTTTTATTGCCTTTACTCTTTATGTTAAAGTTTTTGGTACTATTAAGCTTTTTATTCTAATTAAACGTTCCCTTGCGTTTCAAGGGTCATTTTTAATGAATTGAGACAAAGTCACACTTAGCACAAAGTGAGGGATTGAGGAGGGCCTCCCCTTTCACATTCGGCATAACTTCTGTTCTTTTTAGGCTTTAATCATACTCCTTACTTTCAGTTGAAAAAAACTAGCTCTTTTTTTGGTACAGGTGCTTTATACGGACACTTCTAAAAAGTCAAGTTCGGTTAATGCTAATGAAATAGAATAAATCATGATGAATATATAATAGTTTACAAACAAATTTGGGCTATATATTTGCACATTAGGGGGGTGGGGGGGGGGCTAAGGCATAGCATATATTAGATGCGTAACCTAACCTAATCTAGGTACCTTTCCCCCCTTAAACCCCAAAAACAATCGTTTAAATATTGTAACTCATTGAGAAACCACGGCTTTGCATCATTTATGCATAGCGGTCTCTTGAGAATAGCCTGTTTGACGGGTTTTTCGTGAATGGTTTCCTAGTACAACATATAAGTGTGCATATACCGCACCAATATCCTTTTTATTTAATTTCTGGTCGCTTTTCAAGTCTTGCCGGGAAATTCGCATATCTATTCCTTCAAATATTTCCCTGAAAAATATTGTGGTTCATTTACACATTGTAGAAGTCCATGCAGAAATCGGTCCGTATCTTTTTAAACGATGACCCAGAAAATTCTACGTTTTAAGGCAAAGTTTTTATATAAATGCATCAGCGTGACCTTCATTTGAAAGCCGTTGAGCAATAAAAAGCCAATTGACACCAGTTTTCTCAGTTTTGTATAGCCTGGGTGAGCAATATTCTAGAATCTGGGGTATCCCTTAAAAAATGTTATAACATCATGAAGTGTTTGATAATCATTAGTCACGGTTTTATTCATTTAAAAACCTTGCAAAGAATCCATCCCGATTTGACCAAATCATTGCGGAAAGCTAGATATTTTTCAAGCATAAAAACGGACGGAATCTCTGGACGAATTACTAAATCCAGACGGATTTCCGCAATATATAAATGAACCATTACCGTAAAAAATTCCTCTCGAGGACAATTCGCACTATGGAAAATTCCGTTTAAAATTCCGTATGAGACTGCTTTACGTTTTGACGAAGAAATGAACGTTGCAACAAAAAGCACTAATTGAACCTCAAAAACAAAATGAACTTCACCAATTCTCATTTTTCGTTTGAATTAACCCGTTACGGCCCCATGTTCTATTTATAGGACAGCTGGTTTTAAATTGTGTATGACCAAATTTACAGTGAGAATAATTTACTAGGTGAAATTTCAAGGGTTGTATTTTTAGTGCTAATTTCCCTTGAGATTTTTTTCACTTTTTTTAAATTTCTTGGCTGATTCTCTGTTGTGACAACTTGGGTATAAACTTTGTCCACCCTTTTTCTGGTTTCAGTCATAATTCTCTGCAATTTTTTTCAGGGTGTTCACTCATGCGTTTAGTTTACTTGTGATATCCATATAATAGTTTTTGTTAGTTTGTGTGGGTTTTTCTTGTTTTCTCTTATTATTAATCCTTTTACCCCTGTTTTTATCGGTTATAAGTAAAATAATAATGTAGGTTATTTATGATCCTTCAGCCTACAAATCTTTCTATACGCTTTTTTGTCTTCCCTATTTCTGAAAATAAAGACAATAAACCCCTGCATTTTACTTGGTGAAGCTCTAAACCAATAAGAAGACGAAGAATTAGTAGGAAGGCCCCTATTGATACAAACGGAAGTCCATATATGGGCACAGAGTCCCTAGGGAGATGGTTTTCTCACTGAGAATGAAAAAACAGAATTTTTCTCACTTGAAAAAACAGGAATTTTCTCACTTTTATGGATGTTTCTTGGACGGTTATGAGTGTTGGTCAATTTATTTGATGTTTTTCATGGATGTCAACATCAATTTATGTCTGTTTTATGGTTTTTGTCAGTGAGAATGGAAAAACAGTATTTTTCTCACTTTGATGGATGTTTTCTGGATTATTCAGTCTAACGGGGACCGGAGTCAATGACACTTCTTACGAATGTTATGATCCATGAATTAGGAAACATGATCACGTGTTTCTAACAGATGTTGTCATGATTGATTGATTTGTCACGAAAGGGAAATTAATTTGTTGTTTCTAAGGGGAATTATTGATTCATGAAAGGGGAATTAATTTATTGTTTCCAAGGAGAATTGTCTCCTGGACGAAGTTTATTAATATCTTTGGAGTTCGACCAGAATTGTTTCCGGGGCAAAGTTTATAAATAACTGACAGGTGATGGCAAAGTTAACTGTAACTCCGGCGAATGTTTTGATCTTAGAGATGCGCGGGAAAACGTTTCTTAGTAATTTCAAATGTGACAGCGCAGGGATGCCAAAAACAAAGGGAACACGATGAAATTACGTTTAGAGATTATTTGGGCGAAACCGTTTTAGACATTTTAGGGAATTATTTCGGCGAAACAGTTAGAGACATTTTAAAAGATGATTTTAGAAGATGTTTTTAGAAGAGGTTTTGAGTATGGTCGTTATAATACACAAGTTCTATTTAAACAGTGTCGTGAGGTCCCATACCCCAACCCCAAAGGGCCCCGATCCCCCTACCCCGACCCAAAGGGCTCCGATCCCCATACCCCAGCCCCGAAGGAAGCCCCCGGCCCCTAAAGGTTCCACCGGCCTCTCTAAGGGTCCCCCGGGTCCCCCAAAGGGCCCCCGGCGCCCCAAAGGACCCTGAGCACCCCATTTTTTAATACTTTTTAAGGCTTTACTATATCTTTTCAGAACAATTTCCTTTCTTAATGTCCCTTCTAAACCCATTTTACAACTTGAAGTACCCATCCATTTCACACACAACTTTACTTTACAGCTTTTCGGATACCTCAACACCATGAAATACCTTTACAAAGGCATTTCAGAGCAACTTTTTTTCTTAATGTCCCTTCTAAACCCATTTTACAAGTTGAAGCACCCATCCTTTTAACAAACAACTTTACATTACAGCTTTTTGGATACCTCAACACCAAGAAATAACTTTCAAAGGCATTTCAGAGCAAGTTCCTTTCTTAATGTCCCTTCTAAACCCATTTTCCAACTTGAAGTACTTATCTTTTTAACCCACAACTATACTTTACAGCTTTTGGATACCTCAACACCAAGAAATACTTTTCAAAGACCATTTCAAAGCAAGTTACTTTCTTAATGTCCCTTCTAAATCCATTTTCCAAGTTGAAGTACCAATCTTTTTCACCCACAACTATACTTTACAGCCTTTTGGATACCTCAACACCAAGAAATAACTTTCAAAGGCATTTCAGAGCAAGTTCCTTTCTTAATGTCCCTTCTAAACCCATTTTCCAACTTGAAGCATCCATCCTTTTCACCCAGAACTATACTTTACAGCTTTTTTGGATGCCTCAACACCAAGAAATACTTTTCAAAAGGCATTTCAGAGCAAGTTATTTTCTTAATGTCCCTCCTAAACCCATTTTCCAACTTGAAGTACTTATCTTTTTCACCCACAATTATACTTTACAGCTTTTTGGTTACCTCAACACCAAGAAATACTTTTCAAAGACCATTTCAGAGCAAGTTACTTTCTTAATGTCCATCCTAAACCCATTTTCCAACTTGAAGTACTTATCTTTTTCACCCACAACTATACTTTACAGCTTTTTGGATACCTCAAACAGCAAGAAATACTTTTCAAAGACCATTTCAGAGCAAGTTACTTTCTTAATGTCCCTCCTAAACCCATTTCCCAACATGAAGTACTTATCTTTTTCATTTACAACTATACTTTACAGCTTTTTGGATACCTCAACACCAAGAAATACTTTTCAAAGACCATTTCAGAGCAAGTTACTTTCTTAATGTCCCTCCTAAACCCATTTTCCAACTTGAAGTACTTATCTTTTTCACCCACAACTATACTTTACAGCTTTTTGGTTACCTCAACACCATGAAATACTTTTCAAAGACCATTTCAGAGCAAGTTACTTTCTTAATGTCCCTCCTAAACCCATTTTCCAACTTGAAGTACTTATCTTTTTCACCCACAACTATACTTTACAGCTTTTTGGATACCTCAACACCAAGAAATACTTTTCAAAGACCATTTCAGAGCAAGTTACTTTCTTAATGTCCCTCCTAAACCCATTTTCCAACATGAAGTTCTTATCTTTTTCAGTCACAACTATACTTTACAGCTTTTTGGATACCTCAACACCAAGAAATACTTTTCAAAGACCATTTCAGAGCAAGTTACTTTCTTAATGTCCCTTCTAAACCCATTTTCCAACTTGAAGTACTTATCTTTTTCACCCACAACTATACTTTACAGCTTTTTGGATACCTCAACACCAAGAAATACTTTTCAAAGACCATTTCAGAGCAAGTTACTTTCTTAATGTCCCTCCTAAACGCATTTTCCAACTGGAAGTACTTATCTTTTTCACCCACAACTATACTTTACAGCTTTTTGGATACCTCAACACCAAGAAATACTTTTCAAAGACCATTTCAGAGCAAGTTATTTTCTTAATGCCCCTTCTAAACCCATTTTTCAACTTGAAGTACTTATCTTTTTCACCCACAACTATACTTTACAGCTTTTTGGATACCTCAACACCAAGAAATACTTTTCAAAGACCATTCCAGAGCAAGTTACTTTCTTAATGTCCCTCCTAAACTCATTTTCCAACTTGAAGTACTTATCTTTTTCACCCACAACTATACTTTACAGCTTTTTGGTTACCTCAACACCAAGAAATACTTTTCAAAGACCATTTCAGAGCAAGTTACTTTCTTAATGTCCCTCCTAAACCTTTTTTTCAACTTGAAGTACTTATCTTTTTCACCCACAACTATACTTTACAGCTTTTTGGATACCTCAACTCTAAGAAATACTTTTCAAAGACCATTTCAGAGCAAGTTACTTTCTTAATGTCCCCCCTAAACCCATTTTCCAACTTGAAGTACTTATCTTTTTCACCCACAGCTATACTTTACAGCTTTTTGGATACCTCAACACCAAGAAATACTCTTCAAAGACCATTTCAGAGCAAGTTACTTTCTTAATGTCCCTTCTAAACCTATTTTCCAACTTGAAGAACTTATCTTTTTCACCACAACTATACTTTACAGCTTTTTGGATACCTCAACACTAAGAAATACTTTTCAAAGTCCATTTCAGAGCAAGTTCCTTTCTTAATGTCCCTCCTAAACCCATTTTCAAACTTGAAGTACTTATCTTTTTCACCCACAACTATACTTTACAGCTTTTTGGATACCTCAACACCAAGAAATACTTTTCAAAAGACATTTCAGAGCAAGTTACTTTCTTAATGTCCCTCCTAAACCCATTTTCCAACTTGAAGTACTTATCTTTTTAACCCACAACTATACTTTACAGCTTTTGAATACCTCAACACCAAGAAATACTTTTCAAAGACCATTTCAGAGCAAGTTACTTTCTTAATGTCCCTTCTAAACCCATTTTCCAACTTGAAGTACTTATCTTTTTCACCCACAACTATACTTTACAGCTTTTTGGTTACCTCAACGCCAAGAAATACTTTTCAAAGACCATTTCAGAGCAAGTTACTTTCTTAATGTCCCTCCTAAACCCATTTTCCAACTTGAAGTACTTATCTTTTTCATCCACAACTATACTTTACAGCTTTTTGGATATCTCAACACCAAGAAATACTTTTCAAAGACCATTTCAGAGCAAGTTACTTTCTTAATTTCCCTCCTAAACCCATTTTCCAACTTGAAGTACTTATCTTTTTCACCCACAACTATACTTTACAGCTTTTTGGTTACCTCAACACCAAGAAATACTTTTCCCGGAAGAAGAAAAGGCCCAAGACATAAAAAATTTAAAGTTCACTTCTAAATTTTTCCGTGAAAGATAGGAAAAGTTATACCTGATTGTGATTATTTTCTATGAAGATAAAAAGTTTCACTTTATTTCTAAATTTTCTTAAATTCAGTTCCAACCTTTCTCAAAGAGATGTTCTGTGAAAGAGAAAGAGATAACTTCTCTTTCTCAAAGAGAAGTTCTGTTCCAAATATTTCTCCGGAAGAAGAAAAGTTCAACTTCGATTCTGAATTTTCTCAACGAAAATGAAATAAGTTATTGATCAATTCTATTTTCTCAAAATATTATAAAATTTTCCACTTCATTTCAGATTTTTCCCAAAGAGATGAAAAAATTTTAAATATTGTTCCAAATTTTTCCTAGAAGATAGAAAAGTTCAAGTTCTAATCTGAATTTTACCAAAGAACATAATTCAATTCTAATTTCTCCAGAGAAAATTAAAAGCTTCCACTTCAGTTTTAAGTTCACCAAGACATAAAAAATTTAAAGTTCAGTTCTAAATTTTTACATAGAAGATAGGAAAAGTTAGACTATGATTATGATTATTTTCCATGAAGATAAAAAGTTTTACTTTAATTCTAAATTTTCTTAAATTCAGTTCCGACTTTTCACATAGAGATGAAAAAATTTAAAGTTCTGTTCCAAATTTTTCTTAGAAGATAGAAAAGTTCAAGTTCTCTTCTGAATTTGACCAAAGAACACAATTCAATTCTAATTTCACCAGAGAAAATAAAAAGCTTCCACTTCAGTTTTAAGTTCACCAAGACATAAAAAATTTAAAGTTCAGTTCTAAATTTTCCCGTAGAAGATAGGAAAAGTTATACCATGATTGTGATTATTTTCTATGAAGATAAAAAGTTTCACTTTAATTCTAAATTTTCTTAAATTCAATTCCGGCTTTTCTCAAAGAGATGAAAAAATTTAAAGTTCTGTTCCAAATATTTTCCCGGAAGAAGAAAAGTTCAACTTCGATTCAGAATTTTCTTAATGAAAATGAAATAAGTTATTGATCATTTCTATTTTTCCAAATAATATAAAAAGTTTCCACTTCAGTTCAGATTTTTCTCAAAGAGATGAAAAAATTTAAAATACTGTTCCAAATTTTTTGTAGAAGATAAAAAAGTTCAAGTTCTCTTCTGAATTTTACCAAAGAACACAATTCAATTCTAATTTCACCAGAGAAAATAAAAAGCTTCCAATTCAGTTTTAAGTTCACCAAGACATAAAAAATTTAAAGTTCAGTTCTAAATTTTTCCGTAGAAGATAGGAAAAGTTATACCATGATTGTGATTATTTTCTATGAAGATAAAAAGTTTCACTTTAATTCTAGATTTTCTTAAATTCAGTTCCGACCTTTCTCAAAGAGATGAAAAAATTTAAAGTTCTGTTCCAAATATTTTCCCGGAAGAAGAAAAGTTCAACTTCGATTCTGAATTTTCTTAATGAAAATGAAATAAGTTATTGATCATTTCTATTTTCCCAAAATAATATAAAAATTTTCCACTTCAGTTCAGATTTTTCTCAAAGAGATGAAAAACTTAAAATACTTCCAAATTTTTCATAGAAGATAGAAAAGTTCAAGTTCTTTTCTGAATTTTACCAACGAACACAATTCAATTCTATTTTCTCCAGAGAAAATAAAAAGCTTCCACTTCAGTTTTAAGTTCACCAAGACATAAAAAATTTAAAGTTCTGTTCTAAATTTTTCCGTAGAAGATAGGAAAAGTTATGCTATGATTGTGATTATTTTCCATGAAGATAAAAAGTTTCACTTTAATTCAAATTTCTTAAATTCAGTTCCGACTTTTCACATAGAGATGAAAAAAATTTAAAGTTCTGTTCCAAATTTTTCATAGAAGATTGGAAAAGTTATACTTTGATCGTGAATATTCAAGTTCTCTTCAGAATTTTACCAAAGAACACAATTCAATTCTAATTTCACCAGAGAAAATAAAAAGCTTCCACTTCAGTTTTAAGTTCCCCATGACATAAAAATTTAAAGTTCAGTTCTAAATTTTTACATAGAAGATAGGAAAAGTTATACTATGATTTTGATTATTTCCTATGAAGATTAAAAGTTTCACTTCAATTTTTAATTTTTCTCAAAAAAGTGAAGAAAAGTTCAACTTCGATTCTGACTTTTCTCAATGAAAATGAAATAAGTTATTGATCATTTCTATTTTCCCAAAATAATATAAAAATTTTCCACTTCAGTTCAGATTTTTCTCAAACAGATGAAAAAATTTAAAATACTGTTCCAAATTTTCCATAGAAGATAGAAAAGTTCAATTATTCTTCATGAAGATATGGAGCTCCACTTTAATTCTAAGTTTTCTCGAAGAAGTGCAAAATGTACAAGTTCTCTTCTGAATTTTCTTAGAGAGGAGAAAAAACGTACGCGCGCGTACGTAGGCTAACCTAACCTAACCTAACTTAACCTGACATAACTTAATCTAACCTAACCTAACCTAATTTAATCTTTTTACCATGTTTAAGTTAGGTTAGGTTAGCTTATCATGAGCGCTCATGATAAATTAACCTAACCTAGCCTAACTTAAACATGGAGAAATGTTTCTAATTATTTATTAATATTTATTTATACCTAACCTAACCTAACCTATTGTTTTTGGTGGTTAGATGAATGAACTGAATGTAAGAAAAATTAGAAATAGAGTGAAACTTTTTATCTTCATGGTAAATAATCACAATCATAGTATAACCATTCCTATCTTCTATATAAAAATTTAGAATTGAACTTTAAATTTTTATGTCTTTGAGAAATTATAAACTGAAATGGAAGCTTTTTCATTTTCATTGGTAAATTTCAGAATTGAGCTAACTTTTTTTTTCCTCTCTAAGAAAATTCAGAAGAGAACTTGTACATTTTGCATTTCTTCGAGAAAACTTAGGATTAAACTGGAGCTCCATATCTTCATGAAGAATAATCACAATCAAAGTATGACTTTTTCTATCTTCTATGAAAAATTTGGAACAATATTTTAAATTTTGTCATCTCTTTGAGAAAAATCTGAACTGAAGTGGAAAATTTTTATATTATTTTGGGAAAATAGAAATGATCAATAACCTATTTCATTTCATTGAGAAAATTCAGAATCGAAGTTGAACTTTTCTTTTCCGGGAAAATATTTGGAACAGAACTTTAAATTTTTTCATCTCTTTGAGAAAGGTCGGAATTGAATTTAAGAAAATTTAGAATTAAAATGAAACTTTTTATCTTCATGGAAAATAATCACAATCATAGTATAACTTTTCCTATCTTCTATGGAAAAATTTAGAACTGAACTTTAAATTTTTTATGTCTTGGTGAACTTAAAACTGATGTGGAAGCTTTTTATTTTCTCTGGAGAAATTAGAATTGAATTATGTTCTTTGGTAAAATTCAGAAGAGAACTTGAACTTTTCTATCTTCTATGGAAAATTTGGAACAGTATTTTAAATTTTTTCATCTGTTTGAGAAAAATCTGAACTGAAGTGGAAAATTTTTATATTATTTTGGGAAAATAGAAATGATCAATAACTTATTTCATTTTCATTGAGAAAATTCAGAATCGAAGTTGAACTTTTCTTCACTTCTTTGAGAAAAATTAAAAATTGAAGTGAAACTTTTAATCTTCATAGGAAATAATCAAAATCATAGTATAACTTTTCCTATCTTCTATGTAAAAATTTAGAACTGAACTTTAAATTTTTATTTCATGGTGAACTTAAAACTGAAGTGGAAGCTTTTTATTTTCTCTGGTGAAATTAGAATTGAATTGTGTTCTTTGGTAAAACTCAGAAGAGAACTTGAATATTCACGATCAAAGTATAACTTTTCCAATCTTCTATGAAAAATTTGGAACAGAACTTTAAATTTTTTTCATCTCTATGTGAAAAGTCGGAACTGAATTTAAGAAAATTTGAATTAAAGTGAAACTTTTTATCTTCATGGAAAATAATCACAATCATATTATAACTTTTCCTATCTTCTACGGAAAAATTTAGAACAGAACTTTAAATTTTTTATGTCTTGGTGAACTTAAAACTGAAGTGGAAGCTTTTTATTTTCTCTGGAGAAATTAGAATTGAATTGTGTTCGTTGGTAAAATTCAGAAGAGAACTTGAACTTTTCTATCTTCTATGAAAAATTTGGAAGTATTTTAAATTTTTCATCTCTTTGAGAAAAATCTGAACTGAAGTGGAAAATTTTTATATTATTTTGGGAAAATAGAATTGATCAATAACTTATTTCATTTTCATTAAGAAAATTCAGAGTCTAAGTTGAACTTTTCTTCTTCCGGGAAAATATTTGGAACAGAACTTTAAATTTTTTCATCTCTTTGAGAAAGGTCGGAACTGAATTTAAGAAAATTTAGAATTAAGTTGAAACTTTTTATCTTCATAGAAAATAATCACAATCATGGTATAACTTTTCCTATCTTCTACGGAAAAATTTAGAACTGAACTTTAAATTTTTTATGTCTTGGTGAACTTAAAACTGAAGTGGAAGCTTTTTATTTTCTCTGGTGAAATTAGAATTGAATTATGTTCTTTGGTAAAATTCAGATTAGAACTTGAACTTTTCTATCTTCTAAGAAAAATTTGGAACAATATTTAAAATTTTTTCATCTCTTTGAGGAAAATCTGAATTGAAGTGGAAAATTTTATAATATTTTGAGAAAATAGAATTGATCAATAACTTATTTCATTTTCATTGAGAAAATTCAGAATCGAAGTTGAACTTTTCTTCTTCCGGGGAAATATTTGGAACAGAACTTTAAAGTTTTTCATCTCTTTGAGAAAGGTTGGAACTGAATTTAAGAAAATTTAGAATTAAAGTGAAACTTTTCATCTTCATAGAAAATAATCACAATCATGGTATAACTTTTACTATCTTTTACGGAAAAATTTAGAAGTGAACTTTAAATTTTTTATGTCTTGGGCCTTTTCTTCTTCCGGGAAAAGTATTTCTTGGTGTTGAGGTAACCAAACTGCTGTAAAGTATAGTTGTGGGTGAAAAAGATAAGTACTTCAAGTTGGAAAATGGGTTTAGGAGGGAAATTAAGAAAGTAACTTGCTCTGAAATGGTCTTTGAAAAGTATTTCTTGGTGTTGAGATATCCAAAAAGCTGTAAAGTATAGTTGTGGGTGAAAAAGATAAGTACTTCAACTTGTAAAATGGGTTTAGGAGGGACATTAAGAAAGTAACTTGCTCTGAAATGGTCTTTGAAAAGTATTTCTTGGTGTTGAGGTAACCAAAAAGCTGTAAAGTATAGTTGTGGGTGAAAAAGATAAGTACTTCAAGTTGGAAAATGGGTTTAGAAGGGACATTAAGAAAGTAACTTGCTCTGAAATGGTCTCTGAAAAGTATTTCTTGGTGTTGAGGTATCCAAAAAGCTGTAAAGTATAGTTGTGGATGAAAAAGATAAGTACTTCAAGTTGGAAAATGGGTTTAGGAGGGACATTAAGAAAGTAACTTGCTCTGAAATGGTCTTTGAAATGTATTTCTTGGTATTGAGTTAACCAAAAAGCTGTAAAGTATAGTTGTGGGTGAAAAAGATAAGTACTTCAAGTTGGAAAATGGGTTTAGGAGGGACATTAAGAAAGTAACTTGCTCTGAAATGGTCTTTGAAAAGTATTTCTTGGTGTTGAGGTGTTCAAAAGCTGTAAAGTATAGTTGTGGGTGAAAAAGACAAGTACTTCAAGTTGGAAAATGGGTTTAGGAGGGACATTAAGAAAGTAACTTGCTCTGAAATGGTCTTTGAAAAGTATTTCTTGGTGTTGAGGTAACCAAAAAGCTGTAAAGTATAGTTGTGGGTGAAAAAGATAAGTACTTCAAGTTGGAAAATGGGTTTAGAAGGGACATTAAGAAAGTAACTTGCTCTGAAATGGTCTTTGAAAAGTATTTCTTGGTGTTGAGGTATCAAAAAAGCTGTAAAGTATAGTTGTGGATGAAAAAGATAAGTACTTCAAGTTGGAAAATGGGTTTAGGAGGGACATTAAGAAAGTAACTTGCTCTGAAATGGTCTTTGAAATGTATTTCTTGGTATTGAGTTAACCAAAAAGCTGTAAAGTATAGTTGTGGGTGAAAAAGATAAGTACTTCAAGTTGGAAAATGGGTTTAGGAGGGACATTAAGAAAGTAACTTGCTCTGAAATGGTCTTTGAAAAGTATTTCTTGGTGTTGAGGTATCCAAAAAGCTGTAAAGTATAGTTGTGGGTGAAAAAGATAAGTACTTCAAGTCGGAAAATGGGTTTAGGAGGGACATTAAGAAAGTAACTAGCTCTGAATTGTCTTTTGAAAAGTATTTCTTGGTGTTGAGGTATCCAAAAAGCTGTAAAGTATAGTTGTGGGTGAAAAAGATAAGTACTTCAAGTTGGAAAATGGGTTTAGGAGGGACAGTAAGAAAGGAACTTGCTCTGAAATGGTCTTTGAAAAGTATTTCTTGGTGTTGAGGTATCCAAAAAGCTGTAAAGTATAGTTGTGGGTGAAAAAAGATAGGTACTTCAAGTTGGAAAATGGAATTAGGAGGGACATTAAGAAAGTAACTTGCTCTGAAATGGACTTTGAAAAGTATTTCTTGGTGTTGAGGTATCCAAAAAGCTGTAAAGTATAGTTGTGGTGAAAAAGATAAGTTCTTCAAGTTTGAAAATAGGTTTAGAAGGGACATTAAGAAAGTAACTTGCTCTGAAATGGTCTTTGAAGAGTATTTCTTGGTGTTGGGGTATCCAAAAAGCTGTAAAGTATAGTTGTGGGTGAAAAAGATAAGTACTTCAAGTTGGAAAATGGGTTTAGGAGGGGTATTAAGAAAGTAACTTGCTCTGAAATGGTCTTTGAAAAGTATTTCTTGGTGTTGAGGTATCCAAAAAGCTGTAAAGTATAGTTGTGGGTGAAAAAGATAAGTACTTCAAGTTGAAAAAGGGTTTAGGAGGGACATTAAGAAAGTAACTTGCTCTGAAATGGTCTTTGAAAAGTATTTCTTGGTGTTGAGGTAACCAAAAAGCTGTAAAGTATAGTTGTGGGTGAAAAAGATAAGTACTTCAAGTTGGAAAATGAGTTTAGGAGGGACATTAAGAAAGTAACTTGCTCTGGAATGGTCTTTGAAAAGTATTTCTTGGTGTTGAGGTATCCAAAAAGCTGTAAAGTATAGTTGTGGGTGAAAAAGATAAGTACTTCAAGTTGGAAAATGGGTTTAGAAGGGACATTAAGAAAGTAACTTGCTCTGGAATGGTCTTTGAAAAGTATTTCTTGGTGTTGAGGTATCCAAAAAGCTGTAAAGTATAGTTGTGGGTGAAAAAGATAAGTACTTCAAGTTTGAAAATGGGTTTAGGAGGGACATTAAGAAAGTAACTTGCTCTGAAATGGTCTTTGAAAAGTATTTCTTGGTGCTGAGGTATCCAAAAAGCTGTAAAGTATAGTTGTGGGTGAAAAAGATAAGTACTTCAAGTTGGAAAATGGGTTTAGAAGGGACATTAAGAAAGTAACTTGCTCTGAAATGGTCTTTGAAAAGTATTTCTTGGTGTTGAGGTATCCAAAAAGCTGTAAAGTATAGTTGTGAATGAAAAAGATAAGTACTTCAAGTTGGAAAATAAGTTTAGGAGGGACATTAAGAAAGTAACTTGATCTGAAATGGTCTTTGAAAAGTATTTCTTGGTGTTGAGGTAACCAAAAAGCTGTAAAGTATAGTTGTGGGTGAAAAAGATAAGTACTTCAAGTTTGAAAATGGGTTTAGGAGGGACATTAAGAAAGTAACTTGCTCTGAAATGGTCTTTGAAAAGTATTTCTTGGTGTTGAGGTATTCAAAAGCTGTAAAGTATAGTTGTGGGTGAAAAAGATAAGTACTTCAAGTTGGAAAATGGGTTTAGGAGGGACATTAAGAAAGTAACTTGCTCTGAAATGGTCTTTGAAAAGTATTTCTTGGTGTTGAGGTAACCAAAAAGCTGTAAAGTATAGTTGTGGGTGAAAAAGATAAGTACTTCAAGTTGGAAAATGGGTTTAGAAGGGACATTAAGAAAGTAACTTGCTCTGAAATGGTCTTTGAAAAGTATTTCTTGGTGTTGAGGTATCCAAAAAGCTGTAAAGTATAGTTGTGGATGAAAAAGATAAGTACTTCAAGTTGGAAAATAAGTTTAGGAGGGACATTAAGAAAGTAACTTGATCTGAAATGGTCTTTGAAAAGTATTTCTTGGTGTTGAGGTAACCAAAAAGCTGTAAAGTATAGTTGTGGGTGAAAAAGATAAGTACTTCAAGTTGGAAAATGAGTTTAGGAGGGACATTAAGAAAGTAACTTGCTCTGGAATGGTCTTTGAAAAGTATTTCTTGGTGTTGAGGTATCCAAAAAGCTGTAAAGTATAGTTGTGGGTGAAAAAAATAAGTACTTCAAGTTGAAAAATGGGTTTAGAAGGGACATTAAGAAAGTAACTTGCTCTGGAATGGTCTTTGAAAAGTATTTCTTGGTGTTGAGGTATCCAAAAAGCTGTAAAGTATAGTTGTGGGTGAAAAAGATAAGTACTTCAAGTTTGAAAATGGGTTTAGGAGGGACATTAAGAAAGTAACTTGCTCTGAAATGGTCTTTGAAAAGTATTTCTTGGTGCTGAGGTATCCAAAAAGCTGTAAAGTATAGTTGTGGGTGAAAAAGATAAGTACTTCAAGTTGGAAAATGGGTTTAGAAGGGACATTAAGAAAGTAACTTGCTCTGAAATGGTCTTTGAAAAGTATTTCTTGGTGTTGAGGTATCTAAAAAGCTGTAAAGTATAGTTGTGAATGAAAAAGATAAGTACTTCATGTTGGAAAATGGGTTTAGGAGGGACATTAAGAAAGTAACTTGCTCTGAAATGGTCTTTGAAAAGTATTTCTTGGTGTTGAGGTATCCAAAAATATGTAAAGTATAGTTGTGGGTGAAAAAGATAAGTACTTCAAGTTGGAAAATGGGTTTAGGAGGGACATTAAGAAAGTAACTTGCTCTGAAATGGTCTTTGAAAAGTATTTCTTGGTATTGAGATATCCAAAAAGCTGTAAAGTTTAGTTGTGGGTGAAAAAGATAAGTACTTCAAGTTGGAAAATGGGTTTAGAAGGGACATTGAGAAAGTAACTTGCTCTGAATTGGTCTTTGAAAAGTATTTCTTGGTGTTGAGGTATCCAAAAAGCTGTAAAGTATAGTTGTGAATGAAAAAGATAAGTACTTCAAGTTGGAAAATAAGTTTAGGAGGGACATTAAGAAAGTAACTTGATCTGAAATGGTCTTTGAAAAGTATTTCTTGGTGTTGAGGTAACCAAAAAGCTGTAAAGTATAGTTTTGGGTGAAAAAGATAAGTACTTCAAGTTTGAAAATGGGTTTAGGAGGGACATTAAGAAAGTAACTTGCTCTGAAATGGTCTTTGAAAAGTATTTCTTGGTGTTGAGGTATTCAAAAGCTGTAAAGTATAGTTGTGGGTGAAAAAGATAAGTACTTCAAGTTGGAAAATGGGTTTAGGAGGGACATTAAGAAAGTAACTTGCTCTGAAATGGTCTTTGAAAAGTATTTCTTGGTGTTGAGGTAACCAAAAAGCTGTAAAGTATAGTTGTGGGTGAAAAAGATAAGTACTTCAAGTTGGAAAATGGGTTTAGAAGGGACATTAAGAAAGTAACTTGCTCTGAAATGGTCTTTGAAAAGTATTTCTTGGTGTTGAGGTATCCAAAAAGCTGTAAAGTATAGTTGTGGATGAAAAAGATAAGTACTTCAAGTTGGAAAATAAGTTTAGGAGGGACATTAAGAAAGTAACTTGATCTGAAATGGTCTTTGAAAAGTATTTCTTGGTGTTGAGGTAACCAAAAAGCTGTAAAGTATAGTTGTGGGTGAAAAAGATAAGTACTTCAAGTTGGAAAATGGGTTTAGGAGGGACATTAAGAAAGTAACTTGCTCTGAAATGGTCTTTGAAAAGTATTTCTTGGTGTTGAGGTATTCAAAAGCTGTAAAGTATAGTTTTGGGTGAAAAAGATAAGTACTTCAAGTCGGAAAATGGGTTTAGGAGGGACATTAAAAAAGTAACTTGCTCTGAAATGGTCTTTGAAGAGTATTTCTTGGTGTTGAGGTATCCAAAAAGCTGTAAAAAATAGTTGTGGGTGAAAAAGATAAGTACTTCAAGTTGGAAAATGGGTTTAGGAGGGGCATTAAGAAAGTAACTTGCTCTGAAATGGTCTTTGAAAAGTATTTCTTGGTGTTGAGGTATCCAAAAAGCTGTAAAGTATAGTTGTGGGTGAAAAAGATAAGTACTTCAAGTTGAAAAAAGGGTTTAGGAGGGACATTAAGAAAGTAACTTGCTCTGAAATGGTCTTTGAAAAGTATTTCTTGGTGTTGAGGTAACCAAAAAGCTGTAAAGTATAGTTGTGGGTGAAAAAGATAAGTACTTCAAGTTGGAAAATGAGTTTAGGAGGGACATTAAGAAAGTAACTTGCTCTGGAATGGTCTTTGAAAAGTGTTTCTTGGTGTTGAGGTATCCAAAAAGCTGTAAAGTATAGTTGTGGGTGAAAAAGATAAGTACTTCAAGTTGAAAAATGGGTTTAGAAGGGACATTAAGAAAGTAACTTGCTCTGAAATGGTCTTTGAAAAGTATTTCTTGGTGTTGAGGTATCCAAAAAGCTGTAAAGTATAGTTGTGGGTGAAAAAGATAAGTACTTCAAGTTGGAAAATGGGTTTAGGAGGGACATTAAGAAAGTAACTTGCTCTGAAATGGTCTTTGAAAAGTATTTCTTGGTGCTGAGGTATCCAAAAAGCTCTAAAGTATAGTTGTGGGTGAAAAAGATAAGTACTTCAAGTTGGAAAATGGGTTTAGGAGGGACATTAAGAAAGTAACTTGCTCTGAAATGGTCTTTGAAAAGTATTTCTTGGTGTTGAGGTAACCAAAAACCTATAAAGTATAGTTGTGGGTGAAAAAGATAAGTACTTCAAGTTGGAAAATGGGTTTAGGAGGGACATTAAGAAAGTAACTTGCTCTGAAATGGTCTTTGAAAAGTATTTCTTGGTGCTGAGGTATTCAAAAGCTGTAAAGTATAGTTGTGGGTGAAAAAGATAAGTACTTCAAGTTGGAAAATGGGTTTAGGAGGGACATTAAAAAAGTAACTTACTCTGAAATGGTCTTTGAAAAGTATTTCTTGGTGTTGAGGTATCCAAAAAGCTGTAAAGTATAGTTGTGGGTGAAAAAGATAAGTACTTCAAGTTGGAAAATGGGTTTAGGAGGGACATTAAGAAAGTAACTTGCTCTGAAATGGTCTTTTGAAAAGTATTTCTTGGTGTTGAGGTATCCAAAAAGCTGTAAAGTATAGTTGTGGGTGAAAAAAGATAAGTGCTTCAAGTTGGAAAATGGGTTTAGGAGGGACATTAAGAAAGAAACTTGCTCTGAAATGGACTTTGAAAAGTATTTCTTGGTGTTGAGGTATCCAAAAAGCTGTAAAGTATAGTTGTGGTGAAAAAGATAAGTTCTTCAAGTTGAAAAATGGGTTTAGAAGGGACATTAAGAAAGTAACTTGCTCTGAAATGGTCTTTGAAAAGTATTTCTTGGTGTTGAGGTAACCAAAAAGCTGTAAAGTATAGTTGTGGGTGAAAAAGATAAGTACTTCAAGTTTGAAAATGGGTTTAGGAGGGACATTAAGAAAGTAACTTGCTCTGAAATGGTCTTTGAAAAGTATTTCTTGGTGCTGAGGTATCCAAAAAGCTGTAAAGTATAGTTGTGGGTGAAAAAGATAAGTACTTCAAGTTGGAAAATGGGTTTAGGAGGGACATTAAGAAAGTAACTTGCTCTGAAATGGTCTTTGAAAAGTATTTCTTGGTGTTGAGGTATCCAAAAAGCTGTAAAGTATAGTTTGTGAATGAAAAAGATAAGTACTTCATGTTGGAAAATGGGTTTAGGAGGGACATTAAGAAAGTAACTTGCTCTGAAATGGTCTTTGAAAAGTATTTCTTGGTGTTGAGGTA